>VDFB02000015.1:501220130-501368667 GCA_007258455.2 Sequoia sempervirens
GCCTAGGGTTTTCAGAGATTCAACATTGATTTTCAGAGACCAGAGATTCATTCTTTCATTCAGCCGTACCATTCTCTCTGTATTCTGGCGCCTGCAAGAAGAAAATCAGGTTCCTTCGTAATAAATTAATATTTCATTCATACCTTGTTGTTTGCTATTGTAAATGCTCTGGAAATGAAATAAAATGATGCGCCTACCTTCTCTGAACATTTTCAAAGCTTATTTAGAGCATTTTAATTTATTTTGAATTTATTAGCAATTTATGAGAAAATCGCAGCTTTCTGTTTATTTGCAAAAATCTATCAAAAACACAAAAAAACACAAAACTTGCAAAAAACAAAATTCACAGTTAGGGTTTCGTGGTTGAGAACCACCAGGGTTCTTACAGCATATTCCAACCTCAACAATAACATGTATTAGGGAGTGTGTGATCCCTACGTGATGCTGTTTTGGTGGTGTGTTTAGAGATTTGCACCTATATAGAAATCCTAGGAAGATCTCTAATGTATGGTGGTGTGCACAAGTGTTATGGAGGGAGACAAGGAGATGGAGATCTATGATGTGCCAAGGATGTAATGCAACAGAAGTTTATGAAAAATGGTTTGCAACAATGGAGTTAAAAACTTAGTGTGAGGACGTGATGGTGAGGATGAGAGTGATGGGGGAATGAGAGGGCTTGCAAATTCTAGGAAAAAGGGTGATTTGTAGGTGACTACAAGCTATGGAGGAAGGGATAACAATAAGCTATCAGATCTGATGTAAATTTGCAGCAATGGGGTAGATAGTTGCCAAGAATGAAGTCTAGTAGCACCAAGAGGCAAGAAGAATGCAAGAAGATCAAGAAGAAGGTTCAAATGAGGATGAAGATATGTTTATAGAACAATTCTGAACAACTATCCATTGAGAGAATGTAGCAAGGACAACTAAGTTTAGGGTTTCAACAGTTAGCAAGACTAGAGATTTGAATTTGAACTTAGATAAGGGTGCCCATGGATGTTGGTGTCCTTCAACAGTGAAGGTTCTAGTTTTCAGGGAAGGGTCTGTGACAACAAGATGGATCTGGAACTGTAGGTTTGGTACACTACAAATAGGTTTCAGGCTGAAGAATTGTGCTAAATGTTACCTGAATATGAATAAGGGAATGGATACCAAAATAATTGTAAAAATGTAAGGTGACAAGTGCAGAGTATGCAATTTTCAACCTTTCAATGACATATTGAAATGAGTTTGGAGAGAACCACACCATGGCATTATAATTCTAGAAACCAATAAGATATTTCTAGAACAAGTTGAATCAAGTATTGATATCATTTGGTGGGCCAAAGACCTGGTTGAATTGGAGAGGTAATGCCCACTTTTTACCTTCACTACCTGTCACAATGTAGTAATAACTTTTAAACTTTTCTACCTGAATTATAAAAAAGATCATTGTCAAGAAAGCTATTGTTAGGAAGAGAAAAGCTTGTAAAACATCAAATCAATTATCAATACTTCTGAAGCTAACAATAAAAAAAGACTCGCACATATTCTGCCTTGTCCAATGAGTTCCTGATCCAAGGTATATAATTAAATAGAGTTTTTCCTTGAGAGGTTTGACAGGTTGTGAAATTCTACGAATGCAAAAATTAAGCTCCTTTGCTTGCATTTTCTTTGCTTCAAATTTAATTTGAATAACCGATTCAACAATATTGGGTGGAGAGGGCCTTTTTCCTCCAATTAATCTTTGCCAAGGAATGATCCACCCACGGTGTAGGTAAAAGTAAGTTGTGAAGGCTTGATTTGCTCCCAAGCTTGGTCATAGAATACAAACTTGAACGATATATAGAAGGTAAAAGTGAAAATTTCCCTGTTCTTGCAAGGGGTCACATATGTCAGGAGACATGCTAGATATGCGAAGACCTAAAAATCATCTTTACCTATAATTTTGGAATAGATTCTTGTTCAGAAGTGGTCTTTGTCTTCAAGGATTCTTGGAGTGATTTCAACTTATTCTTCTAAGTGGAGTGAGCTTCTATAAGGATCATCAATAACTATGAAGTATATTTTAGCAGCTTTGTTATGATCATCTCTCATATCTGTAATTTCTCTAAGGGGCCTATCTGCTAGGATAACCTTTGAATTGCGGGGCATTCTCCTTATTCTACTGTTATGACTAGTTCTGGATTGCATATTCTAGTGTTCTGCTAAGTCACTGACCTCTACAACTTTTTAGTTGTACAGTTATATTATTCCCATTAGTTGCATTAGTTCCTGACTCCATCCATCTTTGCTGGAAATTTTTTAGTGGGTCTAGAGCTCACTTAATACTTTGTTGCAGTCAGACCAGGTGAATGGTTAGGTTTTCAGGTGTTGTTGGCATGCATTCATTGGAGAGCTGAGATAGAGTGCAGAGCATGAACATCCAAGGTTCCATTGAAGCTTTTTTTTTCTAAAGTTATATTTGCCTTTCTGATTGGTTCAAAATTATTGCAGACACATGTTTCCTCAGAATTGTCCAAACATTTTTTTAGCAGAATAAACAAGAAATTGATTTTTTCTAGTTTTCTGTGGTGTCTCAGGGATGGGGGATGACTGTTAAAATTAAAAGAACAAAATAAAATTATAAACAATATTAAAAGAAATTGCAATTTATCATTTATGCAAACAATTTGACAATCAGTTGTGTCTATATTATAATATTCAATTTCACAGTTTCATCAAGTTTGCAATACATAGTTACGAGTACAATGGACCATGGCTAATCAAACTCATTCTCTGATGCAAATTTAGTGGCATACTTCTCATCACCAGAATTGCTAGACTCATCTAGCTCCTGCAACTAGACACCAACCAACCTTGTTTGTGCAGCTTGATACTAATCTATTTATGCCAGCTCCTCTAGGTCTACATTCCATCATGTTGTTTGATTCTCCTTGTATTCAATTATTTTATGATCCATTAGTGGTTGGATACAAGCTACTGTGTACAGCCACACCACTCTCCTAGAGATTAGTCTGTTCATCTTGACAAAGTGGCTGAAGCTCTATGTAGACCAATTCCTCTTAGTAATAGAGGAAATACAAACTTGTGACAGAGGCAGATGGCTAGTGTGCTTATTGGTGATCAAAGTCCATTCAATCACCACCATGATAATGTGTTGTCTTGTGCTAACGTCTGTCTATCTAACTTTGTGAGAAGGTGTTTTTGTATATTTTTTAGTGTGGGGGGCTTTTGTGGTCCCCCAATTTAGATTTTCTTCTTTTTTTTTTTTTCAAAATTTCTGAATTTAGAAAAAAAGTGTTTAACCTTTTCTAAAGGGCGTAGGGACACTTTTTTGTCTCCATGATGGTTGAGGGACATTTGCATGCCCCCCAATTATCATGGGGATGGTAGGGCATCCTTGAATGTATCCCTGAGGGGGGAATGACCCCAAGGATGCTCCCTACAATCTAGGTTTGTTTTGGGGAAGCCCCACTTTGGGGTGGTACTTGAGGGTATGTCGACAATTTTTTATCTTTGCCCCTTAGTACACCAGCCTTACCTTAGGGACGACACCGTTTAGGGGTGGCACTTGAGGGGATGACAAGGAGACATATTTTTTTGTTCCCTTGTACACTTGTCTTGGTCTAGGGATGTGTCCTTGGGGAATGTTGATTTTTTCAAAGCCATTTATGAGAATTAGAATTGTCCTAAATGTTTATCTATCCTTTTTTGAAAAGTAGTGTTTTCATTACCTAGGACAATTTTTTCATATCTTTGTTTGTGTTTTTTTCCCAAGTATTTTTGGTATTAATGATGTCTTGATTAATGGTATAACTCAATGTGGCTTTTGGGTTCCTTCTTGGAAGGGTAGGGAAGACAAAATATTTGAGAGGATATGAAAGGGGCAAAGTGTAATAACCCCTTAATATGCAACCAATTTTTTATTTTTTTTGAATCAGATCTTGATACAATCACATATTATTTTCATGACTGCACTAAAACAGCATAGAGATGATTGGAATGCATTCGTAGTCTAGAGGCCTACACAAGGAGTTTTAAGTTAAGAGTTTACAACCTGGTTGAGATTTTCAACATTGATACATGATATGAATATGTAACAGCAATAAGAAAACATGCAGAAATTCAAAACAGCAGTTGGACAAGTTCCATTAATTTGTTCATGTTCATCATGCAACCAACCAAAGGAGGTAAGACTATTCCAGTTATCCACCTGTTGTATCTCATAAGCCCTTTTACATTCTTGCACCTTGGAATCCAAGTTTACATGTTAAAGTATTAGCCAAAGTACTCTCTTCCTACCTATCATAGAAAGCATAATCTGATTTTGCAATGATTACCCATCAATTGTGCAGTAGTATTAAGGAAATGTGAATAATGAAATGCCATAATGAATAATACTCACCTGGGTACTACCTTAAGTGTGATAGCAGGAAGAAGGTGGTTGTTCACATCAGAGATTCAGTCACCCTCCAACCTCTATAGTGCATGGTGCATCCCACCTTAAGGATAAGAATTCCCTATCCCAACCCACCAATGGACTCCAGGATCCACATGAGAGAGATGATTGTTCATGCCAAAGCTTTTGGACTCAGGTAACTACTGACACATGATATCTAGCTTTCGAAAGGTCTTCTATTACTATATTGGCATAAATAGACCAGCAACCCCGAGAGTAAGAAAGAACTAGAACTAGCACCTAAAACAACCTAGTCTTTTGCTTAAACTTCAAACTGCCCTAGTATGACTTTCCACTAATCTCAAAAGCTACAAAATAACAATTAATGGCATCCTTCACCTGCATGCCACTGGCTCTAGAACCTTCATGCTGCTGGTGATAGCCATTCAAGCTTGAGAAGTCCCTGGAATTCTTCACCGCTATACTTGGGTGATAGCCTACTATCTCTGGATACCACCATACTGCTCTACCTGTAGAGCATGCTCCCTGACTACTATCAAGCTGGAGCATCGATAAGCTTATCTTCAAGCTGGTCATAGGATTTACAAGTCGGTGATCACCACGGAAGGAGTGGAACTACTACGTTACAGGAGTAATGCATTCGTCCTACCTATGCCCTCGTAGAGCCCATGCTCCAACCGTCATGTGTTGCCATAGAAGTCGGCAGTTGTATCCGGCTTGTTTTGTAAGTGGACTAAGCCATCCTAGAGCTAGATAAACAAGACCATCCCTATAGTCCATTTGACTATGGTCTTTCCGAAGACTTATGAAGTCTAGCTAATATTAAGGGTGATTAACCAATTTCTCTAGCATACAAAGACATTTTTTGTGGTCACCTGAACTCAAGAAGAAATTCATTCATCGATTTGTATATGTATTCCAGCCAACCCTTATATACACCATTAACTAGTTGAAATCTCTTGTCATCGCAAGGGCCCAACATGTTACTCTTCCCACAAATATTCTTAGTGAGAGTTTGACATTAATTCTACCTTGGCTGTCCTAGTTTCAGTCAACACCCTTACCCAAATATAGAAAAATAGGAAGGTGTGACTAGTATATTTGTCCTTCCAACATTCAATAACAAAGACTCTTACGCTGCAATAGCAGCCAACAGTTTAACTCGCTAAGACAAGGAGAGGTCAACTCGGTTAAGTGAAGAATCACAAAAAGGTGAAATGCAATTTTAAACCGATTTCACAGCCTATTGACCTTCATATTAGTTGTTTGCAGCTCTAACCTTTTTACAATGAAATTAACAGCTAACACTTATTTAAGATATATGAAGCAACTTGACAGCAATGAAGTTCTAATGACATCATAAAAATACAATGAATACAACATTTAAAGGGAAATACAGCAGTATAAAAAGGGAGATGCCCACTAAAAGTGAGCGTTTGGAAGTATCCCAGGCATCTAAAATTGTTGCAGCAGTTTACTAAGGTCTGAGATCAATTATCCTACACTTATTTGCTTTTTCTTCAACTCGTTTTTGGTAGAGACTAATATTCTGGCTGGGGTTTTTAAGGGAGAAACATACACCACGGTGATTGAATGCACTACTTAAATTTCATTCAATCAAACAAGCTGAAACCTATGAGGAACAACAATATAAAACTATATCTAAACTTCTATTCCAAAATACAGCTGAAACTTATGATTTTATAAAAGAGGACAGCAATAAATACTAAGTTAAGCTACTACCCCAACCATACCAGCTGAATCCTATGAGTTTATAAAAAGAACAACAATAAAATATCAAGTTTATGCTTCTTCTCCAACCAGGCAAGCTGAATATTATGAGTTTTAGAAAGAACAACAATAAAATATCAAGTTTATGCTTCTTCTTCTACTAGGCAAGCTGAATATTATGAGTTTTAGAAAGAACAACAATAAAATATCAAGTTTATGCTTCTTCTTCTACCAAGCAAGCTGAATATTATGAGTTTTAGAAAGAACAACAATAAAATATCAAGTTTATGCTTCTTCTTCTATCAGGCAAGTTGAATATTATGAGTTTTAGAAAGAACAACAATAAAATATCAAGTTTATGCTTCTTCTCCCAGGCAAGCTGAATATTATGAGTTTTAGAAAGAACAACAATAAAATATCAAGTTTATGCTTCTTCTTCTACCAAGCAAGCTGAATATTATGAGTTTTAGAAAGAACAACAATAAAATATCAAGTTTATGCTTCTTCTTCTATCAGGCAAGTTGAATATTATGAGTTTTAGAAAGAACAACAATAAAATATCAAGTTTATGCTTCTTCTCCTAGGCAAGCTGAATATTATGAGTTTTAGAAAGAACAACAATAAAACCTGCCCTCAAGCATGAGTATCCACTCCCAGCGGCTGAAAAATGGTGCCAAAATATCTAGACTCAGTCCAGACGCCTCCCAAACTGGGGTTTCTCTTGCTCACGCCTCCCTCCTTCCAAAATGATGAAAACAGTTGCTCCAAAACATCCAACAACTCCCTCTTTATCTTCCAGGCCTCGTCCTTCCTGTCTCTTCCATTTACTAATTTTTCCTGTTTGCAAAGCGTCGAGGGGACAAGATTTATTGCAGCCGAATTCACATTCAAGAGGGCCGACCAACAGTTGAATATTTTTTTCCCGTAGCATTTTCTTGTTGAAACCCTACGCCCCTCTTCACATTTCTTCCTCTTATTATTTTGTTTTCACTTTGTGCGACCCTTTTCCTATATCGTTGGTTTTATTTTCCTTATTTTCTATTCCTCGGTTCTTCTATGGGTTCAATTTATTTATTAAAATCTAACACATTTGATTTTTATTTATTTTAAAATGTATTCTACCATTTGCTTTTCTCTTTTTTTTTAAATAAACTACTTTGATGGCTTGTAGTAATTTAAATCAACACTATAGGCTATAATAATAATAAATAATAAATTATTTATTTATTTAATAACTTAACACTCAATATAATAAAAATGGGCAACTAATATTTATAATTTGATTTCCTAGTTACATATTTAAATTCATAATGACATTCTAAGGATTGGCAAGTGACGTTAACAATACCTATGGATTTGCAAATCCACAAATGAGACTGACTAGGTGTTGGATAAACGTACCTATTACTACTTCAGACAACCTTAAGTTAAGCTAGAGCCTCGACAAGGATTTGGCATAACAATAATTTCTTCTTACGGATCCACAGAGTCCACTCCACCATGCACCCTATCACCTGCACACAAAACATGGTTCCTCACAACATTCACAATTTAGTTAGTCCGAGTTAGATGAAAGATGGTCAAATATATCTGTATAGAAATTAAATGAAAAACATAACTAGATTTCATATGCATACATCACTATTAACCATTAAAAGTTCATTCACTTAAGAATACACACACCCATACACTTACACACACACACACACACACATAGTTAATATTAAATTTCAAGTCCCCACCCCTAGTCCAAATTACATCGGGACTACGAGGCCTTAGGATGGGTTCATATAGGGATGTGACACAAAGAACTCAACAATGTTTTGTTGAATATTGGGGATGGAGAGAGAAGGGTATGCATTTTCTAGAATGATATTTCTTTGGATTTTGTGGATGGTTAGTAAAAATTTATATAAAATTAGAATTTTAAAAAATATTTAAAAATATTAAAAGAAAGGTGATTTTTATACAAAGTGTTGGAGTTACATTGACAATTAATTCAGCCAATGATCAATGACAAACATCTATAGTATAATATTTATATTATTCATCAAGTTCAAAATGCAAAATACAAAGTTACACACAAAATACAATGGCTATTCTAATTGATCATTCAATGCAAATGCTATGACATATCTTCATTGCTAGAATTGGAAGATTTTCCTAGCTCCTACAATTGTATCTCGATAAACCTTGCACACACAAGTTTTCTCATCAATGTGCATTGGTTCCTTAGGCTATACATCATACTATATTGTTGGTTTGTTATTGTATTAATTTATCTTGCCATCCATGAGACACAAAGCATTGTGTACAACTTTAAGCTTCTCCACTTTCTTAAAGACCAACCTCTTCCTCTTGATAGAACAAATGAAGTTGTATGTATGCTAGTTCCTCTCAATAACAAAGGAACTACAGATTTGTGATCGAAATTGAATGGATAACATGCGTATCATTGATGGAGGTTTGTATGATCACCAAACTCACCAATTCTTTTGCACTAAAGTCTCCCTATCTATCTTTGTTGAACTCATATAGCTATCTAGTTTAGCAAATTTGGCCCACTCGTGTTAGATCAATGCGGCATCCTCTCTAATGTACATCTTTTAAATAGTCTTCATAAAGCCCCTCTTTACCTACTTGTCATCTTTGGGGAGAAGTCTACTAGTTCTCACCACATAGCACTTGCAGTTTAGTGCATAGGCAGCCATGTGCAAAGGAGTGTTGAGCTTCTCCCATCTCCGTTGAATGTTATGATGAATGTGCTCACTTTAGAAATCTATGGTGGCTCCCTTTGTTGAATAATGAACTTCATTTCTTAGAACATGCTATTAGAGAGAGAGAGAGAGAGAGAGAGAGAGAAGATTCTGTGGAAGTGTTCTCTGTGCTACCGTCTGAGGGAGAGGATCAAAGGAAAAGAAAGAGAGCTGGTAAGAACAAATCCCCTAAAAAGAAAGCGAAGAGGAATATCTCTTGGTTTGAGGGCTCATAGATATGGGAGGAGGAGGAAGGGGATAAAACTCAATGGAAGGGAAAAGCAAATTTTAAAGTCTAAAGGGGAAGGATCATGCAAAGGTAAGGAGAAAGTGGTAGACAAAATGGCTATTGGGATCCAGTCTCCAAAGAAAGGCATTGAGAAAGATAACCATGATGCTGCAAACTTTCCATATCTGTTTGAAGACTTATCTCCACGCTAATAGAGAGGAGATTTATGACCTCTTGGGGCTTGCCAGGGAAGGGGTTACTAACCAATTTATATTGTCAAAATGGTTCTTTCTAGAAATCAACAAAACTAATATCAAAGTCCGTGCCCTACAAGAGAAAATTACCAATGAGGATTGCGATCAGCTTGGGGTTGGGAACAAAGAGATGAAGAATAGGATTGATGGTCTTGAGGATTCTATTAATGTTTTAAGGATGGATTTTGAAATACGAGCAATTGACTTGGAAGAGAAAGTTTAGGGGACTAATAGAAATCTGGAGAATATATTAAAGATTAGCCATTGCTCTATAAAAAATAGTGCTGAGGGGATTAGGATTCTTACTAAGAAGCTCAAAGAATTGAGAGAGGAGCAAATTACTGATGGGATCCTTGAGGAGAGTAGAAGGAAAGAGCAGTCAATTGAGAGAGGAGCAAATTACTGATGGGATCCTTGAGGAGAGTAGAAGGAAAGAGCAGTCAATCAAAGACAAAGGGAAGAAATAGGCGCAGCTCGAATCAAAGGGGCCAAGTTCGAGGACAAGGGGGAGCAAAAAGAAAGCTTTTAAGGAGGAAAAGAATGAGTTATTAGACTTGGTTAACCTTCATCCAAACTTCTATAACCAGGAGCTAGAGGTGGTGGATACTCTAAAGAATATGAAATAGTCATGTGGTTGTTTTTTTGCTTTTAGTTCGTTGTTGGTAGGCTGCTGGTTGGTTGTGTTTTATTCTCATGGAAACATTTTGTTTGTAAGGGTTTTAGGGCCCTTCAAAACCTGTTTTTCCTGTTAATCAAAAACAATGATCTTAATATGCTTAAGTCTTAAGCCAATTAATATTGATAAATAAGCATTGTGTGCATTTGTATTTGAATTATAGATGTACTTTATAATCTTTAGACTTAGTTATTAACACTGATAAATCTGCTGCCATATAAAATTGACTTTGATAAATTAAATCTATCCAATTCTATACTATGGAAAAAAATAGCATTACATAACTCTTGCCTCTCACATCCCTACTAGCAACAAATGACACATTGGAAGAGATTCTACAAGTACACCTTTTATTTTTCTTCACTCTCCCCAACCAATCTAGCTATTTCAACTCTCTCTTCTAAAGTTATGTCCTTACAACCCTAATTCGATGTCAAAGCTCACCTAACAAATGGTGCCCAACCTTGCTATAACTCCCATGAAAACAGTTTACTCCCCTTTGAATTTAACAATTTAGTTTTTCCCAATTAATGGCATAATGCAGCAAGGGTTTCATGGGATGGAAAGGGCCTTTGTCATATATATTGACAATTGTTGAAGGGCATGATAAGGGGTTTGGTGCAACAATGCTTACATTTTCTAAAGAACTCTCAGCACTTGGTTCAACTTCATTCACATTGTTATTCTTTTCCTCATCCCTATTTCATTAAACTTCAAGAAACTGAAATTTATGACAGCAAACTGGAAAAAAATTAGCAAAAAAAATTCTCTAAGATGTTTGATGAAACCAAAAAATATGAAAGCGAACTAAAATAAGTATGGCTTGCCTTTCAATGATTGTAGATGCTGAAAATGACTGAAAATATTCTTTTGACCTTCCTTTCTCCTTTTCCTCTATTTTTTCCTCCTTAACTGCAAAAATTAGAAATTGGTAGCAAGATACGTTTTAGGGTAGTGGGATTAGTTATTTATGTTTTTAGGCTAAGTTGCTGGTTCTGGTATGGGGTTGGGTATGTGTACGGGGTTTTGGTATGCCAGTACGATGATTTTTTTCCTTCTTAGGTATGATTGTATATATATATATATGCAATTTTTTCTTAAAAATATATAGAATTGTTAATACATTTTATAGTATGATACTTTGAAATATGCTAACCAATTTTTTTGATAGATTTTCACACACAATCAACACTTCGCCAATTGAATTAGCGTTAGCATAAAAAACTGAAATCCAGGCTTGAAAGAACTCAATGCCAAGAATGCACACTCAATCCCAAGGAAGGATAGGTGTTGTCATATGGCGGAGAAACTAAAGAACAATACTTGAAATGGAACACACTCAACGTCAAGAATGTGCACTCAAGATCCCACTGAGGGCGAGGTGCTAACATATGACAGAGTTATTAATTAAAAATTGAAACAACAGGCGGATAACCAGCCATGGAAAATACAACTAACTAATTCATCCGCTGCGGCGGGCATCCACTTGAGAGTGGGGATTCACCACTTTGAGAGTGGGTACAAAGAGAGATACAAAATCAATTATCCACACTGGCGGTAGACCATCCAGGGGTACTTAATTTGAGAAGAAAGAAGAATTAATTGTAGCGATTAAGGACTGAAACAGTACTACTGTTTACAGTCTTACAAATAAGAAAGAGAGCTGCAAATTACATATGAATTACAATAGCTTCAAAGCACATGAGTAATAGATGATCCCATACAAATAATTATCTCTCTAACTGCTGATAATGAATCACAAATCTGAACTTCCAAAGTCTGATAACAAAAATCAGTAAACTGAAAATGTCAACCAGCAACTGAGAAAACCAATAAAGTATTCATAACTCACTCAATTCACCTCCAAGTCGAATGATGTCTTTTGCAGAAGTCTTCTAGGAGGTAGGCACCCAAAATCATCACACCAAACAGCAGCAAACTCAACATATAACTCTTGCACGAATTCCAATGCACTTTTAGAAAAGTACGACCCTCCTTGAAGGGGCGATTTTCATTTAAAAATCAGGTTCTCCAAGTTAAAATCTCAAAATAAGTATGAAGGGTCGCCCAAGGTCAGCAATCACATTGGTTAAATACCCAGAATCAAATTCAACATGAATTTAAAGCTATGAATCAAAATCACCTTCAGCTGTAGATGAACCAGCAAACCAAAATTGACAAAAAACTCCAGAATTCGTCAACAAATGAGCTCAATCTGCTAGTTTGATATTGAGAAGCAGCAATGTAGCCAACTAGGTGTTATCTTGCAAACACGAAATTGGACGAAAGGCTAGGAGGTAGACATCCTCGAAGGAAAATATCAATTGTCATTCCGACAGCATAACTTTAGCATAATTTTCATGGATCCAAGGCTGAAGCAAAGCATTCATTTTATAGAAGAGTAGAAGACTCTTCAATTCCTCAAGAAAGCACTCCAAGAGTCACATGAGACTCTTCAAATTTCCAAAATAAAAATAATCCTTCAAGTGGCGTCCCTTTTTGCAAGAATATAATTTTCACTTTATTTAAAACATGATTCCTCAAAGTGTGGCGTCCCTTTTTTTCCAAGGCATTTAAACTTTTGAATAATATTTAAAGCATATGAAGGCGTCCCCCTTCATGACCACCTTTTAACACAACTTTGAAGTTATTCTCCTAGGCCAAGGGGTCAACTGCAATTTAAAACATTAATGCCTTTATTTATGAAATTCACCAAATAAAACTTCTAGAAGCCAGAACTTGAATTCAGATAATTGCTCCAACTGGAAATGAAGTCCTGAAAGTTGACAATCTTCATACTGCCAAAATTAGAATTTACTATAAATAGTAAACTCCTTGAAAAGCCATAGAACCTCAGAACATGGAAACCTTAACTTTACCTCAAACGAGCCTACAAGCTTCCAGAATAGGCTGATGAGTGTCAGAACAGATCACAGATGAGAAGGGGACATTACATACTTCATTATTGATCAATGGTATTGATAAAGATGATTGTCAATTGATAGTTCAAAATTTCAATATCATGTCATATATCATATATGCCTAGGACAATTCAAATGAAAATCATTACAATTACAAAATATTGAAATAAATACAATAGAAAAATTGTATATTGGTCTTCAATCTTCATCAAAAGGATTTGGATCAAAGTCATTGTTTGTTTCAACATCATTTGAATTGCAAGAAAATGGAGTGGCACTCCCACTAGGTACATGTGTAAGAGCCTCATCATCATCTATATTGACTCTAGCAAGCTCTACAATAGAGATGCATCCAAGTTGTTATACTTAGGGGCTATATCCCAATTCTTCGTTGCCCCTTGTAGTCATCTTGCTTATGTGATAGGAGATGCAAGTTGGAATCGATATAAACCAAGGCTTTTGCTTTTTTTTTTTGCAGCAATCCGATTATGTTTCATTGAGTGGATAAAGGAGTATGTACTCCAATTTTGTTCAGCCAAAGAAGAATTTGCAACCTGTTGAAATTGGAGAGAAAACTAACACAACTTAAAAAAAAATTGCAAAAGAAATTAAGGAATGGTAAGTCCTAAAGTCTACAAATGTTAAAAAATAAAAAATGCCTAATTGTGATAGAATCTTGATTGTAAGAGGCTTGTGGAGGTACCACTGCGTACAAGCATCTTCTTTGTATTGGTCTCAAAGAGCACAAATATTATGATCTCGTCCTTAGATGAACCTGGCAAACTCTTTCCTAACATTATCCACCACTTTTGGATTTGAGAAGATTCTTCGAAATGCCAATTTGTACCCATTAGCAACTTCGCTATCTCTATATGGTGCAATTTTCCTTGGCAAAGAAAGTATATTCGGTGCCATAGTATTTGGGGGATAATGCATATGCAAGGAGATGCAATGTTGTGTTCATCTTGTTCGAGTAGTGATGAATGGTTTTTTCCACACTTTGGAAAAATGTTTTTTTGGGGCCATTATCTTTTTGTGCTATTATGATCTTTATTTTTTCTATCATGGAGTCAATGCCATCATAGATTTCCCCCAAACATGGCCGATTTGTATCAGCAAACTTGATCATATTGATGATAGGCTTAGTGAAACTTAAGACATAGTCCACATGAGCCCACCAATTGTCATCTAGGATCAATGACTTGACCTTCTAGGCCCTCTCTGAATTTGATTTCTTCCAAATACTCCATTGTTGGCTAATGACCATAGCACCCAATGCCTCTTGCACCTTCAAAAGTCATCTCAATATGATTGTGTGTGATGTGAATTAGGTCTCAACAACCTAATGTTGTGTAAAAAATAAGTTAATAACACATTAAAATACAAGTAAACATGACATAAATTAAATTTAAAAATAAAATAAAATAAATTTACTTTCAACAATTCCAAATTTGATAGTCTTGAAAATGCCTTGTGACATATGATGGTTTGTCACAAATGTCTGGATCTCTTCACCCTGGGTTTATATAGCTTTCACCCACTCTATTTGAGTGCCAATTGCTTGCATCACCAGGTTAAGGAAGTGTATGGTACATGGTGTTCAAAAAATGTGCACATACCTTTCCTCAACCAAAACACTTGTTGGCTTGCAATTTTTTGCATTGCCCGTAATGACATGGACAACATTTTTAGTACCCACCATCTCTATGGACACAATGAGGGTTTTAGAAATGAATTCTACATCCTCGATTTGCCCCTCGCAATCAATTGCCTTTAAAAATATTGTCCCTTTGGGGGACACTGTAATAATATTTATCAAAGGTTGCTTTTTACAATCTTTCCATCTATCATAAATAATATACACTCAATCCTTAATTGGTTTGAGTGATGTCTTTACAATTTTTTTCTTTTTCTTTTGCCAATAAGGTGGTGCACACCTTTTTATACCTAGGACTTGTGAAATTAGAAGGTGTATTATTGATTGCCATCACCATTTCCCGCCAATATGGCGGTCTCACCAAGTTGAAAGGAAGAGCATTGGCATAAATGCAACGTGCAATTGGCAAAAACAATAAGACTTGATATTTACTACATACAAAATTTGTTGAGGGCTCAAGACTCACTTTCTACACAATGATTTTCCTTATATTTTTCTTCAGGTTGTAGGAGGCATGGAAGAAGAGGATACACATAATTTGTTCCTTCTTTGAGTTTTCTAAGATTCCTAAGACATTATTTGACTAATTCATTGCAAGTGATTTTTTTTTTATAATTAGTGCTACAAACACAAGTATTTTCCTCCCATTTCTTACATCAGGTTGCTTGAAGTGCAGAAGTAGGGAATACACAAAAGTTGCAATCCCATTACAATTTAAAAAAATATACTATAAAAGATTGAAAATAGGAAGATGAATTATTAATGGGAATTGGGAACATCCCTCAAGGAGCTGGTGTTGTGTTGTTTCTCTTCATCTTCTTCTTTGCAAATGGCAATGTAAGGAGGGAAGGGTTTAGGGTTTAGGTGTTTCTAGACTTTTTTCTCTTATTTTAGAAGTGTTTTGGTTTTTAAGTGGTTAACAGTCATAGAGACATCTTGATGTCCTTGAAATGGTTGAGGGATGCCTGGATGTGTCTCGACTCATCCTTAAGACAACGGGGCATTTTTGAAATTTCCTTTGTTGGGGCTTGAGCACTATCGCTATGGGGGACATTTTGTTCTCATCCTAATGCCTCTGAGATGTTCGGGATGCATGGTTTAGGGCTGGGGACAACTTTCCATTAACCTTTAGAAATTAACTTCTAGAACGAGTAAATTGTTCATAATAAAAGTCACATTGTATACTTTGCTTGTCAAAATCACTAACCTAAAATAACAGTTCAATTTCAAGAATGTTCAACTGAAATACTTTGCAATGTACTGTAATGTCCCCATTTTTAGTGTCCTTATTTAGGCTAGTTTGGTTTTGACTTACTATTTTTAGTAAGTACTATATTTAGTAATTGGTTCTGGTAGTAGTGTAGTGCAAGGTTTCCTGTTTGGGTAGTGTGTGGCAGTTCTCAGGTGAACTCTAATGTTTTGTGCCAGTTTGGTGATTTGGACTATTTACTATTTTTAGCAGTTGCTATAAATAGTAAGTCTATTTTCAGTAATTGGTCCTAGCCAAGGCTACTTTAGCAATGTATATTTTCAGTTTGGGTGTTGGCATGGCTAAGTTTCGATTTAATTATTATTTGTATTTCTCAATTAATTATTTTAATAAAGTTTATTTAACTTAAGTGAAGGGGTCAGGGGGTCATATACAAAGTACCTTGGAGCCTAATGTAATGACTTAACATTATTTTAGAAGGCAACAAAAGCGAAATAGTTTCCTTATGAGCATAAACACCCAAGGGAGGTATTTTGAATTTAAATAAAATAAAAAGGACCCCTTGGCCTAGTTGCACAATGTTGTTTTAAAAGAGGGGCCATGTATTTCAAGTGGATGCCTAGAAAAGAGGTTTATTTATCATTTTAAAGGTTAATGTTATGCCTCATAAGGTGGGACGCTTAGTTTGGGCTTAATATCAATTTTAAAATAAAAATCAAAAGTAGAATTTTGGAGGCAAAAAGTTGGACGCCCCTCTTGGGGTAATTTCATGTCATTTCATAAAGTGAAAATGAGAGGGAAATATATTCAAATTCAAATGCAAGTTGCCCTAATTCTTCCCTCACTTTATAAATATGAGTTTGAGCTCTCATTTGCATATGGGTATTTTGGCAACTTAAGGAGACTCTGCTGGAATTTCTCCAGAATTCGAAAACTGCTGGTTGAGGATGAAAACCCTCTTCTCACGTTGCTGGTTTTGGTGGTGAGAGATCCACCCTAGCCGGACTGGAGTGTTTCTATTCTTAGGGAACACCTAGGGCATCAAAGAGTTCTGATTTTCAGTGTTTTTGGGTGGTGAAGATGAAGATTTTCTTGGTATTTTGAAGCGGGTTTTGAGGTATTTTGGTGATGGATTGATGGTGTGAGTGTTGTTTGGTTTTTGGCTCTTTGTGGGTGGTGATTGGGGGCGATTTTGGGTATTTTCTGAAGACTGATCTGCATTATCAAAAGTTCTGGAAACTCATTTTTTACCAGTGGCTGAAGGTTAAATTCTTTCATAACTCCGTTTGTACTTGGCACATCTTTTTGGGTATTAGTGTGTTGGAATCCTCTCACCTGGGCACCATCCTTCAAGCTATTGTTTGGTTTTAACAGTGGAAGTCTGATTTATAAGGGCAAATTGCGCTATCTTGGGAATCGTGCCATTTGGGGGTTTCATGAATAAGGGTTTGCTGTTGTATAGACCTCTTATTCTGCCTTTCTTTAGAGATCAAGTAGCTGGTTGTGGGGTAGAAGATCAGTGGGACTTGGGCATTTCATGCATGAGACGAGTTGGGCAAGGTTATGTTGAGTTGCTGTCATTGTAAGCTCAATACCAGGTCTGAAAACTGCTCTTATCAGGTCTGATCAACATTTGTAATTGTCTGATTTTGAACTGTAACAAATGCTCTTATCATAAGTTGTTTTTGATTAAAGGAAGCAATGTTTCTTCTTAATATTTCCTTCAATTTGCAATATGCAATGTGTTCTTATGCATCATAAAAACAATCAACTAAACACCACAGCAGAAGAATACAATCAGCATACAAAGTTTTCAAAAAAAAAATCAGGGGTGGCCATTACATGTACTTTGCCAAATATTTATTTTAGAGAAGAGTAGAGGGTGTTCTACAGGCCTGCCTAAGAAAATGAAACACATTACAAATTACATCAAAAGCACAACAAAGAAAAGCCAAACCCAAGCCCACGCAGGGGTGGTGGCAAACAACTAGAGCAAAAGGAGAAAGACTACCATCCATAAGTCAAACACCAATTGTAAGCATGAGCCAAAAACCATCAGACCTAGAGTCCAAAATCCTTCAAGAATGCCAGGAGACACCCCATCTACTAACACTAACAATAGCATTGGAGTCCATGTCTTCACTTTTCAGCTTGCCACACCAACCATCACCAGCATTCACTTCTTGCTTCAGCATCAACTCCATGTTGGACTAGGATTACAGAGACTTTCAAATTTAACACCATGAATAATTTTAGACCTTTTCACAGCCCAATTCAGCATACCTCTAAGTAAAGACAACAATCTATAAGCACCAGTTACATCTGAAGTCCTTTGATGATGAGACACCGACAGATATTTGGTCACCAGTCATAGATCCTGGCAGGAGGTAAGCTCCTTGAGTCCTCGATATCACCAATAATTGCTGAAAGCCCCTCTTTCAAGCCATCGGTTTTTGACTCAAATGCCACGGTAATAGATGGAGTTGATGCACCAATGCCTTCCCTTCATCTTCTGCATTAGGGTCATCATCTTCTTCCACTTTTGCCTGCTCTGGAATGAGCAGAAGAAGTTCAACCCAGTTCCTAACCTCTTTTGAAATGATCGCTATTTCCAATTTGGCACAGAAATCTGCCACAATTGTCATCCTAGTTGTCATCCTAGACCTCATAGACCCATCATCTTCAATGCTTTTAACAAGATTCAACAACATAAAATTCTGACAGTGGAAGATATTCTGAAGCTGATGGTCTGAAACCTTACCTCGACTCTGAGGATCTCTGCTATACCCAATCAAACTCTTGCAATACAGCCACTGATGAAGAAAAAGCCGCACCCCAGAGAAAGCTGCAATGACCATCACCACACATCACACAGAACAGCAATGCATACAAAACACTGCACACCATTGTACAAAAGACTGCGGAGGAGGTGAATGGAATTCATCACAGATAAAATCAACTCAAACACATCAACTGCCATCCTCATCAAATTTTGAATGACACACCTGATGTGGATGTTGCTAGGGGAAGTGATGACTATAAGTCATCATAACATTTCTAACGAGGGTTCCACATATTATGCAATCATCTATACAATGTGCTTTCTGGAACATCTTATACAACATTCCTTATTGTTCCCATCTTCATGCAGCAATCTACCTTGTTTTTCTTAAGATATTTTTATGAGCTGACATTTTAAAACAATACTATTTTGTATTACTGTTTTCATCTCAAAGATTTGTTGCTGAATTTAATATATTTACTTGCAAAGCCTTCAAACGGATTTGTTTTGGTTCTGGTTTTGTTTCTAAGTATTGTTCATTGCATTTTTCATGCTTCAGAGGTTGTCATGGTGGTTAGATATATGGAAGCCTTTTCTATATCTATATTGAAATGGAATTTGATTTGTCCAAAAGCATTTTGGTGAATGCAAACCATGCTGACCCTGTAATAGGCACCTGAAAGTGAAATGCATTATCAATGGTTCACATGATGTAGCCACACTCAAGCACAAAATTTATGGCATGATAGAGCTGCATTATGTACCTGTCTGCAAAGCACAAACAATTGGGGATGGCCTTATGGTCATCGACAAACCTCCTATAGAAAAATGATCCAAATAGTTAGTGTCATCTGAAGTTTGACTATTATTGACATGTTTTGTATGAGAAGTATTTTACTTCATGTCTATTATCTAATCTTAATGTCCACAGGAACCAAAAACTATCCTTGGTACCTCAAACTGGTTATCAACTTATCACCAACATGAGCTTTTTATAATGATATGTGTCAATGACTGTGAGGCTTCTCTTTGCCACTAAACTGTAATTTTACCTTTTATCTAAGACTGGTAAATCTCATGGCTTTTATTGTCTCCTTTGTATCAATATAATAATATACTTGCAAGAAAAGGAAAATATGAATTATGCGATGCAGTATGCTTATGTGTATCTAAATGGCTCCAAACAGATTGACATTTGACAACCATTATTGGAAAGCAACAATTTCATAATAGAACCATCGTCTTCATAGCAGGGTATTTACATTGATGATATGTAGAGCTTAGCCATAGTTACAGGGAGCCTATGTCACAGAGTACATCTCTTCCCAATTCCTGACATAGTCTCTGATACATATATGTTTGTGATACTCCTAAAATATGCCTCGAATATGGCCATATATATATATATGGAAAACCTGTTTGATGTTGAAATTTTTTAAAATCAACTTTTTTTTAATACAAACTAATATGCATATTGAAAACCTATTTTTGTACTAAAATTCTTCAAAAATAATGCAAAAAAAAAGAAAGAAGAAAAAACATTAAAATTCAAAATACTTGTGATTGGAGGGTGATTTTGGGAGTTGAATAAAGCTGGAAATGGATATTCGTTACGTTTGCTTGCTGAACTTCGTGCAACAGGAAACAGGACAGGGAAAAATGAGTCCTGGCCTCCCTTTTTTTTAACACAGAGGAAATGGATATCCGTTTCTTTTACATTATTTTTTAAAAAATGGTCAGGTCCGACCTGCTCTTATGGGTGGATCGACTTAACCTGGGGCTTACTCTAAAATTGGCATTGGAACTTCAACCAACCAGATCTGTATCTACATCCGTATCTCGCTCTTCATAAACCCCTGGATGATCTGCATCGAGAGGTTAGCCCTTTCCCTATCTCTGTTTGTTCGGGAAAGTAACTGTTGCTTGAACTTAGTCAACTAAATCGCTAATAGGATCAACTGCACCTGGATCCATATCTGCTTATGGCTTTGATGCTGCTCGTACGAAACAAACTGGAGAACGATCCAAGGACCAACTATGGTGGATCAGTATAGAACTAAGGGACGACACAGACCTACAAACTATATATATAAACTGCAATATATATATATTATATTATAATATGATAATATATATAATATTATATATATTATATTATAATATGATATTATATGTATGTATGTATGTATAAAGACATACTTACATATATAGGTATGGCTTGAGTGCAGTTGGGTGATGTATTTGAGTGCAGCAAGGTGATGTATATGATACAACTGCTGTAAAGTCTGAGCTGTATTGAAAAAAATTAACAGAGTAAAAAAAAAGCTTAAGAAAATGAAAAGAAGGCACTTACAAATAGAGGTAAATACCTTCTCACCTCTACTACTTATCCATGTGCTCATGATGGGAGGGTTTGTTAGAAAATTTGTCTAAAATTTCTTATGTTTTATGGATACTTCTGTGTGTGTGTGTGTATTAAGATATTATTATACTTTTTCTGTCCCAACTGTATCATATCCAAAGCAATTTTTAATAAATTCCAAGTTTGTGTGCTTCATATTCTTAGCTGAAATAGAAATTGCATAAAAATTTCTTGTACTTATCGTGTAATGGATGGGGGTAATGGTATGTGACTTTTGCTTGCGGTTAATTGGTTTCTTTACTCCCTCTTTATGGTCTTGCAGATCAGTTTATAGACATGATGAAACACATATGGGCTTAGCTCGTTCATAACACATTACAGGTGTTAATGCTGATATATAGCGACCCTTATAACACTCATATGCACTCCTTATTGGTTTTATGCTGATTCTTGCAAGCATAGTCATTGGGTTCTGTTATTCTGTTATTCATGGATATTTTTTTCTGTGCTGTCTCTCAGACTACAGGAATATTAAATTAGCCTTATGATATAGAATCTCATTTTCTCCATTCCAAGCTATAATCATTTCATAAATAATGATTTTGATTGAGATGGCTTCTTTCTACTAATATTTGGGTGCTTTAATAATATCATTTGTCATTTCTTCTGTAACGTTATTTTCTTTGCAGGTTCCAGGCAAGTCGGCCAATGAATGCTTTGACAGATTTTATTCAGCTTTTCCTACTCCACCTGATTCTCAACCACGATCAAGGATTAAAGGGAGCACTTGTGAGTCTCCTATCCGGCCCTTTGCTGATGATGTCAATGCATTGTTGAGGTCAGGTGGATCAACTGGCAGAAGGTCAGGGAGCAGTAAACAAAAAATTCTGCTTGCACATAAGACTGTAAGGCAGATGCTGAGAAGGAATAAGAATGCTGATAAAGAGTATGAAACGGATCTATTTTCTGCTGTTGAAACATTTGATCCATCATCACAGTCCTTCCTAATCCCAATTACTAATTCACCTGTTACACCTGATTATGCTCATAATCCTAGCAAGGAGTCAACATTTGGCCGGACACAGTCAGCCAAGTGGCAGAAGTCACTCTCTAGATTTTCAGAAGATTCTCATCGGCAAATTCAGAAAACACTTGTGAGTCCTGAAGTGCTTAAACAAGTAAAGAACCCTGCTCTTCATGATAAGTATATTGACTTGTTGCATTCCAGAAACGCTATAAGAATGGCTATGGCCGAAAATACCAAGGTGAAGTCAAATTATGTTGAAGCAGGGGTTGTTAGATTGCCCCAAACAGAGGTGGTTTGTGCAGCAAAAGCTGCAGTGATTGCTGAGGCTCAACAGGTGCTTCGACAATCACGGACTAATGGGGAAAAGGATTGCCGATCCATTGGTTATTTGACAAGTGATGATTTTGATGAAGAATGTGAAGGGGACGAGCGTGGAGAAGAAGACTCATGTATATAGACCTCAATAAAGATGTATCATATCTGTGATTGAGCTGTCTCAATTCGTATTGGCTCTTATTTATGTTCATTGCCATCATTCCAGTAACTGCTGTAATGGGTTTGAGCAGGCACATCCAATTCCTTTCACGCCTTAGATAAGGATGCAAAATAGAATTTTGATTGATGCTATTGGAGGCATTTGCATAATATCTGAACTCGAATATTTCTCATCAGTTTGTTAAGATAAATGAAGAGCAAATAACTAAAGAGATTATACAATTGGGTAACCATGCTAACCAATGAAGTGACAATTGGAGTTATTTCAACTTTCTGTCATGGCAGAAAATCTGTTCATTGTCAGAAGGAATTTTTTGATTTATGGACGTTGGAATGCATGAAATGAAATTAAAAAGCCTCTCAAATTACATGCTTGCCAATTTATTCTCAATGGTATTATGGTTAGTCTGAAGTGTGATCATGCTGTGCTTGTAAATGTCCTTGATTTGATTAATTGAATGCATGTTTTCATTTATGTAAAATGACGAGTAATGGACACCTGATAGGAATGCTGGGGCCATTACAAGTAGTATTAGGAGTTCATCTTGAATCAGCAGAAAATGGTTAATAAGGTACGGTTCTTTACTTGCTTTTCACTTCTGGGATATATTTTAATTTCTATATATGATACGAAAGCAAACAGGGTGTCATTTGAATTTTAACCTCTATCAAACAACTGGTTCCCAGATTGTGGGGCTTTCTTTGCTAAGCGTTTAGTGGGATACTGTCGATTCCTAAGACCATGCCAATTCCCAAGGAAAGACAATGCGTTTGACAGCCATTCATTAATGGAGTCCAAGGGATACGGTAACAACCGAAGAATTTTTGGGGGGACATCGTTAAATTTGAATCCTCTGAAAAAAATTGTAATCGTGTAAGCATATGAAAAATCATTTTAGAAATATATGTACTTGTAGTGTAGGAATGAGGGAGCAAGTCAAAACTGAAAGCAATACAATATGGTTCCAGTGTCCTAAACTAACATACGGTCCGAAGTTGCTAGGATGGCCCTGCTACCAAACCTGGCCGGTAAGCTCCAGAATTCAGTAATGAAAATAAAAGCTTTCCCTACAATTTATTTAGAGTAAATAATTAATTTAAGATTATGAGTTAGACGGATATCAAATAATCAAATTAATTTAGAAATTAAATAAACTAATAAAGGGGTTTTAGCTTTAGATACGACGAAGATAACTATTGTGACATGAGACAAATCAATTTACAATGATATCAAAGAATAAAAGCTTGTTAGATGACTCTAGCTGACTTGGAAATTAGACTGAAAATTTTTGGTTCTCTTTCATGAGTGAAGTGATCTGTGTGTGCAGAATTAAAATTGTGTACACAATTGAATTTGAATTCATTGATCTAAAATTGATTGATTTTTGAAGACTGAAAATGGTTTGCTTCAATCTTTTGATATATAAATCACAATAAGGAATTGATTGTGATTATTAACACTTTTAAGGAATCTATTGAGTCATGAGGATCGTGTTCTCTTCAATTAGACCCCTAGGTGGATTGATTTAGCAATAATGAATTAAAATTGAAGGCAAGTGTACAATATGCTCTTAGGATGTTGATATATTGCTTTTGTAACAATTCCTTATGTTTTTGCGATTGAATTTCAAGTGTGCTAAGTAGATTCCTAAACATCTCCTTGATCAAGCTTAGATGATTCTATTGAATGAAGGTTAATTTTTATGTACGTCATCTTAGTGCGCATTTTAAAATAATTTGCTTTTTAGTGTGCTCATAATAGCTTATAGGGAGAATGTAGTAAGGTTTGACTTTTAGAATTTGGGGTTGAGATTTGTGACCATGGAAATGACCTAGGCCAATTTCACATTATGGATTTGATCTAGGGTGGTGAATGCTAAATTTAAGTGTCAATTCAATGATGAGCAATATGAGGTTTAGATAAAATAGTGTTATTTGTTGTCTTCCATGTGGAATACACCTTTTTACGCATTAGTTGATACATAAAATACAACTTAGTTGCCATGGATAAAAAATTAAGAGAAAAGGGCATGGGAAAACAATTTTCACTATTACATTTTGCCTTCACTATAACTTGCATGTGAATTACTATGAGAATGCATGTCAAAGTAAGATAAGCACTAAACTTGGAAACTATATGTATTTTTCAAACATTCAAAGGATACAACTTTGCTCAAAGTATATAGATATGGATGTCAATTGTGTGTACTCTCCTCGCCATGAGTGCTCATCTTGAGAAGTTACAACACAAAAAATGTTCCAACGATGAGCATTTGCCAAGTATGAACATAATCACAATTTTGTCTACAAAAGATTAAGCAAACCAAGGGTGAGAAATATTGATTAAGCGAAAAGGAGTATTGCACCCACCAATTGGAAAAAGGGCTTCGACCAAGTAATCAAATGTAAAGGACTTTGAACTCCAACCAAGTAGACAAGAACGAAAGGTACTGACTGGGCATATAAGGTGTCAAAGGGCTTCGACCATGTGGAACAAGATTTGACCCAATAAATACCATGATAAAGGGATTTGACTATAATAATATGATAAGGTCTTTAACTATGTAGAGACCTACTATCTTTGGATAAGATAACAAAGCTATGTTTGGTAATATAAGATGATAATTGCCATAAATGTATCATTGCAATTATAACTAGGAAGAAACATCAACAATAATATATGCTCCCTCCAATTGGTTGATTACATCATATAAAGCACAAGCATGTAAAAAATGTAAAAAATAATGTCGGATAACATATAATAAGCATGAAATAAATATTAACAGATAGTGTTGTGTGGCATCCAAATAAAATGTCAAGCATAGCCATGAGATAAGCATATGAGCACATAAAATCAATGGCATGGAATACCCCCAAAGTTTCCTCGACAACAAGGCAATACGAGTAATAATCGGTAATAAGTCCTATGATTGCATTGAGACATGTCTTGTAGAATGTAAACAATGTGAAAACACCAACATGTAGGATGGTTCCAAACAAGTATGCTTATTAAAAATGTTGTGCATAAATTGTCACCGTTGACAATTTGACACTAGGTTCAACACCCTCCCAAGTGCATGTGCCTAATTATGCTTATAATTTACCCATTTAATTTCCATTTTTAGGAAATTGAGTAAAATTTGGGAAATTGAATTAAATATTTATTTAATGGACTTAAGCAGAGCTAAAAAGGGTTGGACTAGGGCGCCCAACACCCTTTCCCACCTAATCGGGCCCAAAATTTAAAATGTTGTTGTTGTCCTCAATATATTTAAGAATTCAAAATCAGTTGTCAGCTTGTCTTAATGGTTAAAGTGAAATATGTTGAAACCCATATAAATATAAGTTTTTCCCTCCATTTGAACATCTAATTGAATTCTATCACTCTAGCAACTCAAAGGCAATTAATGTAGTATTCACGAACAAAATAAGTAGATCTACAACACAATTACAATCCATTACAAGTTTACAACACATCAACAAATTCATGTTTATGCATTGTAAGATGTTTCATGTTTATGTTTTATTATTGTTATGAGCACTAACACTTGTAGGATCTCCAAGCATTCTATTTTTCCTTGTATGTGATGAGCAAAGTGACTTTAGTTCTACAAGGATTTCAGATCTGAGTGATAAGTTACAATTGTGTTATTTATCATTCATTTTTTATTTGTTTTCCTCTACTCCCACAAGAGCACGCGATATATATCATTGTCATCATAGTCGTTTGTGGAGATGGAAACACCAAAATGGGGTTTGACCTAGGCAAGGCCCTATATGACAACCATTTTTCCCTTGTCCTTCTTGTAGGTTACAGGTTTGAAGTGGATTGACGTGGATTTGAGATCTCAAGGCTTCAAAACCTTAGTTCAAGCATTCATGTACCTTTCATCATTAAATTAAGGCAAGTTGATTATTCACAAAAACCGTCAGACTTTAGACCTAGGTTTTCACAGTAAGAGTTCTACAAACATTGTTCCACTTTTTCCAAATTTCAAACCCTAAAACCAACAATTTTGGACTAGGGCACCCAACGCCTTTGTCCTATCTATTCACCTTTAGATTTGAATGCTAGGTTCTTTGTCTACAAAATTTCCAGTTTTGCTTTCTGTTTCTGTTTGTTTGCTCCGAGTTTTCCAAAATCTGTAATAGTTTGTCACTTTAGTTTTAATTCACCTAGTTTGCTACATCTTTTAATCAATCATCACAATCACATCATCAAACAAAAAAGGTACCAAAACCCTACCCAAATATTAGGCTCTCCCTCAAGGACAACAACCAAATAGTTTCTCTTGGTTACTTTTGTGTCCCTCAATGTTTTATGGTGGAATGAGTGATTTAGGTTAAGTGTTTGCCTTAGTTCCCATTTCACCATCTCACAAATTCTTTAACCAATTAAGCTCAACTCCTTCAACATGCATAGGTATTTTTCAATATGATGGTGACACAAATGTGCCACATCTAGATGTAGTAACCGCCCCTAGTGCTATTACAATGTAATAATTGCCCCTCAACTACTACTGATTTTTGTATAACTAGTTCTAACTTAGATAACCAAGCATCTTCCATCTAAATTAAAAGTGTTGACTTCAAATATTGTCCAAACACAGTCACAGTGATAGCTCTACACCACCACTAAAATGCTTATAGTGGAAAGTGGTAATCTCCTAAAGTCGGGGTCATCCCTAGACCTAGACCAAAACTTTGAGTGTTCATTTTTGATGACCTTGTCTATGTATCCCTTTTAGGAATTAGAGGCTCTATATTTTGTACACCATTAATAGAGACAATTCATCCTCTCTCCTTGTATGCAATTTTGACCTCACGATTATTCATTAAGCTTCTACTTTCCAATTAGTCCAATTACAATAGAATGATAACATCACATTCCAATCAACTATTGGTTCCATACAATCATTAGTGTACAAACACACACAAAACCATATAGGGATAAATATCATTCCAAAATCCTCAATTCACATAGTGATTGGCTCAAGCATACCTCACTTCTACACAAGGTGATTAGCTCATACACATCACAAGTACAATAGTGACTAGCTCATACACACATCATAGGTACGACATTGACTAGCTCATACACACATTGCAAGTACAACATTGACTATCTTAAGTATACATCAATATTGTAATGCCTCACCAAGGACCCACATGACATTAGCTTAGAAAAACATACACATTTTATTTAAAACTAAAAGAATACAATACTAATGGCACAATGATGTCACCAAGGACAAAGACATATTGAACATGACATCGTTGTTGCCTAAGAAACATGGTACTAGTGGAAGAATACAACACTAAACCAACAACCTTGATTTACGAGAGGTGCAAGCACCAATAAGGGTATTTGACATAGGGGTTAAACCCCTACAAGGCTTGACCATCCTATGAGGAATGAGATCCCTAACACAAGACACAATGACATAGCAATTTTGTGTGAAGGAATGTTCCCCAAGGAAAAAGTTTGTATAAATCCTCAATCATGACACCAATCAATGTTAGAAAATTTAGAGGAATCACAAGACTATGGGGAACACCTTTTGTTCACAAAATTTTCCCAAAAAAAGGTCTAGAAATAATCGGTATTCGATGTATGGAGGGACTACAACACCTTGAAAGGACTCCAATGCTCCAAGAAGACTACAACGCCTAGATGTGACACTAATACCTAGGTGGGAGACTAGCGCCTAGTTAAATGCATCTAGATTGATGCAAGTGTCTTATTTTGGAACCAAAGTTTGTTAGATTATGTGAGAAGTGAGAACCAAGCTAAGATCTAATATCATTCATAGATCACATATAACTCCAATTGACAATGATCAAATATCAAAATAGCAGAATGGAGAGATAATCTTGAAAGAGAGAAAATAGATATAACTATGTGAGAATTTTGAGAATACACATGTTACACTCATCAAACTAGTTGAGGTGAGAGGACAATGTTGTATATGAAAGGTGGAAAATTGTTGGTTTCTATGCTTGCGAGATAGAATAACAATCTTCACTCTCTCATTCAAGAACAAACCTTAGAGATCTCAATGCAAAGGAGAAGAGATCTTACAATAGGGTTTTCCTAGGGGTTGAATGTAAAATAGTGAGGTCTTCACCACCAAGTTAAGACTTGGAAAGACAAATGAAATGCAAGATGTAATGCTAAACCCTAATATGATGCAATGCTTCACTAAATGACCTAAAGATGCAAATGGAACAAAACAAAAAGCTACAGAATGAAATGTGTGCACCTAGAGATTTGAAGATGACTGGAAGGAGCTCTAAAATAATGGAAATTCTGATTTTAATGCTGACAGGGACTCATACGCCAAGTTGGGCGAATTAGTCCTAGATTTGGATTTATGTGCAAAAACATGAATCTGGCAAATGGGTATCCGAATCTCTAAAAATATGAATTTTGACCTAAACTGGGACTCATTTTCCAGAAGTGGCGAATTAGTCTAGTTAGGGTTTTCTGAAACTTCAAGGTCTGAATCTGCTCTTCTCAGTATGCTCAATTTGCTTCTTCAGGTTTCTAGATCTGAATCTCTGTAAATCAATCTGTAGGTGTTCTCCAATGCTCAATGACAACTTTGACAACTTTCTCCAAGCTTGATCTTCAATGTATCTTCAATCTAAACCTGCAAATCACACACTAAAGAGGGAAAAATGTTGTTTTGTTAGTGGAAAGGGGTTTTCCTTGGTCAAACCCCGTTTTGGTAATCAAACCTTGAAATATAATGAAATAAGAATGGAGAATGATGAATGAACAAAATATGATGTTGCAACTCACCAAACCCTAGCAATGAAAGGTTCAAAACATGTATGAGATGGCTCCAATGGATGTAGATCTTGAATCTTGCTTGAATATGATAGATCTTGAATGAAGTGTTAGCTTGATCATAAAACCCTACATTACAATTGTTAGCTCAAAAATAAACATGATGCATGAAATCTTTGACATGATACTTGATGCTTGAATAATGCTCTAAAATGCTTGATAATCTACCCTTGAATTCTCTTGAATGATCTTGTGAATGCTTGAATGCTCTTGTGAACTAAAACTTGCTATAAGGATGCTCATTCAACTTGCTAGGTGATCTCTTGAATGCTTAGGTGAAAATGAGTGAAAGAACCTTGTATTTGTACTTAATTGTGCAAGAATTCCTGAAATTACAACACTCCAAGCCGACATCAGATCTAGGAGGATAAAATCTCACCAAAAATTTGAATTAATTTTGATTTTGGGCCACATGGGACTCGTTTGTCCAAGGTGGCAAATGAGTCCCATTAGGCATAATTTATGGGACCATTTTTAAAAATTCTTAGAAAGGCGTGAAACTAGGTTTAGGGCCCAAAAACCTAGGTGGGACTCATTCGCCCAAGGTAGCGAATGAGTCCCAAATCACTAAATCTGGGCCATTCAACTTGAAACACCTAAATTATGATTGGATAGTGATTTGTGTTGGGATTGTCCTTAGAAAGATGCATTAAATGGGGCTTGTGGATGTAAAATAAGGCCAATTAAAGCATAAAGAAGCCCAATTATTAATGACAACCCTAAAAAAGTGTGAAAATGTGTTACAACACTTTACAACACTTCAAATAAGGTAGGATTAAGGTACATTTTGGTTAAAAAGAGGTTTATTAGGTTTAGTTAATTGATAAAACCTTAGAAAAGTGTGAAAGTGTGTTACAACACTTCACAACAATTTAGCAAGGTACCATTTAAATTCATTAGTTCACAAGGGACCAAGACCTAATGTGAGTGTGTTAAACACATTACAACACTAAGTCAAGGTATAATTAGGCTCAATTTTACGAGGGCCCAAACAAGTGTGAAAATGTTACCAACGACATTTTTTGACACTACATTTAGCCCCCCACTTTAGTGAGAGGATGAACTTGCTTCAAACTCACACTAAAGTGAAAAAACATGCATCAAGAGGGGTCCAAGTGCACCAATTGCAGTAAGACAGGATGACAATGATCAAAAGGGGTGATCAAGCCCCTAGGATCAAGATCCTATGACAAACCAACATAGGGACAAAAGAAAACACATGGAAATGATATAAAGAGCATCATAAAGGAATCAACGTACACTGCCAAAGATAGAGAAACGTAAAACAAAACAAAAAGGGGTGGATCAAGCTTCAACCATTTGTCCATTGTGACATGGATCAGATCTAGGCTGTTTGTCTGAAAAATGCAAGCTCACTTTGAGGCAACGAAACTTGAGGCTGTCCGCTGGGTGAGGATCCGAAAGAACATACACACACAACCGGTATGCACTCACACTCACACATGAGTGGCTAAGGGAAATTCATGCCTCATTCGGGCTTCTCGTCAAACCATACCAAAGTTATACCTCCTAATAACTTTAATAAGGTGCCACACAAAAATGACCTTCGAGCTTCATGAGACAAGCAAAACTTCGTATTCTTGGAGCTCATGAACAATGAACTTCGAGCTTCATGAGGAAAACAAAAATTTGTATGCTTGGAACTCATGAACAAACAAGATGGATCCACATGCATGCAAGGTGGGCATATAACTGGAAATGCAAAATGCAAAGAATGTTCAAAGGAGTCTTGCTTAGTTCATACAAGGTCTTTAACTTAGGGAACATCGTGCCTAATGTCTCCAAGAGAGGACCAATCAAAGAATATAAGATTCACAATTAGGGGATGCAGTGTGTCACATCAAGCCACTAAGAGGAATATAATATGCTGAGAGAGATCACGCTCTTGAAAGACATCATACCCGATGTCATCCAAAAAGTGAAAAACACATCGTATAAAGTAAGAAGACTACACCATGAACCATTAAAAAGAAAAATGTGTAAGAATAATGCAAATGTATGCCCCCACTTTAAAGAAATTTCTAAACACCATACTATGAGAAATTACTTTAAAGTAGTGAATGATAAATGCTAATAATAAAAAGGACATGAGAGCTAACTTGGAAAGCCCTATGCCAAGTCATATTTTTCCAAGTAGAGCTACGTCATGCAAAAGAAATAGGAGGGGTTTCCCCCAAAATTAAAATCCAAACACATAAGGGATCTATGGATTTGGGGTTAGTATGTTCTTGCTACAATATTTTTAGAGAGCTCAAAACTATCATCATTCCCCAAATACTCATAGAACTGGAAGAATGACACAAAGAGAGTGAAAACAAAGAAAAACCTTTTAGGTCAACATGGAAGAGACATGAATGTCTCGACACCTAGTGCCATCCCCAAAAGGAAAACACAAGACAAAGAAAAGATTTTGGGTCAGCATGGAAGAGACATGAATGTCTCGACACCTTGTGTCATCCCCAAAAGGAAAACACAAGACAAAGAAAAGAGATAAAGAAAATATTTTGGGTCAATATGGAAGAGACATGAATGTCTTGACCTCTTGCATCATCCCCAAAAGGAAAACACAAGACAAAGAAAAGAGATAAAGAAAAGCTTTTGAAAGATTTACGACATATAGAAGAATGAAGGAAAAAATAGAGGAATGTCACAAAGAGGGAGAAATACATCAAAAAGAACATCACGGGGCATCACATAATGCACATGCAATCACACAAAAGAAATAATGTAAAATACTAGTAGGGCACATGCAAGTCAACCTATGAGCAGGTTGCCCGCATCCCAATCGTGTTCATCATATACAGAAGGTGGACAACTAGCCAAAGGGACAATAGCAAGTGCTGAACTAGGGCCATCACCAAGTTCAACACTCTTCTTAGGAGAATTTTCATTTAAGCTCATGGAAGAGGAAATCAATGTATTTAATTCATTATGCACCTCTTCATCAATTTTAGTAACTTTCTCATCATCATCTAAGTTAATCACAACAGGAGGTTGAATGATAATGTCTAATGAAGGGTTCAACTCTTGTTGTGGTTGTGTTATAAGATCTTTTTGTTCGGCGAAGGGGGAGGATCGTCATGCATTGCTTCAGTCAAGTTTGGATTTTGATTTTCTTTGTTTATTTCTTCATGCATCCTACAAGCAAGGGCATGACGTCTATGCCTACACTCTCTAGCACCTTTGTTTCTTTTATTTCAGTTTTCAAGTTGCCTTTGTGTAGGAGCAAGTTGATCAACCATAGGTTTCTTTTCTTCCCTAAGGGGAGGGATGGAAGGAACCACGGGAGGTTGTTCAACCACTTTCTCTTTGACTTTGTAAACTTGTTTTATTCTAGGAGGTGTGATGAGATTGTTTTTGTTGTCTCTTGGTCTTTTGTAGGAAGTAGGTGAAGTTTCTGTCTTAGGTTGGTCTTGGTCATTTGTAATCTCTTTAGGTTCAATCATGTTTTCGTCAAGGATGGTACGTTGAGGCATGTTTCAGAGGGATAATTATGCTATTTTCTTTTCCTTGAACATTTGATACGATAGGAAAAAGAAGTCTTCTCATGGTTTTATAGGTTCTATAGGCTTGAGCCAAAATAAATCTAACCTGGAAAAGTTTCCACAAGAAGAAAAAGGGTTAAAGCCACTATGATGGATGGTGAAAATTTCATTGTCAAAGGGAAACATTAAGTATTTATGTACGACTGAAGGGACTGCATTGATGGAGCGAAGCCATGGATAGCCTAGCTTCACACAAAATTGGTCTGACTATGGGATGATGGAGAACGAGATATCTAATATTTTTGGTCCTATTTGTAAAGGTAAGTGATTGATCCCATCATAGGACAAGCAAAACCATTATGTGTCTTGATCCATGCTTTCGGTTTATCATATATATCTTGATAGAGTTCATGTAGAAGTAAGAATTCTTCAGTGATCACGTTCTCTCCATAGACGAGATCTATTAATACCCCATTAGTGGGCTTATCATAGATATGGCCGACTATGTAAAGAGGACCATCAGGTACACGTTTAAGTATATCTTGTGAGGAGAAAGCAATATCAAGAAGATTTTTAGGTCGGCCCTTATGATGTTGAGTTTCAACCAATGCAACCAAACCATTGACAAGATTTTATTCTTGTTGATTAGTATCCATAGGACTTTGTTGAATTGTATCTATGTTCTCATCATTCGTGTGAAAATTCATCACATCATTCTTTGTAGCTTCACTAACTTTGAAAAATGAAATATTATGTTTTGGCATGGGGTTGGTAAAGATTTGTAGGTTTTGTTTAGGAGGGGCAACATAATTATTTCCTTGATCACTACCACCTCCAATGGAAAGATGACCGAAATCAATGAGGTATTGCACAAGATGTTTAAGACGCTTACAATGTTCCATATCGTGTCCATTTTGTTGATGATAATGGAAATAAGCATTTGATCTAAAGTTCAGAGGTAGAGGCTTAGTAGGATCGAGTGTTTTAATGGGAGGCAAGGTAATCATTTGCTATTCTAAAATTTGGGACATTGTGTTATGAAGGGTATTGGGTAAGGGAGTGAATTGTCTTTTTGGGTCTCCATAGCTAAAGGGTATCGCGGTCTTAAAAATAGCTACTTGGTTATTGAAATTCCAAGTTGTTTGTTGAGGGGATTAAATTGAAGGAAACCTTTTTTCTATTTTCTAAAAGGTTGAGAATTGTTTTGGTTTGTGGACTCAGAATTTTCAGTACGACTAGAAGTGGATTTTGTATCTCGACTACTAACCAAATTTTAATAATCATGAAGGGCAGTACACAAGTGCATGAAGGAGGGGAATTTCATCATGGTGAGCTCATATTGTATCTTGCTTTACAAATTTTCTATGAACATCTTCTGAAGGTGAGGATCAGGAACCTTGACATTAATTTGGGAATAGAGTGATTGGTATCGTAAGATAAAGTCAGTTATCTTTTCTTCTTCTTTTTGATTGCATCTCATCAAATCGACCAAGTTAATCTTAGGATTCATATGCACTTGGAAATGGTTGAAAAATGCCTCAAAAAGTTCATTGAATGAACAAATTGATTTCTTCGGTAAAGAAGAGAACCATTCCAAGACATTATTTTTCAACGACCTAGGGAAAAGCTTAGCCAAGAATTTATCATTAAGGACAAAGTCACTAAATAAAGCGGTATAAGCATTAACATGGTTAAAAGGATATCCATTTCCTCCATATTTCTCAAATCTAGGCACCTCTACACCTTGTGGCATTGGTGTTTAGAATATCTCCAAGGAAAATGGACTACTTTTGACATAATATGTAGGTGGGCCATTTTGATTTTGGTTGATGGTGGAAACTTGCTTTTGAAGGGATGAAACAGTTTGCAAAAGTTTATTTATAGAGGGTCATGCTTGTATTGTGAGATGGAGGTGAAAAAGGTGAAGGGGTGTATATGTTTGAGGGACAAGTGAATGGAATGCTTATAGGTGGTAAAGTGGTAGGAGATATGATGTGCGGAGCCACAAAGGTACTAAGGATGCTAGCGGAAATACCCAAGGAAGGAAAAACATTACTAGTTGACTGCATTGTTGTTGTGACTTGATGGTTGGTATAGGTAGGTATTGAGACAATTGTTGTGGAAGGAGGAATTTGAGTTCCTCCTTGGCTTGTGATATTGCTTATAGGTAAAGGACAACTAGTAGTTAAGGTGAGGTGTTTTCCAAAGATTTGAACTATATTTTTCACAAGGTCAAGTCCATCTTCACTTTCAAGCATGCAATGAATGTTATCTATAGTAGGGATGACAGTAGTTGGAATGTTGTCATTTTACACTTGATGTTGTATGTTTGCTAAGTCTTCATGAATTTGAATTATGTTTTCTTGCGGAACATTATCAATCCTTGTTTCAATTTGCATCACACTACTTGAAGGAAATTTGTTAAGGGTATGGTCCATACCTAGTGTACTACTGTCAATATTAGGAGTGAAAGAGCTAAATAACCCAAGATCCACAATGATTGTGCTATCAAAGATGACATGAGTCTCAAACTTCATCCTACTACAGTATTAGCAATAGGACATCAAATACTCATACAAGGGATACTAAATGCAAGATGAATGCAAATGCAATATAAGCTAAGAACAATGAAATGATTATAACATAAATTTTGGAAACTAAAACAGAAAGCTATAAACCGAAACAGAAGTTCAAAAACAATGTTTTAAACGCTGGAAAATGCAATGTAGAATCTGCACTGGGACTGATTCGCCCAAGGTTGCGAATGAGTCCCAATGAAGATTTTTTTCAAAACTTTCAAAAAATTTCAATTGATTTTTATGCTTTTTATGTTGTATGATCTGAATCCTAAGTGCAAATGCAAATTTTGTATGAATTCCAATGATTTGAGATGTAAAAATGCAAGCTATATGATATTTCACTAATTTAAAATTAGAAACCCTAGGATTCCAATTAACTAATGCAAAATCTAATGCTATGTTAATGCAAGAAAGATCTAGGATGATGATGCACTCCAAATCAGAATTATGATGTTCTAAATGCAGGTTCACCAAAATGAAAGGTGGAAAATTGTTGGTTTCTATACTTGGGAGGTAGAATAACAGTCTTCACTCTCTCTCATTCAAGAACAAACCCTAGAGATCTCAATGCAAAGGAGAAAGACATCTTACAATAGGGCTGTCCTAGGGGCTAAATGTAAACTAATGAGAGGTTCACCACCAAGTTAAGACTTGGAAAGACAAATGAAATGCAATATGTAATGTAAGATGTAATGCTAAACCCTAATATGATGCAATGCTTCACTAAATGACCTAAAGATGAAAATGAAACAAAACATAAAGCTACATAATGTAATGTGTGCACCTGGAGATCTAAAGATGACTAGAAGGAGCTCTAAAATGTTGGAAATTCTAACTTTAATGCTTATTGGGACTCATACGTCAAGTTGGGTGAATCAGTCCTAGATCTAGATTTCTGTACAGAAACATGAATTTGGAAAATGGGTATCCAAATCTCTAAAAAAATGAATTTTGACCTAAATTGTGACTCATTCACCAGAAGTGGTGAATCAGTCCAGTTAGGGTTTTCTGAAACTTCAAGGTTTGAATTTTATCTTCTCAGTTTGCTCAATCTACTTCTTCAAGTTTTTAGATCCAAATATTTGTAAATCAACCTATAGGTGTTCTCCAATGCTCGATGACAACTTTGACAACTTTAGGAACTTTAACAACTTTCTCCAAGCTTTCTCTTCAATGTATCTTCAATCTAAAACTACAAATCACACACTAAAGAGAGGGAAAAATGTTGTTTTGTTAGTAGAAAGGGGTTTTCCTTGGTCAAACCTGTTTTGGTAATCAAACCTTGAAATAGAATGAAATAGGAATGGAGAATGATGAATGAACAAAATATGATGTTGTAACTCACCAAACCCTAGCAATAAAAGGCTGCAAACTTGTATGAGATGGCTCCAATGGATGTAGATATTGAATCTTGCTTGAATATGATAGATCTTGAATGAAATTCTAGCTTGAATCATAAAACCCTACATCATAATTGTTAGCTCAAAAACAAAAATGATGCATGAAATATTTGACATGATACTTGATGCTTGAATAATGCTCTAAAATGCTTGATAATGTACCCTCGAATGCTCTTGAATGTTGTTGTGAATGCTTGAATTATCTTGTGAATGCTTGAATGCTCTTGTGAACTCAAAATTGCTATAAGGATGCTCATTCAACTTGCTAGGTGATCACTTGAATGTTTAGGTGAAAATGAGTGAAAGAACCTTGTATTTATACTTAATTATGCAAGAATTCTTGAAATTACAACACTACAAGTTGACATTAGATCTAGGAGGATAAAATAAAGCCAAAAATTTGAATTAATTTTGATTTTGGGCCACACGGGACTCATTTGTCCAAGGTGGCGAATGAGTCCCATTAGGCATAATTTATGGGACCATTTTTAAAAATGCTTAGAAACGTGTGAAACCAAGTTTGGGACCCAAAAACCTAGGTGGGACTCATTTTCCCAAGGTGGCAAATGAGTCCCAAATCCCTAAATCTGGGCCATTTAACCTAAAACATCTGAATTATGATTGGATATTAATTTGTGCTAGGATTGTCCTTGAAAAGATGCATTAAATGAGGCTTGTGGATGTAAAATAAGGCCAATTAAAGCATAAAGAAGCCCAATTATTAAGGACAACCCTAGAAAAGTGTGAAAGTGTGTTACAACACTTCAAATAAGGTAGGATTAAGGTACATTTTGGTTAAAAAGAGGTTTATTAGGTTTAGTTAATTAATAAAATCTTAGAAAAGTGTGAAAGTGTGTTACAACACTTCATAACACTTTAGCAAGGTACCATTTAAATTCATTAGTTCACAAGGGACCAAGACCTAATGTGAGTGTGTTAAACACATTACAACACTAAATCAAGGCATCATTAGGCTCAATTTTACAAGGAGGGCCCAAACAAGTGTGAAAATGTTACCAGCGACATTTTTGTACACTACAGTATATATAACAAAATATGGGAAAATACATCCAAGAGGTGCATTTAATCCAACTACGTTAATAGGTGGGAGGTTTTTACCTACTTGGTAAATACCAAAACATGTGCCATAACTTAGATAGAGACAAAATAATGGTTATGAGAGGTGGCACAAGAATCCAAAAAAGAGTGTGTAACTCAACTACCCATGTGAGGGAGAGAGTGACACATGTAGCTGATGGATTGTGTTACTTGTCATATTAACCAAGTCTAATTAACTTAAGAAAGATTAATAATATGTGTAGGAAAAAAGAAATATCCCCTAACATAAGGAAAATAGAAAACCTACACTAACACTCCCCCTTAAGCATAGATTAGGTGGGTAAAAATATCATGGATCTTAGAAAATAAAGCTTGATGAGGTACCCATGTACAAAGAGATCCCCCCAAAAGATGAAGCTTGCCCACCAAAATAGAGAGATAAAATACCTCCAAAGTAGAGAGAGAGAAATGAAGGACTAAGAAGCTCCCTTTAAGTAGACACCTATTACACCCCGAAAAAGCTCTCAAATGAAGGAAATTACTCTTAGTGAAGCTTGTGGTGAAAATGTCTGATAGTTGCTTTGATGTAGGACAATACTTAAGGTCAATGATATTTTGTTTAATCAAATCCCAAATGTAGTGCATATGAATCTCAATGTGTTTAGTCCTTTGATGATGAATTGGATTCCATGAGATTTGTATCACATGTTGATTATCACAAAAGATGACTATTGTGACATAGATTTTGGGAACCCTAAGATGCTTGCTCTCTTCCTAAGATTTTTCACCTAGAAAGAGAGAGATTTGGGTCCCAAAATGCTTATGTAACACTCAAATTATGATGTATGCTATATGATATGATGTAAATGAACTTAAATAAATGAAATTGATTTATTGAAATGAACTAAAATGAATGCAAAAGTGCAATTTAAGCTATGTTTGAAAACACATTTTGATATGCAAACAACTATGAAAATGAAGAAATTATGCAGAACATAAGGTATAGGGGTAAATATGAGTGCACTTGGATGAAATATGAGTTTTATGGAATGTCTAGAATGTTGATGAATTTTACTGGTTTTTCACAGTGGGACTCATTTGCCCAGGGTGGAGAATCAGTTCTCCTACTGATGAAAAAGTGTCAGGAACTGATTTCTGACAGTCGGGATCCGAGATCTGACAAAATACAAATTTATAGATTTCAAGTGGGACTTATTCACTAAGGGTGGCAAATCAGTCCTCCCCAATATTTTTGGAAAATCAGACAACTCTGCAACACCAGATTTGAGAATGTTTGAATGTCGGGTTACCAGGGTTAGTTTTGCAGGAAACAAACATAAAACACTCAAAATGCTTGAAAGGATGATAAGTTGACTTGAAGAGCCTAGTTGACTTGATTTCAACTTTTCAACACCTTTAAACCTATCAAATTTGCAAAACAAAGGCTACAAAGACACATGCAAAGGTGAAAAATGTTGGAGGGTTAGCAAATAGGGGTTTGCCTTGGTCAAACCCCACTTTGCTAATCAAACCCAATAGAAATAAGTGAAATTTAAAGGAAATGTAAACTAACAACATGCAAATTATATTAACTCACCAAATCCTTGATCTTGTAAGTCTGAAGTAATGCCAATAGCTGCTCCAAAGTGCTTCAATAGTTGCTTTAATTGATGATGTAGAATGCTTGAATACTTGAATGTATATGTGGATGAGTGAATTTGATGAATTAGATCATAGGAGATGTAAAATGAGGTGAAAAACACTTATTTATACAATTCTTGTGCCTTACTATCCATTCATACCTCATCACAGGCCGACATCAAGTGATTTTTAATAAAATCCCAAAAGGAAATTTGAAATATTTTGAATTTGGGGCCAAAGGGTACTCATTTGCCACCTATGGCGAATGGGTCCCACCTAGGACCTAAAACCATGTGTCGGGAAAAGTGTTATGTTTAATGTTGTTTGTCGAGATAATATCCAAAAATACACTTAATTAAGCATATGAGGGAATAAAGAGACAAAATAAAGCATGAGAAAGGTGTAGAGAAGGAGATTGTGCCTAGAAAAGCGTGAAGGCTTGTTACAAGACTTTACAACACTTCAATATAGGACTTGTTGATGAGTAAAAAGGTAATTTTTAGGTAAATTATATTAAATAAAGTCTAGAAGAATGTGGAAATGTCTTACAACACATCACAACACCTTCACAATATGTCATTCTTTGAGTTTTAGTACCAAAATAAGCATGTTCAAGCCATGATACAACATAAAATCAAAGCAACATAGTTTCAACACCATGAAACAAGACCTAAAAGGCCATGAAAATGACAAAGGGCCATTTTTCTATGACACATTTAGCCCCCACTTTAGTGAGAGGTCAAACTTGCTTCCTCTTACTAAAGTAGCCATGAACATCGAGGGGAGGGTTCAAATGCACTTACGCTAGCAAGATGGAATACCACAATCAAGAGGGATGATTAAGCCCCCAGGACAAAGATCCCATGAAAAACTAGACATAAGGACAAAGAAACACACAAGTGTTGAAATGAATTGAATGAAGCTTCGATCATCAATCCAACTAGTTGTGAGAAGAGATCTAAGCCGATTGATTGAAAAAGAAATTGTGTACTCACTCTGGGGCCACATAACTAGTTGTCTGCAGGGTGAGAAGGCCCAAAAAGAAGTAAGATACATATGCTAGTTGGTATGCACTCACAAACACAAAAGTGGCTATGGGGAAAAGTCATGCCGCTAGTTGGGCTTCCCGCTCAACCATGCCAAAGTTACATTGCTTGATAACTTTAACAAGGTGCCACAAAGCCAAAGAAATGTAAATGTTGGTTTAAGTTTCATGAGACAATCAAAATAGGATGGCACCACAGGCATGAAAGTTGTGTTATGAAAGGTGGCCAAACAAATAAGACGGCTCCATAGGCATGCAAGTTGTTTATGCAAGGTGGCCGAATGCAATAATGTGTGTTGGCATTTAAATTCGCACCTCTAGAATGTGTATTTGAAACAAATAGCTATGCATAGATAAACTGGTCTTCAAATTAGGAGGGGAAGCTCCATCTTGCTGATGGTGTTGAAAGAAAGTAAACTAAGAACTAAGTTGCCTATTTTTTTATCAGCTAGAGCACAAGGTTTATTAAACACAAACGCCACAGCTGAGTTTTTCAGTTTTAAGAACTTCAACTATGACTAACTTAAGCTAAAGACATTTCTAACTTCTCAAGTAATACACAGAGCAAGAGAAACTAGAAGTGAACAAGGTTGATTCTCTGACAAAGTGCTTCAATAAACTCTTTCTCAACAAACATCTACACACTTCAATGTAAGCTGAAATTAAGATCATAAAAGCATAACACAAATAATGAAAATCTGAGACGTTATATGAAGGAAAAGGAGGCTCATGATTTTATTTCTCAAAGTTCTAGAACAAGAGACACTTCTAACATGCTTGGAACAAGAAATTGCAGCTAAAGAGGCTTGCAATCTTGTTCTTACACAATAGGAACAACAATTACAACAACTCCTTGTTGGCTAAAAGAGACTCAACAATTCGCTATCATAAAACAATTGAACAACACTTGAATAACAAATAGAAGGCACAATAGGCTCAACGTTTTTTATCACTAGCATGGTTAAAGAAAACTAATGAGCAAAGGCTCTTATTTATAACAAGCAGAGGAGTAGGGAACCCTAAAATCTCCTTGCTTTCACAATCTAGGGCTTGCTCAACAAGCAAGCTTTATTTCTAAATCTACAAAGAAGATAACATCTAATACCTAAGAAAGTAGAAAGAGCAGGAAACACCAACTATTACATTTATCTTCTTTCTCTTCTCAAAGAAGGGATAAGAATTCATTCCAAGAATAGAAAAAGCTGGAAGAAAGCTTCTAGAAGAAAGCTGCTTTAAAGCTCAATCACATCCGCTAAAGTTAGAAATTATGTCCCAGTTCGGTGCATCTATGCCATCAATAGAAAAACACCGCTTTTCTAAAATATCTTCACCATCTGCAACTGACCTAAGGAAATCTTTGACCTCATTGGCTGCCTTTTCAAACTTTGTTGACATCATCGAAATATGACTCATCCTCTCGCCAACTGGATCACAGCTACGAACAACACTCTGAAATTGAGCTTGCACTTCATCAAGCCCGACGTAGGAACCATCTTCAAGACTGTATCAAGAAGGAATCTTTGTAACAAACTCACTGATGAAAAGAAGAGCTTCGATCACCCTTTGTCTAGGCAATAAACTCTTCAGATATCCTCTCATAAGTTTTAACTTTGAAAACATGACACTCTCTCCAAGCAAGGATCTGCCTCTTGTGTTCTTTTGAAACTGAACCATAGGCTGTATCTAAATCAACAATGATGATTTCATGCCTTGGTTTTACTTCAACCACTGTTTGTTCAAACCCTTGGATACCTTGACATAGCTCGTGTAATTGTTCTCTTAACTAAAACATCCGTGCCAAGATCTCCTTTCCTCTGATAATGAAACTCTCGATCCACTCTTGGGTTTCTTTCCCACAAATGACCAGCTGTCTTAACTGATGATGATCAGCTGGTGTCTCTAAAACCTAGGGCAGCAGCTAGGTAGCTTGTGAAGAACCATGGACAAGGTTAGAAATATAAAGCCCGAGCTGCTGTATTTCAGCCTTGAGGGCTGCCTTGTCTTCTCCATCTTTGAGCACTCTTTCCTGAAGACTTTCATACACAACTCTGAATAGACTCACATCTGCATGTCTGGTATTTCTACCAAGATTAGCCTTGACCATCACCAAGTCATCCATATTCACCTCATCCCTGTTTTTGTCCTTTGGCGGTAATGCAGTCTCCATGACTATCTCGTTATCATGATTCCTATCAAAGTGAACTTGCTTCTTTGCTTTCTTCTTAGGAGGTTCCTGATATATGTTGTTAAGATCATCAAAATTTACCTGATATGAAGGTCTTCTTCTTACCCTTCCCAAGGAGTTCTCAAGCCAAGACACGGTAGTATCTTTACTAACTTTCTTAGGAGGTACAATTGCAATTTCTTCATCATCTTCAATATCAAGGTCGATGTGGATTGGTGAAGACCTTGTCAGTGGTATGGAGTCATGTACTAAGGGCGCTTCTCCTGTCTCCTTCTGAGGTATAGGATCTTCTGGAGGAGCTTCTGCTTCGACCATTGCTAGCTCTTGTATGACTATGCCTAAGAAGTCTAATCTTCTTCTTACATTTTTGGTTGACTTGCTGCCCTTCACAACATCTTGAGACTGACTTATGCCCTTCTCTTTTGACTATGCTCTGGAAGAAGAGGAGGGAATTTTCCTTGGCAGCTCTGCTACTAGAATGGAGTTTTTCCTCTTAAGGATTAGGAAAACCTTGCTATGTTCAAGGACTTGTCTTGTCCTGTCTTCAACTAAGAGTGACTCTTTATTAGCCCAATTAACTTTAGGAAGGGGATGATCTTCAATTTGATTCTAAGAATACATCGAGAGAAGAACATCCTCATCATCATCTGACAACCCTTCTATGTCTTCTGATAAGTAGTATTTCATCTAGTGAAGAGTGAGCCTGCTGTAACTACGCCTCTGCACCTCGAACTCATCTGTACAATTAGCCCAAAAATATTCAAGGGTGGATATATGAGCATAGTTTTTCTCAAGTCAGCCAGCGTAGACACCATGAGGATCAAATGATCATCTCTCGCTATAAGGCTTGAGGCCGAGTTTGTCTAACTCATATCCCATTGTCTTAGCATCTGCTATTGTCCTACATGTATAGATTCCTAGTCCCAATGGAAAATTGAGGGTGGGTTTCTTTCTATTCGTCAAGAATGCGTGGACATCGTGGGCCTGCCTTAAGAACTCCATGAAGACGACCTCGTCTGACGGGTACCTTGGTAGCATGAGCAAGGCACCTGAATAGCCATAGACTTTGAGATAGGTGAAAGTAGGAAATTGTATGAACCAATCTACCCACTCCGCCATCGCTGCCCTGACAATTGAAGAGATACGGATGTGCAATTCATTGTCCAGGTCCCGTACTGTGTACATAAAAAAATCCTCGTTCACTCTCTTGTAGTGATGCAGTGACTTCGTGAACTCCAACTGAGGGTAGTAGTTGTGGATATGTTGTACGCTCAGTGATCCCTCGATGTTCAATCCTCTGAATTGACCTTGGTAGGCCACCAGGTAGACTAGGTAAGAAACCATATGGAACTCATGAAATTGGAAGTATTCTGTTATCTGTTGATGAAGGCTATCACTAATCAAGGTGGGCCAATCATAGAAATCGGTCTTCTTCATGATGTGGGGTATGGCGTAAAACATCCAAGGCTGAAACTTGGTAGCGTCTTCTGATCTAGTTACCCTGTTGAGCAAGGTGATTATGATAGCAATCTCATCTTTGAACTCTCCTCGCTCGACATTCTTAAGCAAATTCTTATGCTTCTCTTTCATCCACCTTTGTGCAATCTTCTTGTTGTACTTATCTTTGTGCATTTCCCATATCCTTTCACATTCACCCTTTGAGATAGTGACACTTTCAAGCCATGGGGGAATAGAAAAACACTTCTTGATCATATCAAGCTTCAAACTGCAAATCAATCTGCCATCAATTGACTGAATCTCCCTTGTAGCCGGGTTGTAATGCTTGATGCAAGCGATTACGAACTCGAGACTCTAAACTAAGATAGGAATAGACGCTGCTACAAGGAGTCCAGAATGTCCCAGGTTTTTGATTGAAGTGTTTCCTGCGCTCTCCAAAGCGTGTAGATCAAACACTGACTTAATGTGATGCAAGTCTGTCTCAGCTGTTTTGATGTAATCATGATAAAGAGCCGATTCAGTCTTGAAAACATTGGGAGTGTACTCCATTTCAGAAACCTTGAAGAATGACTGTAAACTCGCCTAGGTTCAGACAAGTTTTGAGCAACTTACTATTTTTAGAATGCTGATTTTTTTTCCTCTAACGAACAATTTTTTGAATTTTTTTCTGAGATATGGGTTTTGCTCAGAATTTCGTTGCAAGACAACCCAGATCGTCCGTTTTTAAAAATTTTGAATTTAGACCGAAAAAGCAGCAAACCCTAATTTCTTCAATTTTTTACGAAAAAAGCTGGCACCTGGGTTTTGTTCAGAATACAATTAGAAATGGACCTAGTTGATTAGATTTGCAAAATATTGATGGTTGATTGAAAAAATAGCCAACCCTAAAATTTGAAATTTTCTTGAAAAAACTGTGATATGGGTTTTCTTCAGAAGATTGATTTGAGAGGACCCAGATGATTGAAAATTGAATGCACTGAGGATTTCACTGACATGCAAATAAAAAGCATCTGCTGCAACTTGATGAAGTTCTTGAAAATTTCTTCAGAAGAATGAGGCGATAAGACCCAGATGGCTGAAAACTGAAAACCTTGGTCTTCTTGAAAAATTTGATCTTCTAGATGAAAAATCTTGAAAAAGCAAGGCCTTATGCTTGCTGATCTGAAAAATTTGATGAATATCCAGCAAACATGAGTTCTTGATTCATGAAAAATTCTTTAAACTTGCTGCTCCAACTTTCTCCTTTAAATGCTACCTGCAAAAATAATGAAAATTAAATTGAAGAGAGGTGTTAAATAGACTTAGGGTTTGAATTAGGTTTGCTTTCTTTTGCTTTCATCCTCAAAAACCCTAAAAATATTTGTTCATTGAACTTGGACATCCTCATCCTCTTGCAATTTTGAAATTTCTTGAAAATTTTGCAAATTTCACTAAGGCATGGAAAGTTGGGCACCCTTCTTGGCTAGGGGTGCCCACTTCAAGTAGTGTTAGTCATTTTTTGATTTTTCAACTTTTCACAATTTTGACCCCCTACTTTGACCTTGATTTTTGGCTTGTAGACTAATCTGATGAGTGAGCTGAATGATTCATCGTGGAGCTTGACTCATTCTGAGAAGATTGTTCTGGAGGCGTCTCCGGCTAAAAACTTCATTTCGACCTTCGAATTCATGGGAGCCTATTTCCTCTAGGGGCGCCCATTTTGTCCAAAGTTAGCCATTTTTAATGATTTTCAATTTCTTCATTAACTCCTCTTCCACAAATGATCTTGTCGAATTTGGTGATCCGGGCATCAGATGGACTAATGGTTATGCTCATTGCGAAGCTGAGGAGATATTAAGAGGGGCCTCTTGGGAGAAACTTCATCAAACAGTTGAGTTTGGGCCTTCAAAAGCTTGGGCTTCCAAACTCACCAGAGTTAGAATATTTATCATTTTCACGTGTTTGCTTTTGAATCTCAATTCTTAGCTCTCATCAAACCCTCTGTTCAGCTTCTCATATCTAGCAACTGCGAACTCCGATTGACGCGCTGAATATCTCGTTGGAGAGCCGGATCAATTGTGAAGAAATCACATTAGAGCTACATCTGCAAATTCATCTATTTAGGCCCTTGAAAACTTGGGCGCCTCTTCTCTCCTGGGGCGCCCAAAACCTCCAGACAACCATTTTCTTCTTCCTTTTATTTTCAAGTTCAAACCTCCATTCTTTATGTTCCACTTTGATCTGAATCTGCTAGAGATTGGACAGTCGGATGGACTGACGGAGACAGGCATTGCGAAGGTGGCTGAATACTAAAGAGATTGAGCATATTCTCAAACCCTAATTGCTGAGTTAGGTGCTCCAAAAATCTGGGCACCCTTCTTCACCTGGGGTGCCCAAAGTTCTTAGACTTAGTCACATTTTGATAATTTTAATGTTTTTCATTCTAAGTTATGTTTAAATCCTCCTTGTTCAGCTTTGAATCCTGGGTGATTAGATGATTTGTTGACTGCATTGTCAGATTCTTTGCGGAGCTGGAAGAAAACTGAGCAACTTTGATTGGAGGCTCAAACCCTAATTTCAACATTTGATGCCCTAAAAAGATGGGCACCTATTCTCTCTTGGGGCGCCCATGGCAACCAATGTTAGAAAATTTTTAGAGTTTTTCACTTTCTTCTCCGTTCTTCGTGCTTGGTCACCAACTCACCTTCTGTTGAACACTTGAGTGTTGAATTTGATGCTTGGTAGCTGATTGACCTCCATTGATGACCTCAGAGCTCCTGATATGCTTATGAAAAAGCACAATAGACCCACTTGTGCAAAATTGATCTTTTTAAAATTCTGACTGCAAGAGCCTGATATGGAAGTATTTTGAGCCAATCAAAATCAGTTTGAACTCTAACAGACCAAATTTCTATTTTTAGAAAGTTTTTCCAGTATCTGTTTCAAAAGAAACCCAGAAAAACCCAGACAAAGTTACTATTTTTAGAAAATTTCTAAAAATAGCAGTTTTCCTAAAAAGTAGGGATGAAAAACTGAGATTTGGGTTTTGTAGATTAGGTCGCTCTTAGTAGACCCAGATCGTTAGATTTTGAAATTTTTTCATTTTAACCCCTCAAGCAAGACATGCATACCCAAATTTTGACCCTTTTTGACTGATTTAACAAGACTTTTACTCATTTCTTCAAAATGTCTAAGTGTAACAAAATTTTTAATTTTGGGGTACAACAATGTGAAAGATTGTTCAAAGGAGTCTTGTTTAGTTTATGCAAGGTTAGTCACTTAGGGAACATTGTGTCTAATGTCTCCAAGAGAGGACCAATCAAAGAATAGTATATTCACAACTTAGGGGATGCAGTGCATCACATCAAACCACAAAGAGGAATGCAATATGCTAATATAGATCACACCTATGAAGGAAATCACACCCAATGTCATCCACAATGTGACAAACACATCACGTAAATGACAAGGCTACTCTAAGAAGCATGAATGCACAATGAAATAATGGTAATGTATTTCCCCCACTTTAAAGGAATTGCTACACATCGTTTTGTGAGCAATTACTTAAAAGTAGAGAAGAAAATAAAAGAAAATAATCTACACGAGAGATAGCCTGGAAAGCTCTATGCCAAGTCATATGTTTGAAAGGTAGGCTATGTCATGTCAAGGAAAAATGAAAAACAAAGAAAGGAAGGGAGTTGCCCCCTAGAAAAGAAAATACACCAAACACATAAGGGATCTATGGATTTGGTGTCAGTATGCTTGTTGCTGCAATGTTTTTATGAAAGAGCGTGAAACTATCATCATTCCTCAAATACACATAGAATTGGAAGAATGAAACAAAGAGAACAAAAATAAATGAAAAAGAAAGTCCATTTTGAGTCAACATGGAAGAGACATTTGCAGTCTCGACGCCTTGCATCATCCTCAAAAGGAAAACACTAGTGAAAAGAAGGAAAAATGAAAAGGAAAAAGCTTTTGGGTCAACATGAAGGATACATTGCGGTCTCAATGCCTTGTGTCATCCCCAAAAGGAAAACACAAAACAAAAATTGAAAAAGACAAGGACCATTTGGGTCAACATGGAAGAGACATAGGGCATTTCTACACTTTGCATCATCCCCAAAAGGAAAACACAAAACAAAGCATGACAAATAGAAGAATAAAGATACAAATAGAAGAATTGTACAAGGAGAGGAGACATCAAACACACGATACATGGGAACATGATACACACACGGAAAGAAAAAATAAAAAAGAAAACAAAGAATAAGTAAAAGATGAGAGACTAGCTAGGCAAATGCAAGTCATCCATCAAGTCATCCACATCCCAATCATGTTTAGTGTAATGCGAAGGTGGTTGCCTGTCCAAAGGAGGAATCACAAGTGTCGAACTAGGGGTTGTACTAGGTTCTTCACTTGGTGGAGAGGATGTATCATTTAAGCTCATTGTAGATGAAAATAAAGAGTTCAAATCATTGTTTATTTCTTCATCTATTTTATTGATCGTTGCATCCTCATCATTATCAAGATTAATAATGACAGAAGGACGAAGGGTGATTTCTCAGGATGGATGTATCAAGAGTGGTGGTTGTTTAATGGGTTGGTTTTGCTACAATTTTTGGGTTGAATTGTCATGTGGTAGGTCAGGAGGGGGAAGGTGGTCATCTATTTCTTCTATCAAGGATGGAGGTTGATTGTCTTGATCGTCTTCCATACAAGATTGATGGGCAAGGAGATGATGGTGACACTGACATTCTCGAGCACCGCGGTTTCATTTAATTTTGTATTGAAGTTGTTGAGGTGTAAGAGCGGATTGAGTTGTCATAGGTTCTTCTACTTCGAAAGGGGGAAGAGTAGGAGAAATCGAAGAGGATGGATCAACCACTTTCTCTTTCACTTTATATATTTGTTTGATACGAGTAGGTAAGGAAAGAGTTATGTCATTGCTCATGGTCATTTAAATGATGGCTGGGAAGTGTCAGGAGGATATTGTTCAGAAGCTTGATGGTTTGTTCAATATCAAATTCAGGTGTAATCATGGTTTCATCTAGGATAGGATTAGTGGAGGTGTAAAGAGATGTGTTATGAAGAGATAATTCATCGATCTTTTTAGCTTTAAACTTTTGATAAGCAATGTAAAAGAAGTCCTTACGAGGAGTGATATGTTCCATGGGTTTGGGCCAAAAATTTTCCAATGAAAAGTTACCTTTGGAAGATAAAGGATTAAAGCCAATATGGTGTACAGTGAATACCTCATTTCCATGTGGAAACTTCAAGCACTTATGAATGATTGATGGGACCACTTTCATTGAACGAAGCCAAGGAAGGCCTAGCCACAAACAAAATTGGCCAGATTGTGGGATAATGGAAAATGTTACCTCCAAGGTCTTAGGTCCTATTTGTAAAGGTAGCATGGTCAATCCAATTGTAGGGCATGCATAACCATTATGTGTTTTAATCCATGCAATCGATGTATTATAGTTATCTTGATATAAATTATGTAATACTAGAAATTCTTCTGTGATCACATTCTCACCACAAGCGAGATCTATTAATATCCCATTAGTAGGTTTATCATAGATTTTTCTAGCTATGTAGAGAGGACCATTAGGAAGATTTTGTAGTATGTATTTAGCAGAAAAATTAATATCAAGAGATTTAGTGGTTTGGCCCTTGCGAGGGATAATGTCTATCGTAGCTACAAGTTCATCAATAGGACTAGCTTGGGCATCAAGAGGTTGTTCATTGTGTGTATGAACAGTCATTACATCAGGGTTTGAAGGTTCACTAGCCTTGATGAATGAAGTGGTGTGTTTAGGCATAGGGTTGGTGAAGATTTGAAAATTTTGGTTAGGGGGTGTGACAGACTTATTGCCTTGATCATTAACACCCATAATGGTCATTTATCCTAAATCAATGAGGTCTTGAACTAAATGTTTAAGACGCTTGCAATGTTCAGTGTCATGACCATTTTGATGATGAAAATGCCAGTAAGCGTTAGGTTTGAAGGTAGGTGGTAAAGGTTGATTGGGATCAAGTGGGCGAATAGGTGGTAAGGTGAGCATTCATTTTTGGAGTAATTGGTTCATTGTATGGTGGAGGTTCTCGGGTAAAGGGGTGAAGTGTCTATTTGGATCTCCATAATGATCAGGCACGACTATTTTAGTAGTGGCCATTGAATCTTGAACTTGTTGAGTTGGTTGCGATTGGGGTGGGTTAAATTGTAAAAATCCTTGGTTAGGTTTTCGAAAGTTTTGTGAGTTATTGTGGTTTGGATTGTTATGTTCAGGTTTGTCAACTTGACTAGAAGTGGATTTGGACTCATGACTTGAAACTGAATTTGATAATCGCATAATTTTGTGCATAAATGCATGAATGAAGGAAATTTCATCATGGTAAGTTTATCTTGGAGGTTGGTGTGCAAATTCTCAATAAACATCTTCTACAAATGTGCATCTAGAATTTTGACATCAACTTGAATGTATAAGGATTGGTAACGGGAAATGAAATATGTCACTTTTTCATTGGTGTTTTGTCTACATCTCATAAGGTCGGCCACTGTATTTTTAGGTGTCATGTGTACTTGAAAGTGATTAATGAAAGCTTCCACCAATTTGTTAAATGAATGTGGAATGATTGGGCAAGTTGGAAAACCATTCTATAGCAGTATCTTTCAAGGTACTTGGAAAAATCTTTGCTAAAAGTTTATCGTCAAGGGAAAAATCACAACACAAGGTGGTAAAAGCATTGAAATGGTTGATAGGGTCCCCTTTTCCTCCATATTTCTCAAACCTTGGCATTTCTATCCCTTGTGGCATCGGGGTATGTAAGATGTCTAATGATAAGGGGCTACTACAGACAAGATATGTGGGTGGAGCGGTTTGACCTTGACTAATGGTGGAAAGTTGGTGTTGCATAGATGAAACGATGTTAAGCAGTTGTGTCATAAAAGGATCAGGATAATTGGGTTGAGGTGGAAGGGAAAATGGTGATGGAGTGTAGGTGATGTTAGGGGAGGTGAAAGGAATACTAAGGGGTGTGAAAGTAGTGGAAGGAGGTTGCGATGCCACAAAAGAAGTAGGAATGCTAGTGGAAATCGGGAAAGAAATAGCCACATAATTAGGTTGATGCATAGTTGTATGGACTTGCGGATTGGTGTAAGTAGGTATAGAAGCTATAGTTGAAGGAGGAGGAACTTGAGATGTTCCTTGGCTTACAGGAATGTTTGCGGATTGGGTATTTGAAGAGTCATGTTTATTATAAATCTCAGCAATCTGTTTCAACACTTATAAGCCATCATCACTTTTAAGTAAGCGATGAAGGTTCTCAATGGAAAGTATAGAAGTGGTGGAAATTTTTTCAAGTGAAAAATCTTGTTGTAAATGTTCAAAGTCCTCATGAATATTAATGACCTTTTCTTGCAAGAGGGATTTTTTTTGGTTGTCAACATGCATAGGATGGAAAGGTGAAAGCATGGAAGTGGTATTGTTAGGGCCTAATGCACCATTGTCCATACCAGGAGTAGGAGCTTGTGAGATCCCCAGGTCCACAACGAAAGTGCTATCGTCGGATGCCATGGGTCTAGAACTTCTTCTCACTAAAGTATTATCAATGGGGCACCAAACACTCATGCAAGTACCACAAAGGAAGGGTGGATGGAAATGCAAGATAATCTAAGAATTTGAAATAAAAATAACATAAAATATGCTAGCTGTAATAGGAATGCAAATACAAAAAACAAAAATGCAAGAAAAATTCCAGAAAAAGAACATAACTACTGTCTAAAAAGTGCAGAGGGACTGATTTTCCTTGGGTGGCGAATGGGTCCTAGGATGCATTTTTTTTTTCAAAATTTTAAGGATGATTTATATGTTCTAAAAAATGCAATAACAGATGCAGAATGCAGATTTTTTCCTTTTTTCAATGAAATTGAATGCAAAAATGTTTCACTAATGCAAAATGAAAGGTCCTAGAATGCAATAACAAATCAATGTCTTAATTGAATGCTAATGCAAATGAAAACTAGGATGCAAGCTATGAATGCAATCAGAAGTTTTAAAGTATTCAAAAGTCGGGTTCACCAAAATGTGAAATAGATTTTGGGAACCCTAAGATGCTTGCTTTCTTCCTAAGATTTTTCACCTAGAAAGAGAGAGATTTGGGTCCCAAAATGCTTATGTAACACTCAAATTATGATGTACGCTATATGATATGATGCAAATGAACTTAACTAAATGAAATTGATTGATTGAAATGAACTAAAATGAATGCAAAAGTGCAATTTAAGTTATGTTTGAAAACACATTATGATATGCAAACAACTATGAAAATGAAGAAATTATGCAGAACAGAAGGTACATGGGTAAATCTAAGTACACCTGGATGAAATATGAGTTGTATGGAATGTCTAGAATGCTGATGAATTTTACTAGTTTTTCACAGTGGGACTCATTCACCTAGGGTGGCGAATCAGTCCTCCTACTAATGAAAAAGTGTTGGGAACTGATTTCTGACAGTCAGGATCTAAGATTTGACAAAATACAAATTTTTAGATTTCAAGTGGGACTCATTTTCCAAGGGTGGTGAATCAGTCCTCCCCAAGTTTTTTGGAAAATTAGACAACTCTACAACACCAGATTTGGGAATGTTTGAATGTCAAGTTGCCGGGGTCAGTTCTATAGGAAACAAACAAAAAACACTCAAAATGCTTGAAAGGATGATAAGTTGACTTGAAGAGCATAGTTGACTTGATTTCCACTTTTCAACTCCTTTAAACTTGTCAAATCTACAAAAAAAGGCTGCAAAGACACATGCAAAAGGGAAAAATGTTGGAGGGTTAGCAAATAGGGGTTTGCCTTGGTCAAACCCCACTTTGGTAATCAAACCCAATAGAAATAAGTGAAATGCAAAGGAAATGTAAACTAGCAACATGCAAATGCTATTAACTCACCAAATACTTGATCTTGTAAGTCTGAAGTAATGCCAATGGCTGCTCCAAAGTGCTTCAATAGTTTCTTTAATTGATGATGTAGAATGCTTGAATACTTGAATGTATATGTGGATGAGTGAATTTGATGAATTAGATTGTAGGAGATGTAAAATGAGGTGAGAAACACTTATTTATGCAATTATTGTGCCTTACTATTCATTCATACCCCATCACAAGCCGACATCAAGTGATTTTTAATAAAATTCCAAAAGGAAATTTGAAATATTTTGAATTTGGGGCCAAGGGGGACTCATTCACCACCCATGGTGAATGGGTCCCACCTAGGATCTAAAACCATGTGTTGGGAAAAATGCTATGTTTAATGTTGTTTGTTGGGATAATATCCAAAAATACACTTAATTAAGCATATGAGGGCATAAAGAGACAAAATAAAGCATGAGAAAGGTGTAAATAAGGAGATTGTGCCTAGAAAAGAATGAAGGCTTGTTACAATACTTTACAACACTTCAATATAGGACTTGTTGATGAGTAAAAAGGTCATTTTTAGGTAAATTATATTAAATAGAGTCTAGAAGAATGTGGAAATGTCTTACAAAACTTGACAACACCTTCACAAGATGTCGTTCTTTGAGTTTTAGTACTTAAATAAGCATGTTCAAGCCATGATAAAACATAAAATAAAAGCAACATAGTTTCAACACCATGAAACAAGACCTAAAAGTCCATGAAAATGACAAATGGCAATTTTTCTACAACATAATTGTATGATTTTTGAATGGAATGCCCAACTCTTTGAGAATATTCTAAAGGAAAATAGCCTCAATAGTGGCATTAAATACCCCTCGATACTCAAAATTTCTAGATGAAAGAGGAATTGCATACCACTTCTTGCTTGACAAAAAAATTAGACTAGAACCAAGTGAGGAGCAATACCTTGAAGTAGACTTGCAATCTTGAGAATTTCCTGCCCAATCTGAATATGTGTATCCCACCGAGTCAATATGCACACCTGATGCATATTGAATCCCATGATTGAGTACTCTAAATGTATGGAGAATCCACTTAGATTCTTTCCATTGCAACTCATGTGCTCTTGCATGAATTGAGAGATCATGCCTACAACATAGGAAATTGTGGGTGTCGTATGAGTCAAATAGACGAGACTCCCAACAAGTTATTACTATAAATTTCCATCAACCGAGGATGAAGAACACTTAGCCTCAAGTTTGACCCTTGATAGAAAGGGAGTTGGTGCAAGCTTATAGTCAAAAGTGTGAAATCTAGAGAGCATATCACGAACATACTTGGGTTGTGCAAGGAAAATACCCAAGGATGATCGAGAGATCTCAATCCTAAGAAGTAATGAAAAATCCTTGAGTTTGGCATTAGAAATATATCATGCAAAGTAGTTTTCACTAATTTGATGGTGGATGAGTGACTCAATATGATCAACAAGTCATCAACATAGAGAACCATAAACGTGAGTATTATCTTGCTACAAAATTTAGACATTTAGATTAGAATGACATTGAGTGAACCTAACTGTTAGAAGGAAGAATTCCATCTTGGCATACCAAGCTCGAGGGGCCTATTGAGGCCATAGAGAAACTTTTGAAGATGGAAAACAAGTGAAGGATCATGAATGAACCCTTGTGACTGCTCCATGTAGATTTCATCTTGAAAGTCACTATAAAGAAAGACACTCTTCAAATCCATTTGATGAACTTCTCAATGAAGGGAAAAAAATATAGAAAGGACAAGTCATGGAATTAATTTTGGAAACTAACACAAATTTTTTAAATTAGTCAATCCTAGGAACTTGGGAAAATCCTTTAATAACCAAGTGAGCCTTATGCTTATCAACCAACCCATCTATTGAAAATTTTGTCAGATAAATCCACCTGCATGAAACAAGTTTTCTTTCCTTAAGAAGAGGGACTAGATCCCATGTATCATTCATTTCCAAGGAACTAAACTCTTCCTATATAGCAACATCCTACTTAGGGATAATTGAAGCTTCTTGAAAGGTTTGTGGATCAGAAGGTAAAGCAACAAAGAGATGTAGAGCCTAATGAAATGGTGACCTAGTTCTTTTAGTATTTGATGGATCACCAACCCAATCACCTTCTGAATCCAATGTATGATGAGTCCAAAGAGTCCTTGAGGATGGAGAGTATGGAGGAGAATCATCAACCTCTAAATGATGACATGAGAAGACTCTGAATCCTCATCATCACTATCACCGTCTAAAGTGGAGGAAGAAAACTCCTCATTAGGATTAAGAGGATTAATATCCTTTGAAGAATTGTTATCATGATACAACATATCTATTGTTATTGTGAATGGATAAGTGGTAGGAGAAGAACTGGAAGGGATCTCCTAAAAAAAAATTCCTCTTAATGAACAACTCATGAGTGGTGGTATGGAGAATCTAGTAGCCTTTAATATCATATGGGTACCCAAAAAATATGTAAGGCTTGATCTGTGGATCCATAACCTTGTGTTTCTTTGATGGAACGTGGGCCCATACAAGAGAACCAAACACTCTGTTGGTTGAATATTTTGTAATCACTTAATTAATTTCAAAATGGCGATTTCAACCACAACTATGATGAGATTTAAATCTCTCCTCATAGAAAGGGGAGGCTCCCTCCTTACTGCTTACTAAAATAATTAGTAACTAACCTAGATTATACACACTAAATTTATCCATGGGTGCTACATTCATCCTTTTCTCTTTTTTTTTTCAAAAAATATGTTCCCTTAAAAAAATGTAATAATAACTCATGATAATTATAACATATAATTCACCACAAAATCCTAGATCGAGTAGTAATAACCAATATCTACTTGATTAAGAAAAAGAGTAACTGGAGTGATATCAGTGAATGTCTGTAACCGAAAAACCCAAAGTCTTTGAATTATTAACAAAACATACACACAAGAACATAAAATTCAAATGCAATAATGTAGCACAAAGTATACAAAATAAAATTTGAATCTCTATTCAAATATATGATATAACGCTACTTATTTAACCATTTACAAGAAAATGTAATGAGAAGGACATAAGAATAATCTCACACATAACAAAGTAGATCCAAAGCAAAGGTTGGATACAAAATTTGCCTCTTTTATTGACTAAAATTAGATTTGCACATTAAACACAAAGTCTTAATATGCTTTTCAAATGGGCAGTGCTTTGCTTCAAAAGATAAAAGGTCCCTATTACAAAAGAGCTCCCTTATATATATAGAGGAGAGCCAAGAGCTAAAACAGGAAAGCTAAAACTAACTTGACTTATTCAATAATAGAGTCCGATTTGATTTAGGAATTCTCTATTTTTACATGATGTAATTGCATATTTGCAAAATACATGTAAAATGTCATAAACTAATTACATATTGCATAAGAGAAAACAATGGAAATAAACTATGTATGGAACATGCACGTTCCTTCATTCTTCACCATCCTTTTCCAAGAATTCTTCATATTTCTTTAATTCCACTTGGACTTCTGAGTTATCTGGTCCTGTGGTATGCCTGGATACTGAGAGCACTCATGTGATCGAATCCTCAATGGTGATGCAAGTTTTTTGGTGATTTTCTAGTACTACCTTCAAGTTATCCAAAGTGAGCTGAATGTCCACTATGTTGAATAGGACAACTAAGAGGGGGGGTGAATAAGTTGTCACATATTTTAACCTTTAATTCAATCACCGAAACTAATACCTGAAACTACTTAAATTATTAATCATCAAATGCCAATGCAGAAAATAAAATCCAACACATAAACACAATAACACTAGATTTATGTGGAAAACCCAATAAGGGAAAAACCACGGTGAGAATTAAATCACACTATAGAGAATATTATCAAAACTGATTACAAAAAGGCTCACTGTTCGGACTCACTGTCCATAGGGCTACAACCCAGAGGGCTCACTACCATAGAGATACAAAGAAGACAAAGAATACTTGCTACAAAGAGACTACAATCTCAATGCAACAAAGGATTCCACCATAGTTACTTGATCAACTTGCATGAATGATAGAGTTCGCCTTCTGCTCACTACATCCATAAACTCAACATTAAGCTTCACACTGATCTCCCACACACAACTCACACACACTTTCTAAATAACATCAAAGTCGCATATACTCTTTCACTTATCTTCTTTTCTCTTGTATGATTTTTGTTACTAGCTCATCCTATATTTATACTCTCTCCAACCTTGAAAAAGATACAAAGTTGGCCATCCAACTTCAAATTCAAATTAGGTCAGTACCAAACATCCTAGGGTGGAATTAGAATGAGGGCGACCCAAACACATGCTTCACCGGGACCTAAAAATATATCTAACACGCTTCATTAACTTTGAAGATAGTGCTTAATACATGGTCGACCAAACTAGTGTAAAAAACATAGAACAATTAAGCTCAAAACTTCCAAAAACCAAAAATATCTTTAATGCAATCAAAACATCTTAACTCTAGAATTGAAAGTCAAAAGACTTCATCAAAGAGAAATCCAGATCAACAACCTTTCTCCTCGACTTCAATCAGAACATAGAGAAACATAATTCACAACTGGTGAACAAAATTCAAACTTCACAACGAACCAACAACCAAAATCTAGATATAACAACCTTCAAAAATCATGACCATCATATCTAAACCACACAAACACAAGGTCAAATACCAGAGCAACAATTGAATACCTGTAATCTTCCTTTAATACAATTTTCTCAATATCCTCAACATATACACCCAACAACAACTAGTATATAACTAGTTGACTAGTTGAAATCAATGACAATACTTTCATTCATTTCTCTATTCTTGTAACAATCTCCCCCTTTGTCATTGATGGCAACACATGATGTAAAAAACCATCAAAGACACCATACCAAATCTGAATATACTCCTCAAGATTTTTCTTTTTGTTTCTCCCCCTCAGAAGATTATCTTCTTCATTACCTTCTTTCTTTCATTTTTCTCTCCCCCTTTGACATCAATGGAAAAGGAAAAAGATATGTTCATTGTGTATACACCTAAAATTGGTTTGGAGAAAATTAATTAAATAATAGTTATTTAATTAATAAATCTTTATTTCTTCTACTTATAAATAAATTGCAAAATTTATTTATATATTTTCACTTTCTTAAATTCTTCATACCTTGAATCACTTTCTTCATGTTTTAATTAAATAAACAAATTTAAAATTAGTTAGTTTTATTTAATTAACTATCTTTTATTAAATTCAAATTTTAAATTTGAATTTAGTGACATTTCTACTAACTTCTCATCTTCCACCTCATCATGTGTCTCATGAAATTAAATATTCTTAATATTTAATATGACATATTTCTCAACAAATTCTAACAATTTTTGAGACACTTGGCTTTCTCCTCCATTTGATTCTTTTCCACACTTGGCAATTTGTTCTGCTAAAGGGAACACACTCCTTGATTCTCTCTAACCTCTTCACTTTCAACCATCCATCTCTCCAAATCAAATCCATACCGTTGAATCCTGCCAAGTAAGCTTATGCCTTGGAGAAATCTATGAATACAGTCTCATTTACAACATTTCATATAGAGAATTGAGCATAAGTATATTCTGCATAAATTTCATTAGCATTGTTAGCATCTTAGCATTGAGTATTTTAGCATTTGCATTTAGCATCACTTAGTTTGAATCATGGCTTTATCATTAGCTGCATCTTAATTTCTGTAATTGCATCATAGCATTTTCATTATCAATATCATAGTAGCATCTTAATTTTAGCATACCATCTACATCATTTTCATTTAGCAATATAGAAAGGTTTACTACATTTCTAGCATCTCGTTCTTCCGATTGTCATTTGACAAGTTATGTGCATACATATAATTTGAGAGCCATAATGACTTGAAAAATCCTTGGAGATAGAGGACGATGGGACGACATTATAGAGTTTGTTTGTTTCAATTTGAATAGTTTGTTCTTTGAATTCTCTAATATAATGTTTCATTGATTGTGTTGTATTACCCAAAAAAATTCTTGTTGAATTTTGAAATGTGTTTTTCCTGTATTTTTATGAATTTGAATTCAGTTCTTGCGTTTTAGCATATTATGCATCTGCCTTAGCACTTTGGGTTACTGTTCTAGCTGTAGAATCCCAATCCTAGACTTGCACAAACACAAAGAACAAACACATAATTAGATCAAATGCAAGTGAGAATCAAGATTCCCCATTTAAATCCATTTAAATTGCAAAGAACAAGAAATGAGATAAAGAACATATGCAAACATAAACAAAAGCTATCAAATCCTATTCAATGCAAAGAAAACTCTTGATCCCATGGGGGAGTTGGTGCCAATTTGATGTGGAAATTGGCCCTTTCCTAGCTCCTATGATGCAATGTTGATGAGTGATCCACTTTGGTGAAGATTCAATTGAGCTCCATGATGAAAAATCTGCATAACCTAGCTAAGATCTTGATAAAATGGATGAAAATAGATGTGCTTGAGGATGAAATTGAGTATAGTAGACTTTCTCAAATTGTGGATGATCAAAACAAAGGATGAGCCTTCTATTTATAGAAAGACAAGATGGAGGAATGAGCAAAATTGAGCAATGAGGGATCATTCAACACCCAATGGGAAAGCACCACTTGTCAAGATGTGAATGAAGGAAGCCTGAGCACATTTTGATGAATGCACACAATAAATGAAATTAGGTGGAATTTGAAAATAGTGAAATGACATGTAAGAGGGAAAAATAATGAATTAAATGCCACTTGGCTCAATGCACAAGGACATGTAAGAGGGAATGAATGTCTTGTTGGAAGGACAAATCCACTTGGAGGCATTTTCAAACTTGGAGGAATATTCCCCTAAAGATGCCAAGTTGAAAGAAAATAGAGATTTAATAAATCCATTAAATGTATTTTCATGTGCAAGTGGCGAAATCTAGAGAAATGAAGTGATTAGGATTAAATTAATCAATGTTTAATTAATTTAATGAGGGATTAGGTGATGTGACTATTAGATTTAGATTCATGGGTTGATTTAAATGAAAAGATGAAAAAATGTGATTTAGATATTAATTAAATAAAGATTTGATTTATTTAATTAAAGGGGATGATGTTAGATTAAATCAAATAAGGTTTAATTTATTTAATTTAATAAGATGACTTTAGAGATTTAATCAAATAAAGTGAATTAGTTAATTAAATAGAAACTAGAGGGTTAATTAGATCAGATTGATTGATTTAATTAACAAGAGAGAATGACTTACTCAAATAAATGATGATTTATTTAATTAAGGGACAAAGAGTGATGATTTAGTTGAGAAGATGATTTAGGATGAAATGGTGTTAGTAATCAGGATCAAGTGTGTTAGTACATTCTTCGTATCTACACTAGTGCATAGGGTAGGTTAGCACATGTGTGCCTAGGTTTAGTGCATTGATTGATTCGTTTAGCACATCGAGAGAATTAGCGCATATATGTTAGGATTTAGCGCATTCATGATGTGTTTTGGCGCATAGGATGATTTAGCACATAGGTTGATTTTATCAGTGCATCCATAGAATTTTGTAGTGCATATAGTTTTTTGGTGCATAGATGGCACAAAATGGCGCATATGGTAGTTGTTTTAGCGCATCTAAGGTTTTAGCACTTTGAGACCCTATTTTAGTGCATTTATGAAGTTTTCTAGCGCATCCATGTTTTTGATGTTTGATGTTCACGTCAGCTGTTAATTTGATGATGCTTGATAATGTTGATTGATTGATCTCATGATAGGTGAATAAATGATAGGATAGATGATGATTGAACTCATGATAGGTGAGAATCAATGATAAATGCTCAATGAGATTTGATCAAAATATTATTACAGCTTGATTAGATTGATTGATAGGTTGATTAAAAAAATGCTGATTTGCGATATGTTATGATTATAGGAGGATTTTACGATTCTTCAGTCTTGGGAGCAATTCCCAAAGACTTGGGACGTGATTCCACGGCTGGCGCAGGATGATTTAGATTTGATTGGGTGATGCAAGTTGAATTCTTTGATTGATATGCCCTAGTATAAGATCAACAGGGGATTTCTAATTGCTTTAGCTAAGAGGTGGCATAGTGACCACAACACCTTTCATTTAGCCACTGGTGAGATGACAGTCATGCCAAAGGATGTATATCGTATCCTAGGGATTTCGGTTGTTGGTGAGCTAGTGGTTTATGACTGCACAAAGTAGGGAGGTACTGATGCACTGAGGAGGATATTCCATGATGACAAGGTTAGCGGGTATGAGATCCCATGGCGAGAGACGGTTGCATTATATCAGCCACTACCATGTGTTTTAGCTAGATTCATTGGAGGTTTTCTATGTCCCGACTGTCAATTGAAGGGACTCTTAGTTAGATGGGGTTAGATTCTAGAGAGCATGATCATGCAGGGGATCAAATATGCTTGGGGATCTTGAATGCTGACACATTTGTATCACGATCTTCATTAGGTGGTCTACCTTGGAGCAACTAGTCTATCAACCATGGTTACATTGCTGCAGATTTAGGCGTGGGAGCACATAGTTGTCACTTGGCTTGTTGTAGACAAAGATCATCCTATTGGGAGGCCCTATGTTTTTGGATATACAACACATAGCTTCGATGTTCACCTTTGATGTATTAGCACTTGATGATGTATACACTTGTTCAGTTAGAGACATGATATTCTGCCATATTTTGGATCTATCTCTCTACATTTTATGATATCATTGTACACTTGACATTTATTTTGAGATTATATATGAGATGCAATAGATACTTATTGATCTATATGTTGTCTATATGCTTGTTATGGATGCTTATGATGGGTGCGTTTAATTTCCATTCTATATTTTATGTGATGCCCATGTGATTATGCCATGGTTATGTATGGATGCAATAATGATGATAATGATGCGTGGTTTATGATTCTGTATGCTTTATGGATGGATTTGATTATGCTATATGAGATGAATTTATTTATAATGAGATGTAATCCACTTTATTTTTTTTTGTATTTTTCGAATGCAAATGTATCATGTAAAGCATGGATGGATGATGAGAATGCTTTCCTAATGTATGCATGATATGATGATGTTTATGCAACTATATGTGAATGATATTGTTTTTTTTAATGTCAAATGTACTCAATCCATTGATGAGAAAAATAAAATCATTTTGAATTTTTTTTTACTAGCTTTGGAGAAATCTAAAATGCAGATGCAAAACTAATATGAATGCAATCTATCCTAACTATGTAATGTTGTCATTTTGTCAGCCAATTTTTCGTGCTTGGTATCATCATTGAGCCTTTAATATGTTGAAAGTTAGTACAAACATCAATGGTATAATTAGACCATGATGACTTGAGTACAACTTCCATGGATTTTTGATATTGCAAGTTAATACAAGCATCTAGGCATAATTGAACCGAGCTGACCTAAGTATTGCTTGCATAAAATAGACAAGAGTTAATCCTTTTCCTGTGAAAATTCAGAATGTCATCAATGATACTTTGTAGAGTATGTCCCGCGACAATTTGCACACTAGTAATGTTTAACTCACAAACAACAAACAAGGAAAATATGATTCGTTTTGACTGATTTTGTTGTTGATTTGGATGGTTGATGTTTAAAGTTTGTGATCAATGTTCAATGTTGAGTTTTTATCGTGATTATTGTGTTTGATATGTTGTCTAACTGTTTGCTTGTCTATTGTGTTAAGCTCAAAGTAGATTGCCCCCAACAAGTTCAGGATTTTTCCCCTAGTGAGAAACCAACCATTTATTATGGATATGCACAATGATACCAAGCCAAGATGAGACAAGACTGTGATGCCCATATATGTACACGAGGCTCTTCTGATGATTAGGAATAGTGATGGCAAAAAATGGATGACCGACACACATGACAATAGAAGGAGAAACTAATCTATCACAAATAGTGCCTGTTGCCAGGTTTTCACTACTTGTTTTTATTGTACTTTTTCAGATTTTTAGATTTTCTTGTTGTCACCAAGATGCCTGTTTGCCAAGTTTTCACCAAGGTAACGATTTTTTTAAATTTTTTTTTTAGATTTTTATGCTTTTTGACCATGCACTTGGATGAGTTAGGTGTAAATTTTTTTGAGATGAAGACTATTGATAGGTTCTTCAAATAGGTCCCCTTCAGCTGTAGACAACTAATATGCTCTCGATCCACAGACTGATACAACAACAAAAGGACCTAGCCAATTTGGTTCAAATTTTCCCTTCTTTTCTCTATCTTGTTGATTGCGGGGATTTTATTTCAGGACCAAGTCACCAACCTGAAATGTTGTTGGTTTGACGTTATGATTATAGCTTCTTGAAATTCTTTGTTGATAGGCTTTCAGGTGATCAACTGCATGCTGATGATGCTCATCCAATAGTTCCAACTCTTGTAGCTTGGATACTCTATAATCTTCCTCTGAGATGATTCCCTTCAAAGACACTCGTAGGGAAGGTAACTGAACCTCAATAGGTAAAATGGATTTTGATCCATAAATTAGAGCATATGGTGTGGCTCCCATCGGGGTGCAAATGCTAGTATAGTATGCCCAGAAAGAAGGGTTTAGTTGAACATGCCAGTCATGTCCAACATTGTTGAAGGTTTTCTTCAGGATCTTCAGAATGGTTTTGTTTGAGGCCTCTTCTTGGCCGTTTCCTTGAGGGTAGTATGGTGTGGAAAATCGATGTTGGATGTGGAAATTTTCACAAAGTTCTTGAACATCTTGATTTGAAAGGTCTACCATTATTAGTGACAATGGAGCTAGGGATTCCATATCGACAAATAATATAATTTAGGATGAGGGAGGCAATCTGTTTACCAGTGATAGTGGTTAATGGTACAACTTTGATCCACTTTGTGAAATATTCTGTGGCCGTGATGATGAATGCCCATTAGAGGAAGATGGATGTATTTTACCCACAAGATCAAGTTGCAATTGATAGAAAGGCCAAGTTGATGTGAATGGTTAAAGTTCCTGTGTTGGTGCATGTATGAGGTTCCCATGGAATTGACATTTCTTGCACTTCTTGACAAATTGGAAGGATTCTTTCTCCATGTTCAACCAGTAATACCCCAAGCATAGGAGTTTCTTAGCGAGGGTAAGACCAATTGAATGAGTGACACAAATACCTTTGTGAACTTGTCTTAAAGTGGTTTGAGATTCATTACATTCAAGACACCGAAGGGGAGTACCATCAAGACCTCATTGATAAAGTATATCGGCTATCGGGGTGTGTCGAGCTGCTTGACGGATAAAGTTTCATTTTTGGTTTCAGGATAGATCAAGTGGAAGGGTATTGCCTCTCAGATAGGTGTAGATCTTACCATAGATAGAAGAATAAACCTCAACTAGATTGTACACAATTTTGGATTTAGGGTTATCATAAGTGGGATTAAATAGTCATTCCACCATGAATTCATAACGAGCTCATTTTTCTAGTATTTGTAACAAAGAGGCAATGGTCACCATGGCATCTACAACTTTGTTGTCCACTCTCAAATTTTCTCAAATTTTATTTCAAAAAAGTACTTCTTGAAATCATCTACCATTCTTTTGTATGGCATTAGCTTGTCATCTTTTGTCTGGTAGTCATCATTAACTTGATTTATGACCAATTAGGAGTCTCCATAGACTTGTAACTCTATAATTTTCCATTCTACTGCTACTTTGATACCAATGATCAATGATTCATATTCTGCCATGTTGTTAGTACAAGGAAACATCAACTTGTAAGACTTTGGAATGGTGTGTCCTTGAGGAGTGATAAATAATATTCCAACACCTGATCCATGTTGTGTATAAGATCCATCAAAATATAGCATCCAATGTTGTGTTGACACTGTTTGGACATCTGTATCTAGAAATTGAATGTGCATGGGATGGCCATCCTGTAATGGTGCTTCAGTTAACTGATTTGCTATCACTTGGCCTTTGATTTCTTTTCTATCCACATACTGAATGTCAAATTCGCTCAATATCATTACCTACTTTGCTAGTCTTCCTGTTAAATTGGCTTTGCTGAGTAGATACTTCAGTGGATCTATCTTGGCTATCAGTTTGATGGTATGTGTTAACATGTAGTGTCACAATTGTTGAGTAGCGAACACCACTGCTAAACATGATTTTTCAATGAATGTGTAGTTAATCTCATAGTTGTTTAGTGTTCTGCTGATGTAATAGATCACCCTTTCTTTGCCCGTAGAGTCTTCTTGTGCCAACAAAGCTCCCAAAGATAGCTCAGTAGTTGCAATGTATAGTAAAAGTGGTTTTCCTTTTGTTGGTGGTACCAAGATAGGTGGGCTCATTAGATATTGTTTTAGTTGATTAAAAGTAGCTTCACATTTTTCATCCCATCTGAAAGAAACATTCTTGTGTAGCAGATGAGTAAAAGGATGACTTTTATCTGCCAATTGTGCGATGAACCTTCTAATAGATTGAAATATTCCTTGTAAAAATCTAAATTGGCTAATATTCTTAAGAGGAGGCATATCCATGATGACTTTGACTTTCGTTGGATCTACTTCAATGCCATTAGCTGAGACTATATATCCTAAGAGTTTAGCTGATGTCATGCCAAATACACACTTCTTCGAGTTTAAACGTACATTGAACTTTTCCAACCTGGTAAATATTTTATCTAGGATTTCCAGATGTCCTTCTCTAATGAATGATTTTTCTAACAAGTCATCTGCATAGTCTTCCATGAATGTGTGCATCATGTCATGAAAGATTGTGGTCATTGCATGCGGATAGGTGGCTCCTGCATTCTTTAACCCAAAAGGCATGACATTCCAAAAAAATGTACCCCATGGACATGTGAAGACTATTTTATCTTGGTCCTCTGGTGCAATTTTTATCTGGTTATATCTTGAAAATCCATCCATGAGTGATAACATTGCATGACCTACCATTATATCCACGATGATGTCTATGTTATGCAAAGGAAAGTCATCCTTTGGACAAGCCCTTTTAAGATCTCTGAAATCTATACATATCTTGATGTTGTTATCTAGTTTAGAAATTGGTACAATATTTGAGATCCATTTAGCATAATCAATTGGTTAGATGAATCCTGCATCTAGCAACTTTTTCAATTATGCTTTCACCAATAGGGCGATGTGCGGATGCATTTTTCTCAACTTTTGCTTCACTGGTTTCACTCTAGGTGGTAGAGATAAATGGTGCATTATTAGTTCTAGATCTATTCCTGGCATGTCAGCATAGGACCAAGCAAAGTTGATTTGTTGCTCTTCAAAGAATTTGGTGAAATTGGGTTTTTTTTCCTCTGTCATGGATGCTACTAGATGTAGAGTCTTGACTGTTTCTGCAGTTCCAATATTTATAGATTGTGTTGGCTCAACCAGTACTAAAAATATCTCATGATAGTGCTCAAGAAGAGTGTCAAATCTCCCATCCTTTGGTGCCTCAAAGAGGTTTTCATTGTTGGATACACTCTTTATTTTTTACTTTTTCTTGATCTAATACTGCCATTAAATGGTTTTCACTATTAGATCAATTTTTGATGTTCATTTTGCAGCTAGGGTATTTGGCACTCCCATTGTTCAAAGCTTCATTATGATATTCACTAGTGGAACATGTTTCAGGATTATCAGAGCAAAGGAAGTTCACAATGACATCATCGTTTGGAAAGATAGGGATATCAAGCAGCCCAGTTTGATCCCAGTCAATAAGTTTGGGGTGTACCAATGGTAAGGAATCATCAAATTGGTTTAGATCAAAAGGAGTGAGTGTCATGATGGCAATGTTGTCAAAGTGTTTGATAGCAAAGTCTAGGTCTATGATGTTACTCTCCTCTAAATGATCTATCTCGCTCAAAGTTTGATCGTCTTCACTAGAGTCATCGATATGTAATGATCCAAATTCAGGTGGTCTAGACCCTGAACTTTTTCCCTCCATACGTGTGGGTGCATACCTCTGTATTACATCAACTTCTTTGTTTTGACAAGATTCTTTAGATAGCGAGTCCCATTCATATTCAGTGGAGTCTGTTTCAAAACTATCTTGCAATTGGAGGATTCGCTCACAAATCTGTTGCTTGGTTTCTTCTTTTGACTCTTCTTTGTATCCCAACGCTGTCTTATCCTTTGCATTAGTTATGATAGGTTGTATGGGTTCCATGATACCTTATTTTCTTTTTCCTACAAGACCTTTTCCATCATATCCCATCTTTTCTAGGATTGTAAACCCTTTCCCATATGGCTCTATTAGAACATTGGAAGTTGATGCTTGTGATGCTTCTTCATATTTGTACAACCAATTTAGAATGTCCTTGTCTTCAATTTCATCCACTAGGGTGCTTGATTTTACAAACTTACCATCGAAGAGTGTAATAGGTTGTGAGGATTGTTGTCTCAATGTTGATGGCTGCCCATATGACTTAGGAGAAGGTAGCCAATGCGAGAGACATAAGGATTGCTCAAAATAATATTCACCCATGCCTTTGTCCTTCAACTAATTTTTTTTCTCAAATAGTCTTGACAAAGAATTTAGTTGACGTTCATTGTTTGAGGAAGTAGAATCACCAATGCCCTTATCTTTTGATTGGACCTTTTTCTCAGGTTGATTTGATAAAGAATTGATTTGACCTTCATTGTTTGATGAACTAGGAGTGATAGCTTCCATGTGTGGAAAAAGTATCTTGGACTGTCTTAAGAGTGTTGCAATATTGAGGATTGTTGGAATTAGCTGAAATGGTGATCTCTTGTCCATTGAAAGGAAATCTTAAACATTGATGATACGTTGATGGCACTGCTTGCATCTCATGGATCCAGGGTTGACCCAAGAGTATGTTATATGTCAAATCTTTGTCCAAAACTTGGAAAACTATATCTTTTTGGATTTGTCCCACTTGGATTGGTAAAATAATCAATCCTTGGGAGGATCTTTCTTCATCATCATAGGCTTTGATAGTGATATTTCTTCTAGCATCAATGGCATTTTTTGAGAGTCCTAGTGCATGAACAAGGTTTAAAGTACATATATTTAGACCAACTCATCCATCTATTAGAAAATGTTTGACCCAATGTTTATGAATTATAACCTCAATATGAAGGGTTGCGTTGTGTGGATGTGTAAGGGATGCATCATCATTTTCAGAGAATGATAGGCAATGAGGTGCGGTCAAATGTCCCACCATGTCTTGGAATTGAGAAACTTCCAAATTGGTAGGTACTGTAGTGTCCACTAGAGATTTTTCTAGAATATCCTTGGGAGCTGGTGAAATTTTGAGAAGTTCTAGTATGGATATTTGAGCTAGGATATTTTGCAATTGGTCTACAATGTTGTACGGATTTGACAGGGCAGCGGGTGTTTTAGATGTACTTCCCTTCAGTACATACTTAGATTGGGCTCTTGTGGTCACATTTACTGGCATATTGTCTTGTTTTTCTTTGATTTTAATGACATTAATTTGATTATCATTTGCAGCCATGTCTTGTTTGATGTCATGGATTTGATTTGATTTGATGTTGATGTCATTGAGTTGATTTTCAATTTCAATAATGTCATTGGTTTGATCATCAGCTATAGCAATGTCATTGGTTTGGTTATCAACTGCCTCAATATGAAGGACAGTAGAGTCATAGACATACTTCACATTTTTCCCTTTAGTGTTTTTTGAAGAGGATTCCCATTTTTCATAATTAGGTAAAGGGTTCTTGAATACTCCATGATCAACATTTGTTTGAGGTCCTTCTATTAATATTTCCTTTCTATCCATTAAATCTTGCACCAAATGTTTCAGTTGCATGCAATCATTTGTTTTGTGACCCTTGTTTCTATGAAAATCACAATAATGTGCATCATTCCACCATGAAGGTTTAACCCGTGGTTCCAAATCTCGTGCCTCTAGTAATGTTATAAGTTTTTCTGCAAGAATCTCTTTCAATGCTGATTCAAGTGATTGTCCCAAAGGTGTAAATATTATTTGATTTGATGGTGTTCGATATGGTACTGGTTTAGATTCAATATTGTTTTGATTGGACTTGGGTGTAATTCCTGATAGATTAAAGATTGGTTTTGCATTATGTGTTTCAATTGCATCATTGTTACTAGCATCCTTGTTTCTTTGCTAGAATTTGGGTTTCTCATTGCTGTTATAATGATTGGAGGAATTTGCTGAGTTGTTTCCTTCATTGTAGATTTTTAATACCTCTCTTTTAAGCAAGGATTCTTCAATTTTAATTCCATTTTCAATCATCTTTTCAAAGGTGGGTGGACATTGAAATTCAAGTCTATAACTCATATCATCATTTAGATTATCAATGAAGATTTCCATCTTTTCCTTTTCAGGTATAGGACGAGCATATCTAGCAAACAATCTTCTCCATCTTTGTAAAAATATGAGGAATGGTTCACCCTTTTTCTGTTTTGTGTTGCAAATATCTTTCATGGTTATCTCGTGTTGGATATTAAATGAGTATTGAGTGATGAATTTATTGACCATCTCTTCAAAGGACCAAATACCGGGTGGAAGTTTTAAAAACCATTCCATGCAATGGCCACCCAAACTTTGTGGAAACAATCTCATCAAATAGGTCTCTTCATGTGCAAACTCCAAGCTCATGGTGTGGAATTCTCTTACATGATCTATAGGATCAGATTTACCATTGTACTTGTCATATTTTGGAAGATCACACTTTGGAGGAAATGGTATTATATTCAAACTTCTATCAAAGGGATAAGGGCATATATCTTGCAGTAAATATCTTTTTGTGGTTCCTCTTTGCATGTCTTGAATCTGTGTTTGAAGATTTTGTATTTGTTGGGTCAAAGCATTCATTGGATCAGTATTTCATGAATCAGCCTTTGTCCTCTTGGGAGTTTCTTTCAATTGGTTAATGTCAAAATCATGGGGAAGTTTCACACCTTGGTTTTCCAACATTAAAAATTATTTTTCTCCATCTTTTTTCTGAAACCTTTTCCATGAACTTTTGGAATTTGGGATCTTGTTGAGTTGTTTGAATGTCTTCATTAGTGATTTCATCTATTTCAGGTTGGTGGAATCTATGAAAGGGATTTTCTTCTGCTTCTGCCATGGTGGTTTTTGTTTCAATTTTCTTTTCTTTGAGCTTTTGCTTTTGTGATCTTGTTAAAACGGGCATACAAGTGATAAAAGTTTAGTATACTTTGCTCTTTGTTGAGGAGTGCCAAGGAGATACCCAAGTCAAATAGAATGATGGATTTTATTGATGAGACTAAGGTGATAAATTTGATGACAACGTTTTGTTTTGTGATGAAGGATGATAGATCTTGATAATGAAACTCAACTAACAACTAGATGATAGGTTTGATGATTTAGGCACTTCAAGATGGTTTGATCCAAGTTTAGTTGAAGGAATTTCACTTGCAAAATCTAGTTTCTTCAAGTTCAACCTATTGTGGTGGTAAGGAATGATCTGTATTTTGGAAAAAGTCCCTAAATCTGATGTTAATTTTATGACCAACATTCAAATTATCTTTCTATTTGTGAATCAGCTGGATGCGCTAAAACAAGAACCAAATGTGCTAAAAGATGGCACAAATGCACTAAAACAGAGACCAAATGCACTAGACTGTACCCTAGATGCACGAGGATAGAAAGTGTATGCACTAAAAGATCTAAAAAATGTACTGGAAAAGAATCTAGATGCATTGGAGGATGAGTTAAATGTGCTATAAAAGTTACCAAATGTGCTAGACTGCCCCTCTATGTGTGCTAGAACAAAAAGTTGATGTGTTGGAAAATTGAGGTAAATGCACTAGATCATGGGCTAAATGCGTTGGAAGATGAAGTCAATGTGCTAGACAATACCCTACATGCACTGAAGGATGCGATGAGTGCGCTAAAACAAGCTAGAGATGCACTAGTTTGCCCCTAAATGTGGTTCAAGTTATCTAATATACGTTTGACCTAGCTCTGCTAAACATATTGTAAATGCGCTAGACGATAAGATGAATGCACCAGAATATGGTCTAAATGTGCTGAAATGTGTGATGGATGCACTAAAATAGGAACCAGATGCACCAAAGTTGACCTAAATGCACTGAAAAATATGAGGGATGCACTACAACAAAATCTAGATGTGCTGAAAAATGAGTCAGATGCACCAAAATATGAGCTAAATGCATTGAAAGGTTTGATGAATGCACTAGAATAGAGACTAGATGCACTGGAAAATGAGGAAAATGTGCTAGAATATGAAATTGATGGGCTAAACTAGAAATAGTCACTGTTTTGAAAGTTTTTCTAATTTTTCTGTTTTCAACTTAGTGAATTGGGTGTTTTCTGGATGAAAGATCTTCTAAACAGTAAGTTTTCCTATTTTTTGTTGTTTGTGAACCATGTGAATTAAGTTTTTTTTAAATGGATGATCTCTTGAAAAAATTTGATAGTGTTGATAAAAACAAGTAGTGAAAACTTGGCAACAAGCGCTATTTGTGATAGATTAGCTTCCCATTCTATTCTCATGTGTGTCGATCATCTATTTTTCACCATCACTATGCCTGATCATTTGAAGAGCCTCATGTACATATCTGGGCATTGCGGTCTTGTCTCATCCTGGCTTGGTATCATTGTGCATATCCATAATAAATGGTTGGTTTCTCACTGGGGGAAAAATCTTGAACTCACTGGGGGTAATCTACTTTGAGCTTAACACGACAAATAAGCAAACAATTATACAACATATCAAACACAAAAATCACGATAAAAACTCAACATTGAACATTGATCAAAAAATTTAACATCAACCATCCAAACCAACAGGAAAATCAGTCCAAACGAATCTAATTGGATGATATTCATTTGAAGCATGGTTTTATCACTTTGGCATGAATGTTCAACTATTGTATTTTGATTTTTTTTATCATTTCTCTAGAGCAACTCAATGATGTCATGGACTAGAGGAGCTAGGAAGGAGAATGCTATTTTCCTTGTCTACTGTTTGTGGGTTAATCATTACTACTGTGAAAATTGTCACGGGACATGCTCTACAAAGTATCATTGATGACATTCCGAATTTGCACAAGAAAAGGATTAACTCTTGTCTATTTTACACAAGCAATACTCAGGTCATCTCAGTTCAATTATGCCTAGATTCTTGTATTAACTTGCAATATTAAAAATACATGGAAGTTGTACTTAGGTCATCATGGTCTAATTATACCATCGATGTTTGTACTAAATTTCAACATATTAAAGGCTCAATGATGATACCAAGCATGACAAATTGACTAATAAAATGGAAACATTTCATATTTACTTTTGCATAGTTAGGATAGATTGCATTCATATTAGATTTTCTTTTGCATTTTAGATTTCTCTGAGGTTGGTAAATTTTTTTTTCAAAATGATTTTGTCTTTCTCATAAATGGATTGAGTACATTTGAAATTAACAAAAACAATATCATTCACATATTGTTGCATAAACATCATCATATCATGCATACATTAGGAAAGCATTCTCATCATCCATCCATGCATTACATCGTACATTTGCATTCAAAAAATACAAAAAAAGAAGAAGTGCATTACATCTGATTTGCATAAATAAATTCATCTCATATAGCATAATCAAATCCATCCATAAAGCATATAGCATCATTCATAAAGCATATAGAATCATAAACCATGCATCATTATCATCATCATTGCATCCATACATAACCATGGAATAATCACATGGGAATCACATAACATATAAAACATAAATTAAACACATCCATCATAAGCATCCATAACAAGCATATAGATAACATATAGATCAATAAGTATCCACTGCATCTCATATATAATCTCAGCGGATACCAGCATTCGCACCCCAACAAGAGCCACACCATACACTCTTGTATATGGATCAAAGGCCATTTTACCTATTGAGGTTGAGCTACCATCACTCTGTGTGTCACTAAAGGGGATAATTTCAGATGAAGATTATTGGGTGTCTAGGCTACAAGATTTGGAACTATTGGATAAGCGTCATCAACATGCAGTTGATCACCTAAAAGCCTATCAGTAGAGGATGTCTAGGAGTTATAATCATCGAGTAAAACCAAGAGCATTTCAAGTTGGTGACTTGGCCCTGAAAGAAAACCCCTGCAATCAACAAGATCAAGAGAAGGGAAAGTTTGAACCAAACTGGCTAGGTCCCTTTGTCATTGTATCAGTCTTCAGATTTGGAGCCTATCAGCTATCTACACCTGAAGGGGATTTGTTTGAAGAACCTATCAAAAACTTGCATCTCAAGAATTTCTACTCCTAGTTCTTCCAGCACATGTTAAAAGTCTTGAAAAAATACAAAAAAATAAAAAAATGTCCTAAAAAAAGGGTTACCTTGATGAAAACCTAGAAAAAAGGTGTCTTGGTGACAACAAAAAAGGTAAAAAGGAAAAAAACCAAAAAAGCAAAAAGTAAAAAATACAAAAAAAAGAGCAAAAAATGGAAAATACAAAAAAAATGAAAAAAATCATAAAATTTGAAAAAGTGCAATAAAAACAAGTAGTGAAAACTTGGCAACAGGCACTATTTGTGATAGATTAGATTCTGTCTATTTGAGCATGTTCCGACCATTCACTTTTAGCATCATTTTGCTTGTCATCGGAGAACCTCATTTACATATCGTGACATTGCGGTCGTGTCTCACCTTGGACTGGGGGAAAAATTCTGAACTCATTGGGGGCAATAAAATTTGAGCTTAAACCAACAAAAAAACAACAACACAACATCACAAACACAATGATCATAGTGCAACTTAACATTGAACATCAATCAAACTTTACACATCAACCATCCAAATCAAATGGATAAAACAAAATCAATCAAAACAATTCTAAATGGATGATGTTCTTCTGAATCATGGCTTTATCATGTTAGCATGAATGTTCAACTTTTGTACTTTGATTTTTTGTTATTATTTCTTTGGAGTACCTCGATGATGTCCTAGACTAGAGGAGCTAGGAAGAGAATGATATTTTCTTTGTCTGCTGTCTGTGAGTTAATCATTACTACTGTGCAAATTGTCACGAGACATGCTCTACAATGTATTGCTATGAAATTCTGAATTTGCATAGGAAAATGATTAACTCTTGTCTGTTTATGCAAGAAATGCTCAGGTCATTTTGGTTCAATTATACTTAGATGCTTGTGTTAACTTGCAATATCAAAAATCATGGAAGTAGTACTCAGGTCATCATGGTCTAATTATACCATCAATGCTTGTACTCACTTTCAACATTTTAAAGGCTCAATGATGATAAAAGCATGGAAAATAAGCTGCTATGATGACAACATTTGCATATTTATATCTGCATGGTTAAGTTAGATTACATCCATATTAGTTTTGCATCTTCAGTATGGATTTTCCAAGGCAGGCAATACTTTAAAATAATGTTATCTCTATTATTAAAAGATTGAGTATACTTGACATTAACAAAAACATATCATTCTCATGTAGTTGCATAATCATTTGGATATCATACATACATTAGTACACTTTATTACATCATCCATCCATCCATGCATTACATCATAATATTTGCATTAGAAAACACAAAATAAGTGCATTGCATCTCACTTGCATAATCAAATTCATCCCATATAGTATAGAAGTATCATATATTTGCACTAAGAAAATACAAAAACATAAGGGGTATCACATTTCATTTGCATCCATCTCATAGCATAAAGCATCATGCATAAGAACATATAGAATCATCATCCATATGTTAGCATATCATCATTGCATCAATACATAATCATATAAGCATCATATAAACATCATATAAGCATCATAACGTAAAAATTAAATGCATTCATCATAGGCATCCATCATAAACACACATAAACACATATAGATCGCTAATCAGATGTCTCTACATCTCATATAAATCTCAAAATAATCATGTCAAGTGTACAATGATGTCCAAATATGTAGAGAGATATAACATCAAAAAAATGGCAGAAACCATAATATCTCAACTAAATCAGTGTATACATCATAAAATGTCTCAAATACATCATGAGTGATCATAAAAGGCTATATGTTGCTGCCCCTTGATGGTGCTGGCCCTGTACCTCCTGCTGCACCTGATGGCCCTGCCCCCAAATCTCTATGAGGCGGTGGCCCTGTAACCCCCTTGCTGGTAGTCCTGGAATGAGTGCGTCCACTAGTCAACTAAGCATAGATGACTCGATGCTTTGGAGGCACTACCTCATGATATCACCCTCTATAATACTCAACCTCCCTGGCAAAGCGCCGTACCTCTCTAAGGTAATCCACTGTCGAGGTACCCTCAACCACTCTCTGTAGTCTCTCTACCATGCCTTTTGCCTACTCACACTACTATCTTAGGGTATCTCTCTTGGCTGTGAGAGTGGCAATCTGTGCCTACGTCTATGCCTGTGTCTATGCCTGTAGCAAATCCTGTACCTGTGCCAGCTGACCCTACAAAGTCTGTACCTAGACCTATAGAGAAACTATCTGTGTCTGCTGCTGCTGTGAGGGAAGCCGAATTGAACATGCTGCTGTGCTACAGCCACTAGTGATCTCCTCCTCTGAAGCACTCTGAGATCTAACACATGCCTACCACCCCCATCAACCCCATCTCTACTATTGATTCCATCACCATCTCCACAACCTCCTCCATCTCCATCCCCATCTCCATCATCACTACTCTTAGCCTCCTCCTCCTCATCACCTTCTCCACCCCTCCTCCATTTCGGTGCTAGCTCATCATCTAATAATGGTGTTGGCTCATTTGGACTAGATATCCTTGGGAATGGATGTGAAAAGAAGTAATGGGCATACTCCTGTGACACTACAACCTCTATAATCTCTAGGTGATACTCCCATAGCACTGCCTAGAGTCCCTGGTACTCCTCAACCACTGCATCATATGATAAAGTGGGTCCCCACTCTGGTATATCCCACTGTTGGCATGCATACAAAGCAACTCCTTGGGGCACACCCTATACTCGACTGTACTTTCACAACACTCTCCCAAGCATGAATCTCTTTATAAAAAATCATGTCCTCCCAATCAGGTATCTAGCCGTGCACACATAGGGTATCTAAGTGTCTTCCTTTGACCATTGCTCGCAGTCTAAATACGACCTCCATGTCACAACATCCAAATCATCTAGCAGCCTCCGCCAATACTCTAGTTTTCCCAACTTATGTTGGACAACTGGACCTGTATATCCATGAACATATGGCATCCTTGATGGATGTTGTCTCTCTACCATTGGACAAGTAACAACTATATACTCCCATGCCTATATCTATAACAATGTAAATCCAACTGACAAATTGACTCCTCTGAGATAAACAACCTAATGTAGATCATGGTACAAATGTGCAAGCATGCAAGATCCCCACACATATTGTGTCCTCTGTGTAATCATGCTCTCTAATATCTAGCCCCATCCAACTGAGAGTCCCTTCGACCTATGGTCGGGACATAGAAAACCGCCGATAAATCCAACAAGAACGCATGGCACTGTTGCATATACATCAACCATATCTCACCATGGGATCTCATAACCAAAAATTTTCTCATCCTCAAAAACTCTTTGAAGTACATCAATCCCTCCCTGCTTAGTCGAATCATACACAACTAGCTTACCAACAACAAGAATCCACAAGGTCCGATAAACATCCTCTGGTGTCATTGTCATCTCACTAGTGGGTAAGTTAAAGGTGTTATGGTCACTATGCCACCTCTCTGCCAAAGTGGTCATAAGTCCCCTGTTAATCCTATGCTAGGGAATGTCTGTCAAGGAAGTAAATTCACATCATCCAATCACATTTAGATCAGCTTTATCCAAATACAGAATCAAATCTCAGGTCCTCAGGAAACCCTCCCACCACATGAGGACTGTCGAAGGATCATATCATCATAACATATCACAAATCAGCAAATCAATCAATCAACATCAATCAACCTATCGATCTAATCAGCTCTGATGAGACTTTGATTAAATCTCGTGAGTGTTTATCATTGAACCTCACCTATCATGAGGTCAATCATCATCAATATATCATTGATCCTCACCTATCATGAGGTCAATCATCATCATCCTATCATTGATTCTCATTTATCATGAGATCAATCATCACCTAATCTACCAACATCATCAAATGACATCAAAACATTGGCTGACGCAATAAAAAATCATTAAAATCAAGGAGTCTAATCTAAAATCCATCAATCTGGTTTGAGTGCACTAAAAAAATGTTTCAATGCTCTAAAATCATGTATGCACTAGAGAATTCTACCAATGCGCTAAAACAAGGTCTCAAAGCGCTAAATCTCTCAATGCGCCATTCAATTTCATCATTGCACCATTTCCCTCCATTAATGCGGTAAAATACTCTGTACGCTACAAAATCCTCTGTATGCACTAATTAAATTCACCCATGCGCTAAACCTACCCATGCGCTAAAACATTCACCAAATGTGCTAAATCTAGCCACGTATGCACCAATTAACTAGATGCGCTACAGTGTTCAATTTATGCGCTAAACTATTTCATCTATGCGCTAAAAGTCTATGTGTGCCAAAATAGTGACCCGATACACTACATCGGGTACCCTATGTGCTAAAACATTAAAATTTGCATTTCAAATGTGAAAAACGTGCCAAAAATGAGATTCAAAATTCATGAGGAGGTTTTTTGGGGTACATACTGGAGGTCCATACTCGGTCGGGTGGTTGTGACGTTGCACGCGCTCAAATCAGTGGGTCTAGATTAGAATCACCATCTTGTCAAATTTGCTCAAAAGTTGTTCAATCACTCAATTTCTTTAAAATGTAAATGCACAAATGAATTTCAAATCACATCTTTTAACCTTTTAATGGGTGCTTAAGTGGGAATTTAATGGGGTTGATTTATTTTATTTTTCAAAGGGTCTTAGTTAATCAATTCATCAAAGTTGGCAGGTTCAACATCATTTTTCGGGAGATAAATCAACTCTATCGCATTAAAAATTTGAAAATCGTCATCAAATCATCAAAATTTTAAAAATTTCAAAAAATCCTAAAAAATAAAAAATTCATCTATTTATCTCTCGAGGGGGCATATATCCATTATCACTCAAAAATTAGTGTCTGGGGCATATCAATTTTTTTTTGTCAACATCATCAACAAATTTTTCTTTGAAGCAATGTGTAAACACATCACTTCAAAGAGGGGCAAAATGTATACACCTAAAATCGGTCAGGATAATCAATTAATTAAATACAAGGTATTTAATTAATAAATATCTCATTTCATCTACTAATAAATAAATTCTAAATTTATTTATATAGTTCACATTTTCTAATTCTTCCATCTTAAATCATATTCCTCTAATCTTAATTAAATAAACAAATTCAAATAGTTTGTTTTATTTAAGTAATATCTTCTTACTAAATTTGAATAATTCCAAAATTGAATTTAGTCACATGTCTCCAACTTTTCCTATTGCCACCTTATCAAGTGTCTCATGAATTTAAATATCCTTAGTATTTAAATGGGATTTTTCCTCAACAAATTTTGAAACAACCTTGGAAACTTGGCTCTCTTCCTCCATTTATTCTCTCACACTTGGAAAAGTGTTCTATTAAAGGGAACACTCTCCATGATTCCCTCTAACTTCTTCATTCTCCACCGTTCATCTCTCTAGCTAAAATCCTGACCATTGGTTGCTGCCACATCACAACATGCCTTGGAAATATTATAAATACAACATCATTCTCCAACATTTCATATCCCATCTTTGAGCAATCTTACTCTACAGAAATTACATTAGAGCACTTTGATCATTTAGAGCATTTGAGCATATAGCAATTGGCATTTTAGTTTAGCACAATCATGACTTAGTTATTAGTTGCATTTCCATTATCATAGTAGTTTTTATACAACATTTGCATCATAGAATTTAATATCATATCTTCTCATATCACTCATCAATCACATAGTTTGTCATCATGTCAGAATAGATTTCTTGCATCTTCCAGCATTTCGTTCCTCAGGTTGTCATTCTAACAGTCATAGTGCATACACAAATATGAGAGCCATTATGATTTAATGAATCCCTGAAGATAGGAAACAATGGAATGATTTTAGGGAATTGGTTTTGTTTCAATTTGATTCAATTTTGTATTCAATTTCTCTAATATAATACGTTTCATTGATTGTGTGGTTTTATTACTTATTTACTCACCTTACACAATTCACAAAATATAATTTCTAGTGAAAAGGCCTAATTTTGGAGTTATACCAACACTTTTTTGTTTTGTTGAAGCAATAGTTGAATTTATGTATGTAGGGATATAGGCTATAGTTGTAGGGAGGGAGATTTGACTTCCTACTCAAATTTGAATGTTTCTTAAAGCTTAAGTGCAACTAGCCGTTGTAGGTACATTAGCATCAACTATATGGGCTAGACTACACAAAACCTCTAATCTTATAATTAATCGGTTTCCTCATGTTATCTACTATAGGGATCACTATACCAGTGAATTATTCAATACTCACAAAGTCATAAAGTCTTTCTAAATCCTTGTCCAATTTTTTCATCTTGCCTTTGGGAACATAGGAAACCATAGCATCAACATCTATAAAAATGGGTGATTGTAAGGTTGTCATTGGTATGGAAGTGTCAAGGATAGATTCCAAAATGGGTTGAGTATTAACAACACTTTGGATGAAAGAGATGGAATGCTTAGGATCCACAATAGATGTAACAACAACATAGGATGCCATAAGTCTAGAACTACGTATCACTAAATTATTGGCAATAGGACACCAAGTCATGAAGCTCATGTGAGTTTAAAAACACTAAGTGTACCCAAGATGAACACTAAACTAACAAAAAAACACAATAAAATAGCTAGAAACAAGATGCAAAAAATAAAATATGACAGAGAATATCATAATATAATTCTATGCAAAAACTGGTTTAGTCAATAGTAGGAGGACAAAGGCGCCCAAGAGCATCTGTTTCCTAGGCTAGTTTTTTAGAATTCAAAGGTCGACTATGTGTGACTATGCTTAAGGATTTTGGTTTTGGTTGTAGACAGATTTGATAGTGAACACTTTTCTAGAATTTGCCTAACTTATGCCAATGCAAGTGTCTAACAATATGTGAACAATAAATGATAGTTTTAAATTAAAAAATTTGATCTAAAATGTACAAATTGACTGATTTTAAGATGCCTACATTTGAAATTGATGATTTTGATGCAATTCTGAAACTAAACAATGCAATTTTTTTCACTTTTTTTCACCTTTTTTCACTTTTTGAGCTAAATGAAAGATGCCTAAATGAATGCAATTAAGAATGTCAAAACAAAGTTATGCAAGTACAAGTAGAATGAAGACACAAAGACACAAAAATGTGATTTTTTTTTTAATGCAAGTGTACAAGGACAGAGGCACCCAAGAGTGTCTGAGTCCTAGATAGGGGTTCTAAAAATTCAAAAGTTGAATGTTTATTATACTGCCTAAAGGTTTTGCTTTTGTGTGCAAATAGGTCTGTAACTAAGTATTTTTCTTGAATTTGCTCAAATTAAGATAATGCGATGTAAATGAAAATGTGTAAAAATACAAATGGCAATTATGAATGAAATTTTCAATGTAGATATGATCTAAGTGACTGAAATGAACCATAATACAACTTATGATGCAAAATGATATGCAATTTTATTTTTATTTTTATGACTTTCTAAGTTTTCAAAAGGTATGTAATGTTAACAGGTCAAGTTCACCAAAATGAAACAAAGAAAAATAGGAACCCTAGGTCTAATGTACAAACCTAGGATTCAAATGGTTGTGGGTGTGGAGTATTTTCTTATGTTTCATTATGATGGAGATCAACAAGGTGAGTAGATTGAATTTCAATGATGAAGGTGAGCCAATTGGACCCTAATCTCCATCTTATCAAGGATTAGAATGACTTGGAATTGATTTTCTATGATTAACCTACTTAAACTATATTATTATAGTGTAGGAAAAAAATCCCTTTTTCACACTTAATTTGGAATTAATTAAAATGAGCTAAATTATGCCTTAATTTAGTGTTGTAATATGTATTTCACATATTTACATTAAGTTTAGGGCCCTATTTATTAAAATAGACTTAATTGTTCCTTATTTTAGTGTTGTAAGGTGTACCTTTACACTTTCACACTTATCTAGGGCTTTATAAATTAATTGAGGTTAATTTTCCTTAATTGGCCCCTTTAATTCAAATCCAAGCCTAATTAATTACAATTTCTGAAGGGTAAAACTTGACATTCATTAATGCCATGACATAAAACTCATCCTTGAAGAATGTGTGTCCTAGGTAAGTGACCTAGGACCCATTCACCATAGGGAGAATGGGTCCTCACTTAGGCCTAGGACCTAAATTTAAACTATGTTTTTGGTAGTATTTCAACGATTTCAAATGTGTATTTAGATGTCAGTTTGTGATATTTGAATTTTGGGAATTAATGTTAACATATGTATGAATAAGAGGCCATTTCACTATGTTTCACTTGGAAAATTCAAGTTATCATAAGAATACCTTCACAAGAGAATTATCAAGAGCAACTCAAGAACATTTCCAGGCATTCAAGGGAAAAATTATTGAAGATTATTGCAACAATCAAGATCCTATTATCATGTCAAAGCTTTATTGCATCATGCATGTTGTTTTAGCTAATATGTTGATGTAGAGTTCATGATCATTTCAAGCATTCAAAGACATCATTTCAAATCAAGTTTCAAGATCAAGATTCACATCCATTGAGGCCACTTCATGCTAGTTGCAGATTTCCATTCTAAGGTTTAATCAAGAGTTTGGTGAGTGGTGACATTGCATTGTTCATTCATCATTTCCTTCATGTTATTTGATTTCATTTCAAAGTTTAAATACTCAAACGGGGTTTGACCAAGGAAAACCCCCCATTATCAATAACAAAATTTTTCTCCTCTTGTGTTGTATTTGTAGGTTTTAGGTGGACGATCCTTTGAAGAGAAAAATTGAAGAAAGTTGCAAAGTTGTCAAAGTTGTAAGAAAAGTTTTCATCTCGTGCAAAATCTTTTACATGATTTATTTCTAGTTCTTTGATTGTGAAACTTGAGAATTTGGGAGTGTAGACATAGGAGAAAAGAACCCAGAAAGCATTTTTACAGAGCCCTAGCCAAGACCCATTCGCCATAGGGTGAATGAGTTTTTAGTGAGCTTAAAAAGGGAACTTTTGGTGACTAGTACATAACATTTTCCCTTTCTTAGATCTTCTTTTTAATTGTAGATTCCAGTAGTTTTGAGTATAGTCTTTCATTTGCACTTTGTAGCTTGCATTTTGGAGTTTATTTGATAGTTTTAATCTTTCTCCCCAAAGTGTTGTTTAATAGGAACCCCCATCTTTGCATAAAAGGGAAATTTGCAGATTCACACCTTGATTTGACTCACCTTTTGGTTGATAATGACTTCATTGTTTAGATCTCATTCCCTTGAATGCAATTAGAGAAATAGGTCCCTCATCCCCATTGTTCATCAATCTACTTTGGTGAACCTATTTTCCATCATTTCATGACCTAATATGTAAAATGTAATAATTTGAAAATCAACATGCTAAAATAGTAACTTGCTGGAAGATCTGGGAGGTGCTAAGGGCTCTATAGCTTCCTAGAAAATCTGGTTTTGATCATCATAGAAGGATAGAGTCTCCCTAGGGTGTATGAGTCCTTATATGTTTCTTTTTCTCTATTTTTGGGGTCCTATGTTGATAGATCTGAGCTTCTAATTTCTAGTTGCAAAGTTGTCAGAACATTGTCGAATAATTTTGTAGGTGAGTTTCCATGAGTTGACAAGATGTAGAGCTTAAAATACAAAAATGAACAAATTTTCTTCAAGCTTTGTTCAATCCTCTTCAAACCTAAACCTTGCACATTCAAAGAGAGGGAAAATTTTGGGCCATTTAGGGGCTTGCCTCAATCAAACCTCATGTAAGTGTTTCCACTTCCACAATGGCATTGCCAATGATAAATTGATAATGGATACAAAGGAATGATGAAATCATGAAGTTATGTAACTCACCACCCTTCAATGGCTTCCTTGAAGGATTGGAGTCATGCACATCACCTCAAGGTATTGGATCATGCTTGCTAGATTTTCTTGATTGCTTTGGAGACCTACACAAGTGTTATCCTTCAAAAAATAATGATAACACAAACACACATAAACTCACATAAGATTTGACATGATGTTAGGATCTTGAATTGCTGCAATAAAGCTTTGAAATGATACCCTTGACTTTCTTGATAGTGCTCTTGATCATAATTTCTCCAATGATTTCCTAAATAGATTTGAAATGATGTAATAACTAGGTATTTATAGGCATTTCTCTAATTTATCGAGAATTAAATCCCCTGAACAAAAGAAAATAGGGTGTGCCCACCTTTTGGGAGATGGAAAACTTTTCTTGGGGGATCTATTTCACTCTTAGTTCATTAGGAAACCAAGTGACTCAATTGAGGGAAGGACACAAGGAGGTTTCCTTAGGTGTGATTAAATGGGGGTTCACCATTAAAATGAAGCTTCAAAGGAGAAATTCAAAGTCTAATGCACTAAAACCCTAGAAAATTGAAAGCATTAAATGAAATTTATAAATATAATGAAACATAAAAGTACCTGGAAGAATGGAGAGGTCAAAAAAAGGTCTAAAAACCCTAAAAATTGCTATTTTAGAGTGCACTGGGATTCATACGACAAGATGGGTGATTTAGTCCTAGTCTAGGGTTTTTGGATATAATCTGAAATCTCCTGATGACTGTGTAGGATCTGCAAAAATCTAGCAAAAAGGGTATATTAGGACTCATACGCCCAAACAGTTGCAAAGTGTCCCAAAAAAGTGAAAAGTGTCCTAGGAGAAATTTTTTGAATTGAAACTTTGTGAGCCTCTGAAGATGGATTAAATAAGAACTTTCTCACTGATTTCATGTAAATAAGTTGGATATCTTGCTCCATATCTGAGTTTTCATGATCCTTGACAACTTCTTATGACAAATTTTGTAACTTTCCTTTCAAAGGATCTTCAAGCTTCAATTCACCTAGATCTGCAAACACACATCAAGAAAGAAAAATATTGTTTTGTTAGGGAATGGGGGTTTGCCTTGGTCAAATCCCGTTTTGGTAATTAAACCTTGAAATGAAATAGAAAAGAATGAAGGAATGATGAATGAACAAATGCATGTAACAACTCACCAAACCTTGTTGAAACCTTGGATTGAAAATTTGAAAAATAGCATGAAGTGGCCTCAATGAGTGTAGATCTTGATCGTTAAACCTAAATAGGAAAATGGCTTGAACACTTGATTATATCTTGAATGCTACATCAACATATTAGCTCAACAACATGAATGACATTGACATGATGATTGATATATTGATTTCTATAATAAACTTCAATAAATCCACCCTTGAATGCCTTCTTGAATACTCTTGAATACTCTATAATGCTCTTGTGAAATCTTAGGAGGCTTGACTCAAAATTTCTAGGTGAAACTAAGTGAAATAGCATTGTATTTATACTTGTTTATGTCAAATTTCTTGAAATTACAACACTACAAGTTGACATCAGATCTCAGATAATAAAATCCTACCAAGAATTTAATTTAAAATAGGCCTTGCTTAAAGTGGGACTCATATGCCAGTTGGGGCGTATGAGTCCTAGTGTTTTTAAACACGAGACACAAACTCCAAGAATGTTAAGTTCAATGCAATATTTGAAACTAGGTCCCAATACCTAGGTGGGACCCATATGCCCAAGGTGGCGTATGAGTCCTAGATCACTAGATCTAGAGCACACAACCTCAAACATTGAATTATGATTTGTCATTTGTTAAATGTCAGGATTATCCATAGGAAAATATATTTAATTAGGCTTGTGGATGAAAAATAAGACCAAATAAGGCATAAATGAGCCAAATTTTACTGAAAAGGTCCCAAAAATTAATGTGAATATGTAAAACATATTACAACACCAAATTAACGCATCACTTAGCTCATTTTGTCAATTATTCCCAAATTAAGTGAGGAAAAGGGATCCTTTTTCCATCACTATATTTAGCCTCCACTTTAGTGAGAGGAGGAACTTGCTTCAAACTCACACTAAAGTAGACATTAAAGAGGGTTCCAAGTGTACCAATTTTGATGGTATAGAATGAAAAGGATCAGGGGTGGTCAAGCCCCTAGGATCCAAGATCCTACGTCAAACCAACATAGGCACAAAAGAACATGCATGTGAATGATGTATGAAGGAACAACAATGTACAAGCATACATTGTGTGTGAACCCTTTTCCTAGTACCTGCAAAACAACATGAATAAACGAGTTAGACAAGGAATTGAAAGCTAAAAGAAGGATTCCCCATGAAATCCATTTACAAATCAAACTAGGAATGAAAATAATGAAGAACACAAAGAAAATGATAAAAACTAGATTTAATCCTAATTTAAATAGCAAACACTTGATCCCATGGGGGAATTGGTGCCAATTTGATGTGAAAATTGACCCTTTGCCAATCCCTATGATGAAATCTTGATGTGTTGAAGATGATGTTGATCCACTTTGTCAAAAGATGAGAACTCCAAGCCAAATCTACAAAAAGCCTAACTAGGAATTCGAATGATGTATGGAAATGGCTAAGTATTTTAGCATGGTAACTTTGCTTGGATTGTGGATGATAAAATGAGGAGAGGAGCTCTTCATTTATAGGATTTCAAGATGGATGAAGGCCCAAATTTGAGCAATGTGGGACTAACATTCATCCAATGATATGGTGCCACTTGTCAAGCTATGAATGGATGATGGTTGTGCAAGATTTGGGGTTTGTGCCAATAAATGCCAATATTTGAAATTCAAATTTGGTGAAATGACATGTAAGAGGGAAGGGAAAATGCAATAAATGCCACTTGGCTCAAGGAAAAGGACATGTAAGAGGTTTTAAATGCCTTGTTGGATGTACATGTTGACTTGGAATTTTTGAATTCAAATTGAGAGAATATTCCAAAAGATGCCATGTGAGGAAAATAGGATTTAATAAATGAATTAAATCTATTTTCATGTGCAACTTGCATTATCTAGAGGATGTGACATGAGATAAGGTTAAATTAATCAAGGGTTAATTAATTTAACAGGAGATTAGATGATGTGACTTATTTGACTTAGATTTATGGATTTATTTAAATCAGATAAGAGAGGAATATGATAAGAGGCTAATTAAATAAATATTTTGATTTATTTAATCAAAAGGGATGGTGTTAGATTAAATCAAATAAGGTTTTAATTTATTTAATTTAATGGATAGACTTTAGAGATTTAATCAAATAAATTGATTGTTTAATTAAATAGGGATAATTAGATCAGATGTATTGATTTAATTAACAAGAGAAAGTGACTTAATTAGACAAAATAATTTATTCAATTAAGAGACAAATATTGATGAATTTAATCAGATAAGGGAATTTGATTAAACTGTTAGACCAAGGGATGATTTAGGAAGAAATGATGTTAGTAAGTTAGGATCAGATGCATGATGTCAATTAGTATATTTTTGATGTCTACACATTGTCAAAGACATAAAGAAGAAATAAAAAGAAAAAGAAGGGGTGGATCAAGCCTCGATAGTCTGTCCAACATGATGTGGACCAGGTCTAAGCTGTCTATCCAAAATTTTTTTTAAAGGGGAACACAATGTCCATTATGGAAACCAAAAAAACACTCACAAGGGCTAGTGGAACCTCAAGTTGTCCACTAGGTGAGCCCCCAGTGAGACACATACACACATGGTTGGTATGCATGCACACAAACAAGAAAGTGGCTATGTGAAAGTCATTCCTATGGTTGGATCCCATACGTACTAACCATACCAAAGCTATACCTCTTGATAACGTTGATAAGGCGCCACAAAATGAAAATTTGAGCTTATGAACAACATGCAAGTAAAATTTTTTTCAAAGAGACTTTCCTTATTTCATATAAGGTCTCTTCTTAGGGAACATCGTGCTTAATGTCTCCAAGAGAGGAAAATTCAAAGAAATATCATGCTCTTGGAGGAAATAAAATCTAATGACACCACAAAGAAAAGGACACATCACAAGAATAAAAAAATCACACAGAAGAATGAGTGTCAATGTATGCCCCAACTTTAAAGTGATTGTGAACACCATTGCTATGAACAATCTGATTTAAAGTAGGAGACATGAGAGATTACTCAGAAAGCCCTATGTCAAGTCATATGTTCCCAAATGAAACTACATCATGGATAAGGGGTTTCCCCCAAAATGCAAAAACTAAAGATAACTCAATATGTCACATGTGAGCCAAATTAAGGCATGTCGTCCACATCCCAGGATTGCTCTTATATATACATGGAAGTTGGTCAAATAGCCCAAAGAGACAATGGAAAGTGCCATATGAGGACAAGGCTACCTAACTCCCTTGCCCCCACTTAGTGCAAGACAAGGGTGAGATGAGATGATTGATGAAAAAAATTAAAATTAGTATCACTTAGAGGAACTAAGTGCGTCAACACAAGGAAGAGCACCACAATCCTAAAGATGTTGAATTCGATTACTCAAAGCCTCACATTCATTAGTAGAATGACCATGAACTCTATGATATGCACAAAATGAAATCTTGTAGTATAATTTATTTCATGTTCGTGGAGGGAGAGATATCAAAAAATCTTGGAGGAGTCTTGAAAAGATACCCTCTTGATCAATTGTAGAGGATGTTCTATTATTTTGTGATAAAGATATCTCTTGCTTAGTACAAGATGTCATACTTACACAAGTCTCTTTACATTGTGAGATTTCATACTCTTCTTTAAAGAAAGGTGTAAATTATAACAAAATCCAATAGTTACTAAGATATGTCCTAGGAGTGCTTTGTGTCACGACACTAATGTTAACCGAATAATTCTTTGTTGATTTCATTTCTTTTGAAGGACAATAACCAAGACCACTAGTTTCGATCAATTCAAGATGCACTAATGTTAAAGTTGGCTTAGAAGAATCTTTTGTAATAGTGTTGGTATTTAGTGAATTCTTGTTTTTTTTTTTATTTCGAGGGACAATAACCAAGACCATTAGTCATTTCTTGCATGTTAAGCTCTATAAGGATGTACAAATACCTTGTTTTCTAGCACCACATCCTTTTCCACTATAAACAAGTTGTTTCATAAGTTCGTAAACTTTTCCATAAAGATTTTTTATTTCTCTTGGATTTGGTGGTTGCTCATAATCAACTTTATCAAAGTTTGTTGTATAATTTGATTCTTCTTCTAAAGTGGTTGAGGTGGATGCTTTCAAATTTTGTGTTGAATCTTGTGTCGACATTGTAAAACCGCTTTTTCTTTTCCCTTTTCAGAATCTTTTGTTATGATCTTGTATTTTCCCATGAATGTAGGTGTGAAATCTAAGGAACCCCAATCATCTTCCAATAATTTTGTAGCTTCTTCAATATGCTTCTCTTTATATTTTTCCTACATGGGTTCTACTTCTGTAGTTGATGTTAGTTTTTCCAAATGATTTTCCTTGCCTTTGTCAATATTCAAACAACTATTTGGTTTAGGGTAGGATTTGATTATATACACTTTGTTGTTGTAGAAATACTTCATTATACGATGAATAGTTCAAGGCACCCCATTCATTGCATGAATCCATGGTCTATCTAAAAGGAGATAACATGAATAGGAGTTTGTAACATGGTGTTTCCAGCTATAATAGGCAAAGTGATCACGCCAAGTGGTTGTTTTCCTACATTGTCAAATCCTCGAATCGATAAGGAATCAGGGTCAATTCTTGATTTATCCACTCCAAGCTTATCCAAAAGGGTTACACTACACACATTAAGGGTTGAGCCATTGTCAACAAGGGTTCACTTTATCCCTATTCTATTATGTTGAGCTATTATCATGAAAGATTCATTTTGTTTTTGCACTTCGAACAGAGGTAACTCATCTTGATGGAAAGTAATGTCTAAGTTGATCGGAGTTATAGCTTGAATTTGGGCTGATACATCATTTGATTGCATATTAGGGGGCGTAGGAACTTGTTGTAAGGCACTTTGAATCATGTTATGATAATGAGGGGAGGCTTGAATAAGGTCCCATAATGATATCTTAGAAGGAGTGTTCTTAAGTTGTTCAACAAGATCATACTCCCTTCCTATTTGTAAAGGAAAATGAGGATCACTAGGAAAGATGGAGTTAGGCAATGGGAGGAATGTTGAAGGTGTTTGTATTGGTTGTGGATTATTTCTAGTGTTATATGTATGAGCAACATTATTATAATTCGATTGATATGAAACATTATTCTTAGGTGTTTGAGGATGAGGATGGGTTTGGTTTGAGTTTATAGTTGGTTTGAGGGTGCGTAAAGGATAAGTTTAAGCTGAAGAGAGTACTTCAAGGGATATCTAATGTGCATAAGCTCAGAAGATTTATCCTTATTTTCATTATCTCTTAGTGAAGGGGAGTGTATTGCCACTTCATCATCTTCATCTAAGCAAGTCACATCACTATTGTTTGAAAGACATGTGTCAATGTTCTCATTTTCTTGCACCATGATATCTTCCCTAGTAGGAGATTTTTTAGGAGAACTATAACCTGGATATTTATGACATTCAAAGGCTAGTTCTTCTAAAATTACTTCATCACAAGCAAGGGAGTTATCAATGGTTGGGTTTTCTTTCTTATCAATGATGGAATTTTCTTGTTCAATAATATTTCCCCTAGGATTCTTATAAGTTTCATTGGTTTGATCTTCTAACACCAAAATATCTTCTTCTCAAATAGTAGATATATTTGGAGAAGTCCAAATTTGATTGTTATGATTGTCCATGATTTAATCCTTTTTCTCTTAGGTCTCCTTCTCTTGTGCCATACCATCTACCCTAATAGGAGAGCTTTTAGGAGAGTAACAAATAAGAGGTTCATCACATTCCATGGTTAGGTTTTGTAAAGTAGCTTCATCACAAATAGGGGATGCATCAAGGGAAGAACAACTATGAGTGGAATGCTTACCAATGATTAGAATTTTTTTGTTCAAATAGATCTTTCCAAATGGTAGGAGCATTAGGAAAGGGAGAAATGAGATTCTCATGACTCTCAACAAGTGTATCTTCTAACATCGAAATATCTTCTTTGCATCTAGGAGAGATATTTGGGGAAGAATTTTTTTTATTGTCATGGTTATCTATAATTACATCCCTATGTCCTATAATGTCTTCCCATGTAGGAGAGGTAGGATTATTATAACTCTCATTCATTAGATATCTTAACACCAACATATCCTCAAAAATGTGATTTTCATGATCAATTGTATCCTCTTTTACTAAAGCATTCTCACAAGTAGGGAAGGTGTTGGGAGATGAATGAAGCTTAGGTAAATTAATGTTAAGGAATATTTCAATGATCTCATCTTCTTGTTTCATAATATATTCCCAAGGGGGAGGAGGAGAGGGAGAAACAAAACTTTCATAATTCTCAATGATTGTATCTTCTTTCACTAAGATACCTTTTTTACTAATAGGAGGGTATCGGGAGAAGAACAATTATGATTGTTATGATTATCTATGCTTGTATCTTCTTGTGTTATGGCATTCTTACAAGTCCAATAGATACTAGGGGTAGCCAACATGATTGTCAAAGGTTTTATTTTGTTTTCCTAGATTATTCCCATTAGTAGGGAAAATCAAACCATACAAGCCATGTGATACTCTATGAACACTAAATGCTTGAAAAGGAAACATGCTAGCATGAAAAAGTAAGCTATCTAGATTATGCAATGATTTTTATATGTCAACAATTGTACTATAGATCTAAAGATTGAAATCATTTTTGAAATGCTTTTTAACAATGGCTACATTAAATGGATGATTGACCTAGATACATAAAATAGAAATTCTTGAAACTTTCCACACTGATACAATAGGTTACCAACAAGCTTAGGAAGTACAAAAATCACAAAGAAGCTCATAAAAGTTGGTTTTTGTAGGCCATTAGGGACTAATACAACCATCTGGGTGAATGAGTTCCACTTAGGGTTTTTGGAAGGTTCAGATAGTGAAAAATAGAGAGCACAAAATTCCCAAAAATCTAGAAAAAACACTTGTATAGGGACTAAATTTCCTAGGTGGGTGAATGAGTTCCATATTAGGGTTTTCAAGCCAGATTTAGAAAATTATAAGTTGATTTTAAGGTGTCTAGGTTGTATGATCAATGAACTTGTAATTAAAGATTTCCAATGAAATTGAATGATGCAAGATGCAAAAATGCAACCTATATATGCACTTTTCACTAATGCAAGATTTAGAATCCCTAAATACAATTGAGCTAATGTAAATCTAATATAAAGTTAATGCAAACTAGATCTAGGACTTACAATGTTCTCCAAATTAGAAATACAAGAGTCCAAAGGTCGGGTTCACCAAAATGAACAAAAGGAAATAGGGTTCCACCTTTTGGGAGATGGAACTAGGCTTAGGACCTATTTCACTCTCAGTTCATTAGGAAACCAAGATCCCTCAACCAAGTGACTCAATTGAGGGAAGGACACAAGGGGGTTTCCTTAGGTGTGATTAAATGGGGGTTCACCATTAAAATGAACCTTCAAAGGAGAAATGCAAATTCTAATGCACTAAAAACCTAGAAACTTGAAAGAATTAGATGAAATTGATAAACAACATGAAATTGAAGAATGGAGAGGTGAAAACAAGGTCTGAAAACCTTTAAAATAGCTGTTTTAAAGTGCATTGAGACTCATACGCCAAGCTGGGAAATTTAGTCCCAATCTAGGGTTTTTGGGAAAAATCTCGAATCACCTAATGATTGTGCAATATCTACAAAAATCTAGAAAAAAAGGTATACTGGGACTCATATGCCCAGACAGTTGCAAAGTGTCCCGAAAAAGTGAAAAGTGTCCTAGGAGAAAAAATTTGAACTGAAACTTTATGAGCCTCTGAAGATGGATTAAATTAGCACTTTCTCACTGATTTGATGTAAATAAGTTAGATATCTTGCTCCAGATTTGTGTTTCCATGAGCCTTGAAAAATTCTTATGACAAAATTTGCAATTTTTGTAACATTTCCTTCAAAGGATCTTCAAGCTCCAATTCACTTAGATCTGCAAACACACATCAAGAAAGAAAAATATTATTTTGTTAGGTAATGGGGGTTTTCGTTGGTCAAACCCCGTTTTGGTAATTAAACCTTTAAATGAAATAGAAAAGCATGAAGGAATGCTGAATGAACAAATGCATGTAACAACTCACCAAACCTTGTTGAAACATTGGATTGCAAATCTGAAAACTAGCATGAAGTGGCCTCAATGAGTGTAGATATTGATCATGAAACTTGAATAGGACAATGGCTTGAACACTTGATTAGATCTTGAATGCTACATCAACATATTAGCTAGACAACATGCATGACATTGACACGATGATTGATATCCTGATTGCTATAATAAAATTCAATAAATATGGCCTTGAATGCCTTCTTGAATACTCTTGAATACTCTATAATGCTCTTGCGAAATATTAGGAGGCTTGACTCAAAATTTCTAGGTGAAACAAGTGAAACAACCTTGTATTTATACTTGTTTATGCCAAATTTCCTGAAATTACAACACTACAAGCTGACATCAAATCTAGGATAATAAAATCCTGCCAAGAATTTGATTTAAAATAGGTCTTAGTTAAAGCAGGACTCATACCATAGTTGGGGTGTATGAGTCCTAGTATCTTTTGAACCACCAGAAAATGGATTGCATCAAGGTGTTTAATAAATAAGATGATGAATCACTATTTTTCTAAGAGGTGTTTCATTCAATTATGTGTAAAAAAAGATTCCAATAACAATAAAAAATGCAACCTAACTTTTATAGCAACCATGAGGGATGTTTTTAGAGCATAAAAAGCTGTGTACTTGGCCAAAAAGTTACTATTTTTGAGCTATGGAGGACTCATTCGCCTTCAATGGCGAATGGTTCCTTTTAGGGTTTCAAAAAATTGATTTCAGGATCTTGTTCCTTGATTTTTGCACTCTTGAAATCCATGCTCTCAAGTTTTGGAAGTCAATATGCAATTCTATAGAGCTCTTTCCGTGATCTTGAACTTTGAATGAAAATTTTAGTAACTTTGCAACTTTGACAATTTTGCTCCAAATCTTGCTCAACTTGATCTTCAACCTATAAATCTATAACCACACACTCAAGGGAAGAAAAACTTGTTGAGTTTTTAGTGAATGGAGGTTTTCCTTAGTCAAACCCCTTGTAGGTTATTAAACCAAATGATGAAATAAAGGAAATGAAGCATGAACATGAAATAATGCAAATGATATCACCTTGAATGTTGTCTTGTGAAAAAAATATGCATACTATCATGTAGTGTCCATGAAGAATGTAGATCTTGGATGTAAGATGATGATTTGTAAATGGATCCTTAATGCAACATTAACTTCTTAGCTCAACAAACATGAATGCATTAAACCCTTGACATGGTGAATTGATCTTGAATTGTTGCAATAAACACTTGAAATCTGCCTTGAAATCCCTTGAAAATGCCTTTGAAGTGTTCTATAATGCTCTTGTGAAGTATTAGAATTCTCTCTTGAAATCTTAGATGAAACTATGTGAATTAACCCCTTATTTATACTAAATTAAGAGATTAACCCCAAAATTCAAAGAATTAAGGTCGATACTAGATCTGGAAAGAAAGATAATTGAATTCCTGCCAGAATAAAATACAAAAAGGGGGGGTCTCATTAAGGGAGGACCCATTCACCATCTTGGGCGAATGGGTCCTGGCTAAGTTTGTAGGACCAAGCTTCGGGGGACTGAAAGAAGGCTAAAAACCCATTCTAGATCAATTGAGAAAGGTGGGTCCTATTAAGGGAGGACCCATTCACCATCAAGGGAAAATGGGTCATGTCTCAACTTACCAGGACTAAAGTTTTCCCAATGAAATAATTTTTTATTTAAATTATAATTATCGGGATAGATCTTCAGGAGGTGTCAAAATTAAGGCCTAAATTTGAATTAAAAGGAGGTTAATAACTCCAATTAACCACAATTAATTAAGACCACCTAGATAAGTGTGAAAGTGCCTTAAAGCACTTTACAACACTTAAACACGGTACACATTATGTACATTTCTATTTAGAAAGGGCCCCATTAGGCTTAGTTAAGCAGATAAGTCCTAGAAAAGTGTGAAAGTGCATTACAACACTTCACAACACCTTTGAAAATTACCAATTAAGGTATGTTTTAGTTAAATAAAGGTCCTTAGAACAATGTGAATGTGTAAAACACATTACAACACCACTCTAAGACATCATCAATCTAGTTTTAATGTCAATTATCAAAACAAGCAAGAAAAAGGCTAATTTTTCCATTACTACATTTTATCCCCACTTTAGTGAGAGGATGACCCAATGCTAGACTTACACTAAAGTAGACATCCAAGATGCTTAAGTATGCAAAAATAACAAAGATACATGATCATACCCTGCCAAAGGCCAAGAAAAATAAATAAAAACAAAGGATCAAGGACAATCGATTCAACGCGATGTGATGTGGTGGCTATTTGTCCATAACATATGCTGCTCACTCTGGGGTAGTGGAACCTCAGTCTTTCCACTAGGTGAGTTGTCCCAAAATATGTGTGTGCTCACTTTGAGGTAGTGAAACCTCAGTTTTTCCACTAGGTGAGTTATCCCAACGAGGTGGCAAATGAGAGAATCATATTAGCCTCTCATACCATACCAAAGCTATCCTCCTAACAACTTCGATAAGGCACCGCAATGAAAATGCTTTTGAATTCCATGTAAATTTTTTATTAAATGGGATTTTTCTTTGCTCATGTAATGGTCTTCCTTTTAGGGAGAATTGTACCTAATGTTTCCAAGAGAGTGAAAACAAAGAAAAACCTTTCAGGTCAACATAGAAGAAACATGAATGTCTCAACACCTTGCGTCATCCCCAAATGGAAAACACAAGATAAATGGAAAAGAGAAAGGAAAAGATTTTGGGTAAAAATGAAAGAGACATGAATGTCTCAATGCCTAGCATCATCCCCAAAAGGAAAACACAAGACAAATGAAAAAGATAAAGGAAAAGATTTTGGGTCAACATGGAAGAGACATAAATGTCTCAACACCTTGCATCATCCCCAAAAGGAAAACATAAGACAAATGAAAAATGATTATGACATAGAGAAGAATGAAGGTACATATAGAAGAATGCACAAAAGAGAGAGGAACATCAAACAAAATGTCACGGGGGATCACATTACGCACATGAAATCACATAAAGAAAAAAGAAAAAAGAAAAAGATTAGTAAGGGACAGGTGATTCAACCTAAAGCAAGTCATCCACCTCCCAATCTCGGTCAGTATAAATGAAAGACAGGAGCCTAGCCAAAGGGACAACATCAAGTGCCAAACTAGGACACACACCAAGTTCAACACTCTTTTTAGGAGATTTTTCGTTTAAGCTCATGGAATAAGAAAACAATGTATTCAACTCTTCATACACTTGTGCATCAATTTTTGCAATTTTATTGTCATCATCTAAGTTAATCACAATAGGAGGTTGAATAATAATGCCCATACAATGTTCTTGTTTAGGTTGTGGTGAGGGTTGAGAGTCATTGTGCATTGCTTTAGGTAGGTTTGTATTTTGATTTTCTATGTTATGTTTGTTTTCTTGAGTTTGCAATCTACAAGAAATAACACGGCGTCTACATCTACACTCCCTAACATTTTGATTTATTTTTAGTTTATTGTCAATTTGTTTTTGTGTAAGAGTAGGTTTTTCAATCAAAAGTTCCCTCTCTTCCTTGGGAGGACTAGAAGAAACAACAATAGGTTATTCAACTTCTTTCTCTTTGACTTTGTAAACTTGTTTGACTCTAGGAGGGACAACATGATTTCTTGTATTATCTCATGGTCTCTTGTGGGAAATTGCAGGAGGTTGTTCTATAGATTGTTCTTGTATGGTTGGAAGTGTTTTTGGTTCAATCATTGTCTCATCAAAGATGGTTGGTTCAGTCATAGTTTGAGGTATGTTGTGAAGGGATAGTTCTACTATTTTCTTTGCCTTGAAGTTTTGATGTGATTTGAAAAATAAATCTTCATGAGGCTTGATAGGTTCCATAGGCTTAGGCCAAAAGTAATCTAGTGAAAAATTCCCTTTTGTCGAGGCAGGATAGAAACTGCTATGATGCACAGTGAAGATGTCATTGCCAAATGGAAAATTTAGACATTTGTGCACAACCAAAGGGACGACATTCATGGATATGCTAGCTTCACATGAAATTGGTCCGATTGTAGGATGATGGAGAATGAGACTAATAATGTTTTCGGTCCCACTTTTAAAGGGAGATCTATTGAGCCTATCATAGGAAAAGAAAATGTTTTATGTGTCTTGATCCATGCTTTTGGGTTATCATATATTTCTTGATATAGATAATGCATATATAAGAATTCTTTTGTGATCACATTCTCTCCACAGATGAGATCAATCAATATCCCATTAGCGGGCTTATTATTGATTCAGCTAGCTATGTAAAGAGGACCATCGGGTTCATGTTTAGGTATGTCAATTTGTGAGAAATCAATTTCAATAGGTTGTTTGGTCAAGCCCTTACAAGGTCTAGCTTTGATAAATGCTATCACATTCTTTGTGGGAGGTAATTGCATATGATCATGATCCATGTTATCATTGTTCTTAGTTTCAGTAGGAGGATTGATTGTGGCATGTATGTTGCTATTGTCTTGTTTGTTCAAGTACTCCTGAAGGAAGTAACTAAGGCTATAGATGACTTGTGTTTTGTTTCAAGTTTTAAGCACTTTCATTAGATTTTGTATGATAGGAACCAAGCTAATATCAACGCATTCACTAAGGATATGGGCTTGTAAGTTTTCTAGTTGTTCATCTAGCTTGTCAATAACATCATGCACATTGATTATAGGAGGTGGAGCCATGGGAAATGAAGTATACAAACTATGAGCCATGGAGGGTTGATTCTCAACACTATTAGAAAGAGAGTTAGGAAACCCAAGATCCACAACGAGTGAGATATCATGGGATGACATGAGCCTCAAACTACATCTTATAATAGTATTGCAAATAGGACACCAAGTTGTAAAGTTCATACAAGTTTTACAACCCTAGTGTGCAAACCTTAGAATAACAAAGGGACGATGCAATAACCTAGAATGAAATGCAATTTTCAAAATCTAAGCAATGCAATTTACTGATTACACAATGCAATAAGCTGAAAATGAAATGTTTTGATGTAATTTTGAATTTTTAACAATGCACTAAAATGAAGCAATTTAAGCTAAATGTAATCAAATTGATGAAACTTCAAATCAAGAATCTGAAACAACAAGATAATAGCACCAAAAATAAGCTAAAAACTGAGATTTTAATGTACTGAAAATGTATATCTATAGCTAACAGGGACTCATTCTCTAGTAAGGGCGAATGGGTCTTGGTTAGATCTTTTTGGGATTTTTCTGTGGATTTCAGAGTCAATTTTAATGCCTTTTCAGATGCCAAAAGGTACAAATCAGACTTGATCAGGGACTTATTCGCTAGTAAAGGTGAATGGGTCTTGGTTAGGTATTTTAAGCTATTTTTTAATGATTTTCAATCTCTTAGTTATATCTTTTAGTTCCAAGTTTGAAACAGTGGAATGTAGCTTCAGATTTTCTAGAAATTCAATGCAAAAATGCAATGGAAAGATGAAATGCAATACTTAATTTGAAATGAAATTTTGTTCTTGATTTTCAAATGTAATTGAATGAGATCTAAATGAGATGAAAAATGACTAATTTGTTTTTGTAATTTTTAGGTTAAAGAAGTGCAAAACAATGCAAATCTAAACCCTATATGATATGCAAGATTTCAAAGCAAAAGAAGAAACCCTAAATGATATCTTAATTCAATGCATGTCAAAATGGAATGAATGCAAGATCTAGCTTAATATGCAATGAGAGACTCCAAAAATTAGAAAATTGCAATGTTGGATGAGTCGGGTTCACCAAAATGAACCACCAAAAAATGGATTGCATCAAGGTGTTTAATAAACAAGATGATGGACCACTATTTTTCTAAGAGGTGTTTCATTCAATTATGTATAAAATAAGATGCCAATAACAATCAGAAATGTAACCTAATTTTTATAGCAACTATGTGGGATATTTTGAGAGCATAAAAACCTGTGTACATGGCCAAAAATTTGCTATTTTTGAGCTATGGAGGACTCATTCGCCTTCAGTGGTGAATGGATCCTTTTAGGGTTTCAGAAAACTAATTTTAACATCCTATTCCTTGATGTCTGCACTCTTGAAATCCCTTTTACCAAGTTTTGGAAGTTAGTATGCAATTTTGTAGAGCTCTTTTTGTGATTTTTCACTTTGAATGACAACTTTAACAACTTTGCAACTTTGACAATTTTGCTCCAAATCTTGCTCAACTTGATCTTCAAATTGTAAATCTGCAATCAAACACTCAAGGGTAGAAAAATTTGTTGATTTATTAGTGAATGGGGGTCTTCCTTAGTCAAACCCCTTGTAGGTAATTAAACCAAATGGTGAAATAAAGGAAATGAAGCATGAACATGAAATAATGCAAATGATATCACCTTGGATGTTGTCTTGCGAAACAAATCTGCATACTATCATGTAGTATCCATGAATAATGTAGATCTTGGATGTAAGATGATGCTTTGTAAATGGACCCTCAATGCAACATTAACTTCTTAGCTCAACACACATGAATGCATTAAACCCTTGACATGATGAATTGATCTTGAATTGCTGCAATAAACACTTGAAATCTACCTTGAAATGCCTTGAAAATTCCTTTTAAGTGCTCTATAATGCCCTTGTGAAGTATTAGGATTCTCTCTTGAAATCTTAGATGAAACTATTTGAATTAACTCCTTATTTATTCTAAATTAGGAGATTAACCCTGAAATTCAAAGAATTAAGGATGACACTAGATCTGGAAAAAAAGATAATTAAATTCTCACTAAGTGAAATTCAAAAAGGGGGGGTCTCATTAAGGGAGGACCCATTCACCATCTAAGTTTCCAAGACCAAGCTTCGGGGGACTGAAAGAAGGCTAAAAACCCATTCTAGATCAATTGAGAAAGAGGGTCCTATTAAGGGAGGACCCATTCGCCATCAAGGGTGAATGGGTCTTGGCTCAACTTACTAGGACCAAACTTTTCCCAATGAAATAATTTGTTATTTAAATTATAATTGTTGGGATAGATCTTTGGGAGGTGTCAAAATTAAGGCCTAAATTTGAATTAAAAGGGGGTTAATAACTCCAATTAACCACAATTAATTAAGACCACTTAGATAAGTGTGAAAGTGCCTTAAAATACTTTACAACACTTAAAAAAGGTACACATTATGTATATTTATATTTAGAAGGGGGCCCATTAGGCTTAATTAAGCAGATAAGTCCTAGAAAAGTGTGAAAGTGTGTTAGAACACTTCACAACACCTTTGGAAAAGACCAATTAAGGCATGTTTTAGTTAAATAAAGGTCCTTAGAATAGTGTGAATGTGTACAAAACATTACAAAACCACTCTAAAACATCATCAATCTAGTTTTAATGTCAATTATAAAAACAGGCAAGAAAAAGGATACCTTTTCTGTTACTACATCTTTAAACACGGGACATAAACTCCAAGAATGTTAAGTTCAATGCAATATTTGAAATCAGGTCCCAAGACCTAGGTGGAACCCATATGCCCAAGGTAGCGTATGAGTCCCAAATCACTAGATCTAGAACACACAACCTCAAACACTGAATTATGATTTGTCATTTGTTAAATGTTGGGATTATCTATAGGAAAATGTATTTAATTAGGCTTGTGGATGCAAAATAGGACCAACTAATGCATAAATGAGCCAAATTTTAATGAAAAGGGCACAAGAATTAATGTGAATATGTAAAACATATTACAACACCAAATTAAGGCATCACTTAACTCATTTTGTCAATTATTCCCAAATTAAGTGAGGAAAAGTGATACTTTTTCCGTCACTACAATCCTGATAATCGATATTTACAATTTGAATTTTGAATGTTAAGATGCCCACTTCGACATGTCCAAAATTGGTCCTGTCCCTATTCTCTAGGATATTAAGTGTCAAGGGAAAAATAATAATTGGATGTATTTGTTCAATGCTCACAATTTTTTGAAAAGTGGTACAAATGGGCTACATAATGCATATTGTAGGAAATTAGTGAAAGATAGAAAAATGTAAGTGGGGTGATCAATGTGAAATGATGATCTTATAACACTTACACTTTCCTAGTTTCATTAGGAAATGAGATCCCCAAAGGTGGGATTGACTTTCAACCCTTAGGTGATTCAACCCTATTAGGATATCTTGTTGTTTTCCCTTATGATAGAGAATGGTAAAATATGCCTGAAATGCACTTTAGGGAGATAAAATAAAAATTATTAATGAACTCAATTATGCAATATAAAATTTGAAATGCATATTTAAGCATAATACTAATAGAAAAAATAATCTTTTGGAAGATTTTAGAAGGTTAAAATATTGTGCACCTATCACCAAAAATAGGTGTTCTTGCAAGGACTCATTCGCCCTAGGGTGAATGGGTCTTTGTACAGGGCTTTTCCCCAGCTTTGGGGGTCCTTTGGAGATGGATTTGAGATGTTGTTTTCCCTAGGTTTCACTATCGAAAATTCAAAAATAAATTTGGGATTTGAGTTTTTGTGGCTTGTTGACAATGTTGACAACTTTGACAACTTTGCAAAATTGCACTTTTGGTCAACTTTCAATCCTTCCTCACTAGAAAATCTACACATACAAAGAGAGGAGATTTTTTTTTTTGTGGATAAGGTTTTTCCTTGGTCAAACCCTAGTTTGGTAATTAAACCTTGATAATGAAATAATGAAAAAATGAAGAAATTGATGAATGAACAAAGCTTGTTATACCTCACCAAACCCTTTAATGGATTCCCTTAGAGGACTTAAGTATAACACATCTCTGTAAGGATTGGATCTTGCATGAAATGGATTTATGGCTTGATAGATATTGATTCTTGAATGCTTGCTTGAAACATGAAACCTACATCACAGTGTTAGCTCGAAAACATGCATGAATACACATAAATATTGACATCATGATAGGATCTTGAATGATGCTGTAGATGATTGAAATTTTTTCTCTCCAATGCTCTTGAAAATAATATTTTCTCTTGTGAAATTTTGAATTATGTAACTTAGATTTGAATTGATAAAAGACCTTGTATTTATAGGTGTTTCCTTAAATACCAAACAATTAAACACCACAAGCCAACCTTTACAATTTGAATTTAGATTATTAAAATACCACCAAAAACATATTAAAAATTGGGTCCCGAGACTGAATGAGGACCCATTCCCCCTAGGAACTAAACCTAGGACACTCAATTTCCAAGATGTTAAGTTCAATGCAGACATTAAATAAATGTGGGTTTCCCTTTTGGAAAACACAAATAATTAGGGTTGTGAATTCATAATTGGGCCAATTGAAGGCTTAATTAAGTCCAATTAATTAAGGGGATGAAAACATAGTGTGAAAATGTAAAGGATTAAATTTGTATACAGTACATTACCCCCCACTTTAGTGAGAGTATGAACTTACACTTAGACTCACACTAAAGTAGACAAATATATGTCAAGAGGGGTCCAAGTGCACAAATTTAGATGGCATGGGATGGAAAAGATCAAGGAGGTGGCCAAGCCCCCAAGATCAAGATCCCATGGAGAACCAACATAAGCTCAAAGGGACACACACATATGCACGATATGAAGTAGCTAGACAAGATACACAATCATACAATATCAAAATTAAGCAAGAAAAGATGGAATATAAAATTGTATTATGGCCCATCCATCAAATACACTCATAAGGATGTAAAATCACTTATGAAACACATGGTTCCACAAGCAAGCAAGTTGTGTTATGCTTGGTGTCCATGAAAAATATGCTCACAAGGGCTAGTGTAGTCTAATATACACTAGGTGAGCTCCCAGGACAAATATGAGAAACACACACTAGGTATACAAGGTGTGATCCCACAAAAAAAGTGGCGACGGTCAAGTAATGATAGGTCTATAGGCTCCCATAAATCAACCATACCAAAAGTTATACTCCCTGATAACTTTGATAAGGTGCCACAATATGATCAAGATTCTATGTCAATGCTTCACTAAGTTCAAACTCTATGAAAAAAGTGGAGCAAGAAATGTCAAACAAAACTCACCTTAGGGGGTGCAAAATAAAACTCACCTCACGGGTTGCAAATAAATACTACCAAAATAATAATGCCAAAATGAAATAATGCCATTGTAATGATCACACTTCCTAGGAGATGTATGCTATCATCATTAAGAAGGGAACATGTAAACAATGAGCAGGGGACAATATGCCCCCCACTTAAAATGTCAACATACTTGCTATGTTGGTATTTTAAGTAGGAAGAGAGGAAGGGGATCCTTGAAAAGAATGCGCACCTCCCAAAGATTAGTTATCCTTTCCCCCCAATCATAGAGACAAAAGCAACCACCAAGAACTATCATGTTGCTGCTAAGAGAAATATGGTTGCACCTAAAATTGTACCACCATGAATGACAATGAGCAAGAAACATAAAGCAAATAATACCACAGTGATGAGAAACATGATAGGATGAAAATAGTTATCAAGTAGAGGAAATAGGTGCATCAACACAAGGAAGAGCACCACAATCCTTAATATGTTGAATTTTATTACTCAGAGCCTTACATTCATTGGTTGAATTACCACATGAACTCGACGATATGCACAAAATGAGATCTTGTTACATAGAATTTATTTCATGTCCTTGGAGGGAGAGATATAAAATAGGCTTGGATAATCCTCAAAAAGGTACCCTCTTGATCAATAGTAGAAGATGTTCCTTTCTTTTGTGACAAAGATATTTGTTTCTTACTACAAGGTGTCATACATACAAATTGTGATATTTTGTACTCTCCTTTAAAGGAGGGTGTAAAATCTAATGAACCCCAATAATCACTAAGACATGTGTTTGAATATGAAGCAATATTTTTCCTAGGATTGTTTTATGTGATGACATTGATATTAAGTGAAGCTTTCTTTGATGTTGTCATTTCTTTTAAAGGACAATAACCAAGACTGCTAGTTGTTTCTTGTGTGTAAGTATCTGTAGCGACACATATACCTTGTTCTCTATCACCACATCCTTTTCCATTATAGCTAAGTTGTTTCAAAAGTTTATAACCTCTTCCATAAAGTTTTTCTATTTCATTTGGATTTGGTGGTTTCTCATGATCACACTCATCATATGTGGATGTATAATTGGTGTTTTCCTCTTCTTTGCTAAAAGTTGTGGACTCACATGCTTTTGATGTCTCAACTTGTGTGGATATTATATGAAAAATTCTTTCTCCTTTCTTTACTTTAATTGTATAATCTTGGGTTGCTCATCAAATTTAGGTGTGAAATCTAATGATCCCCAATCATCTTTTGATAACATTTTCACTGGTGAAAGACACTTATCCATATCCTTAACTTGTAAAGGTTCCACTTTTGTAGTTGGTGTCAATGTTGTAAGAGTATTTTTCATTCTTGTTTTAGTTTATAAATAATTGTGATATGAATCTGGGTCATTTTTTATTGTGTAGACCTTGTTTTTGTAAGTTTACTTTAGTAGACAATGTAATGTTGAAGGAACCACATTCATTGCATGAATCCCTAGGAGAAGATTATATGAAAGATCATTGGGAATGGCATGACTAGGAGTTTGCAATGTAACCTTACCCACTCTAACATCTAATGTTATCACACCAAGTGGTTATTTTCCCACATTATCAAAACGATGAATGGAAAAATTATCTTGTTGAATTTTAGTCTTATCCACTCCCATTGTATCCAAAATATTTACACTACAAACATTGAGTGCTGAACCATTATCAATGAGAGTATGTCTTATGCCACACTTGTTAATTTTAGCTACTATCATCAAAGCATCATTTTGTTTTTGTATTTACAATGGAGGTAACTCATCAAGTGATGAAAGGTAATGTCTAAGTTGACTGAGTTCATACCTTGTATTAGGGTTGCTACATCATTTGGTTGCACACTAGGATGGATAAAAAATTGTTGTAAATGATTTTGGAGCATTCCATGATAATTGGGTGAAGCTTGAATAATATCCCATAAAGAAATCTTAGCAGGAGTGTTTCTAAGTTGTTCCACAAGATCATACTCCTTTCCATTGTGCCAAGGAAAACAAGGAGCACTAGGAAAGATAAGTTGAGGTAATGGTAATGAAGTAGGTATGGTTTGTGGTTGCCTGTTGTTCCCTGTGTTATATGTGTGAGCAATGGTATTATAACTTAGTTGTTGCAAAACATTGTTACTAGTAAGTTGTCTTGCCAAACTTAAGATAGCTCCTAGAGGTAATGATTTGTGTTGAGGTGGTATTATGAAAAGAAGTGGCTTAGGAGATGACTTGGGAGGACCAATAATTAAAGGGCTTTTAGGAAGTTCAAGAATTAGATGAGACTTATGAGGCCCAATAATCAAGGGAGATCTAATGTTCAAAAACTCAACAGATTTATCCTCATTTTGATGATCTTCTAGTGAGGGCCCTCAAAGGTTGACTTAGCCTCTTCATCTATACCATATTTTGAAAGAAATGTATCTATGATATCATCTTCATTTCTAGCATAATATCTTCTCAAATGGGAGAAGAATTGGAAGAGGGACAAACAAAATTCTCATGATTCTCAATGATTGTATCTCCTTTCACCAAGATACCTTTGTCACAAGTACAAGAGGTATCAGGAGAAGAAAAACTATGGTTTTCATGATTATCCATGATTGCACTCTCTTGCACTAAAGTATTCTCACGTGGGAGAGATGTTGGGAGATGAATGGAGACTAGGCAAGGTGATTAGAAATGTGTCAATGATCTCATCCTCTTGCACCACAATGTCCTCCCAAGTGGGTGGGGTAGGGGGAGAGGGACAACAAATATTCCCATGATTCTTAATGAGTGTATCTTCTAACACCAAGATACCTTCGTCACAAGTAGGAGGGGTATCGGGAGAAGAGAAACTATGATTTTCATGATTGTGTATGTTTGCATCCTCTTTTATCAAAACATCCTCACACATAGGAGATATATTAGGGGATGAGTGAAGGATGGGAAATGTGGTATTAAGGAATGTACCAACAATTTCATTCTCTTTCACTAAGATATTCTCATAACTAGGAAAGATATTGGAAGAATGACTAACATGCTTATTAATTCATCATTTTCTTAGCATACTTGAAAAGGAAAGACACTAACATTTAGAGTTTTGAGTGTGTGCCAAATATGAAAAGTAATCTATCCAACTTATGCAATGCTTCAGAAATGTAAACAATTGTCTTACAGATTTGATGATTTTCAATACTAAAATGTAATAATTTTTTTTTTCAAATTTGCAACAAATCATACAAAATGACACTTTTCTTGCACATGCAATAACAGTTTCTCATAATTTCAAAGTATAGTTTGAATAGGAGAAGCATGAAGTCAAAAAAAAGATAGTAATGTATGCAGAAGTTTATGAGGAAACTTGTGTAGGGACAAATTCACCCAATGGAAAATAGGTCCTTATATAGAGGTTTTAAAAATGAAAAATGCAAATTCTGGGTTACTGCTTGTGCTCTTTGTTTCAGGTTGTAGACTATGAATTCTGTGATATATTTTTCTAGTTTTAGGTGTCTTAATGCAAGTGAAATTAGTGACAAATAGTTAGCAAAGTGACAACTTTTGAAATGCAATTTGAACTAAATTTTGAATGTAAGTGACTGAAAGACACCCTTGATGTAACTACAATGCAACATGTATGCATAATTTATGCTATTTTTAAAGATTTTTATGAATTTAAATGATGCAAAATATAATTTTAAAACCCTAAATGAAATGAAAACTAATGAAAATTTGAAAATCACAAATGACATGCAATGTAAACTAATGCAAGTCCTAGATCTAGGGCTTGAATTGTGGAAAATTTTAGAAGGTATGTAATGTTAACATGTCAGGTTCACCAAAATGAAAGAAAAATGTAAGTGGGATGATCAATGTGGAAAAGGTGTGTGATATATACACTTACACTTTCCTAATTTCATTAGGTAAAGTGATCCCCAAAGGTAGAATTGACTTTCAACCCTTAGGTGAGTCAACCCTATTGGAAGATCTATTGTTTTCCCTTATAATAGAAAATGGTAAAATATGCCTGAAATGCACTTTGGGGAGATAAACTAAAAATGCTTAATGAACTCAATTATGCAATATAAAACTTGAAATGAATATTTATATCATAATACTAATGGAAACAACAGTCTTCCACAAGATCTGAGAAGGTTAAAATACTGTGCACCTATCACCAAAAACAAGTGTTGAGTGTCCTACAAGGACTCATTCGCGGCGAACAGGTCTTTGTGTAGGTATTTTCATTAGCTTTGAGGGTCCTCTGGAGATGGATCTGAGATGCTATTTTCCCCAAGTTTCATTACCAAAAAGTTAGAAATAAATTTAGGATTTGAGTTTTTGTGGCTTGACAACAATGTTGAAAACTTTGCAAAATTGCACTTCTGATCAACTTTCAATCCTTCTTCACCTATGAATCTCCACATACAAAGAGAGGATAAAAATGTTTGGTTTTGGTGGATAAGGGTTTTCCTTGGTCAAACCCTAGTTTGGTAATTAAACCTTGATAAGGAAATAGTGACAAAACGAAGGAATTGATGAATGAACAAAGCTTGTTACACCTCCCCAAACCCTTTAATGGATGCCCTTAGAGGACTGAAGTCTAACACATCTCTCTAAGGATTACATCTTGCATGAAATTTCTTGATTTCTTGATAGATCTTGATGCTTGAATGCTTTCTTGAAACTTGAAACCTACATCACAATGTTAGCTCCAAAAACATGCATGAACACACATAAATATTGGCATCATGATAGGATCTTGAATGATATTGTAGATGACTAATAAATTTTCTCTCTAATGCTCTTGACAATAATATTTCCTCTTGTGAAATTTTGAGTTATGCAACTTAGATTTGAATTGATAGAAAGACCTTGTATTTATCAATGTTTCCTAAATTACCCAATAATTAAACACCACAAGATGACCTTTACAATTTGAATTTAGATCATTAAAATGATGCCAAAAATATAAGGGCAAATGGGTTCTAGGACCTAAACCTAGGACATTCAATTTTCAAGATGTTAAGTTCAATGTAGGCATTAATTAGATGTGGGTTTCCCTTTTGGAAAATGAAATTAATTAGGCTTGTGAAGGAATAATTGGTCCAATTTAAGGATTAATTAAGTCCAATTAATTAAGGGGATGTAAACATAGTGTGAAAATGTAAATGATTACATTTTTCTACACTACAATTAGGAATCCAATTAGCCTCTAATAATTTAGGGGGAGAAAAACATAGTGTGAAATTTTCAAGGGTGACAATTTATGATGCTACAATATGGTGCACTAGAGGAGAGAATCTTATCCAAAAGGGTATAATTTATTTTTTGAAAAGGATAAAAAGATATAAAATAGTTTACATCAAATAAAAGCTATCAAATTCTGGTATGTTTGACTTTAACATGCTATTAGGAGGAAAATATACATAAAAATTTTAATCTTTTTCCATCCACTAGATATTGAATTTATCTATTTGGTAAAAAAAATCAAGGGAAATAAAGTTATTTTCTGTTTTTTTCTTTCCATAAACTCAACATCACTTTTTTTTCTAAAATTTTTAGCATTTCAAAATTTTCTTTTAAATTTATAAAAAAAATATCAGAGTTCAATTTTTTTAAAATTTAAAAAATTACAGGAATAAACTTCATAAAGAGTTATACATTTCATTTAAAGTTTGCATCATTTTGAAATTCAAAACACAAAGACCACTTTTGTGTGGTTGAAGTTGAGAATTTTTGTGTTGGTTGATTCCTTTATAAAAGTGTGACACAAGTTTTTACTTTTACCCATAGGTTACTAATTGTTAGGCACACAAATACTGAGAGGGGGTTGAATCAATATTTAATAATTTTCACTTTAAACTACCACATTGATCATACAATAAAAAACATAAACAATGTCAACGCAATTAATGAACACATCCACACAGGAGTACACCATATTTATGGGGAAACCCTAAAGGGAAAAACCACAATAGAAAAAGTTTCTTGGAGCTACTTTCCAAATCCAATCTCACAAAATAGTATAGAACTTACAATGATTTTTTAGGCACCAACCCACACGAATTGCAACCTTAAAGAGAGAAACCAATCACCTTAAATTCTATTTTACAGGCACCAACCTCCAAGAGACACCAATCCCTTATGACTGAGCTACAACACAATCATTGAGCAACAACTCAAATTAAGAGGCTTCGGCCTCACATTACACAAGAAATATAGATATTCTTTAACACATATTGCAAGATGCATTAATAGGTGAACACATCTTATGATGATCTCTCAAATTTTCTCAACTCACTTGACATCTCTTCTTTGCTTGCATAGATCATGTTACATATACATTTCACACACAACTTCACCACCCTTCCTTTTTCATTAAATGATTAAAAATATATATCCATTTCATCATGTTAACAACATCTATTGGCCTAAACCCTTTAACACCATCCATTAATAGCCATGTGTCGACCAAATATGAAAATTTAATTCAAAATGATATGAAATGTGTAGATGGATCAGTCTTAAATAAAATATGTTACCATCAGTGTATGATAACACCATGCAATTCCATCCATTTTCTTAGCTGGTCTTATTTTACCTCCACACTCTTCCTCCAGCTGGCACACACTTCCCTTTACTAGTGCAAACACTCAAACATTGTACACAACAAACCAACAAACACAAACTTCAGTCTGTCACTTCTATCTTGCAGCTTTGTAACTCAAATATGTTGAAACTATATATTAAGATACTTCATGTGTAGACTTAATTAATTTCCAAACCACAAACCATAGCAATTACCAGTGGTAGAATGTGGTACCAAAAATAATGACAGTTTAGTATAGTGTAAAATCTTCTTTTGAACAACAAACCTCAGAATACTACCACAAACACTTCTAAACTTTTGCAAAGGTAGTAGACAAATAGGAACCAACAATACTATATGTACCTTGACTTCCCATGTTGTCCTTTTTCAATAATGATAACATTAACATTTTGTAACATCTACAATTGGCATATGTACTACTTTCACATATATTTGACATCAACAATAGTCAACAATACTTTGACATCAATGACAACACTATGTTCAACACTAATATGATGGAGAGTTTACATGTTACATTGGTTTTAGATCTACAATTTATATAATTTTATGGGTTAAATACCCATTGGTTGCAATGATGAATTAGATGTGGACTATATATGTCCATAGGTATTTTTAGTGTGGATATAAATTTAGTTAGTTGACCTTGTCTATGGTTATTTATATATTGGCATGTTACATTGGGATGAGGGGATACATGATTAGAGTGCCTATATGGTTTCTAGGACTTGTAGAATATTGTTATCATGATGCCTAGATATCTTGGTTACACGATTTAGTGGGAGATTTGGTAGTGCCTTGGAAATTCATCACTTAGTGATGGATGATATTCTATAATGGTTTTTAGTGTCAGAAAATATTCAAATGGATCATGAATTATTGTGCGTAATGATATTTATTTGATATCTTGAGTTTCATTAATAGCATATGATTATCTTCATGTGATTGGAGATGTTGACATATTTGTTAGTTGTGGAGGACTCTTGTGAAGGGAACATAATCTATTGAGAGGGGGGGATTAGTAGATAAAATTATTTAAAACTCTTTAATTCAACATGTATATCCAAATATGAAACACAGATAAAAATAACTATTATCAATAAAGCAATCACAAAAGCACAAATTCAGACAATGAACACCATATATATGTGGAAACCCAAAATGGGGAAAATCATAGTGAGAAGAGTTACTTGGAGCTACTATCTAAATCCATCCTCATAGAAATAATGAATAAGTTACAATCATGAAGTAGACACCAACCTACTAGAGACACAAATCCTTTGTTGTAGATGTAGACACCAATCTATTAGAGACACCAATACCCTTTACAATGATTTGAGAATCAACTCAATGTGTAGAACATTAGTCCTATCAGATTACAAAGTGAACACAAGGGAAGTAAGTTTGTCTACCTATTAGGAGATATACAACTTTGGGGACCTACTTCGCACTTTAGTTCATTGGGAAACTGAGATCCCTCAACCAAGAGACTCAATTGAGGCAAAGGACATTTTTACTAGGTGGTTTCCTTAGGTGTGATTAAAAAGGGGGGGTTCACCACTAAGAAAACACTTAGAAAGAAAGATGAAAGTAATATGCAAATCTAACTATGTGACCTAGAAAAGGAAAATTAAAATCAAAATGAGAGACTAAGGATGAATAGAGAAGCACCTAGAAGATTGAAGATTTCCAAAACAAGGTCTACAACTCTGAAATTATGAATTTTGATGTGCACTAGGACTCATATGCCAAGCAGGGTGATTTAGTCTTACTTCTGGAATCTGGGAAGATTCTGGAATCTTCTGTTGGAAAATCAGGATCTACAAAAAATTGTTGAAAATAGGTATACTAGGACTCATATGCCCAAGGTGGGGATTTAATCCCAACATTAGGGTTTGACTGAAACTTTTGTAGCCTCAAGTGATCTTTTGTAGCTTTCATCTTGTCCAGTCTCTAAGTCTGAAAGTCTGAATTGCGAGCTATAGCTGAGTTCTCATGAAGATGACAACTTCTTGACAAATTTGACAACTTTCTTCAATCTTGCAACTTTGTCTTTAAAGGATCTTCAAACTCCAAATCACCTAGATCAAACCCTTGTAATAAAGGCTGCAAACTTGTGTGAAATGGCTAGCATGATTGTGGGTCTTAACTCTTGATTGAATGCTTGAAACTTGATCTTGAATTCTTGCTTGAATCATGAAAACCTACATCACAAATGTTAGCTCAAAAACACACATGATGCATGAAGACTTTGACATGATGCTTGAATCTTGAATTGATGCTCCAAAATACTTGATAATTAGCTCTTGAATGCTCTTGATCATAAACTTTGCTATAGGAGTGCTTCATAAGATTGCTTAGGTACTTGAATACTTGAATTTCTAGGAGAAATTATGTGAAATAAGCTAGTATTTATACTTGTTTATGCCAAATTTCTCAAAATTACAACACTACAAGCTGACATTAGATCTAGGAGAATGAAATCCCGCCAAGAATTGAATTCAAAATAGGTCTAAGCTAAAGTGAGACTCATACACTAGTTGGGGCGTATGAGTCCCAGTAGCTTAAACTTGGGACACAAACCTCAAGAAATGTTAAGTTCAATGCAATATTTAGGATCAGGCCTCGAAACATAGGTGCGACCCATACACCCAAGGTGGCGTATGAGTCCCAAATCACTAGATGTAGAACATGCACAACCAAAAAACATGAATTATGATTTTTCATTTAATAAATGTCAAGACCATCCTTAGAGAAATGCATTAAATAAGGCTTGTGGATGCAAAATAGGACCAAATAAGGCATAAAGAAGCCCAATTAATTAATAAAGCCCTAGATTAGCGTGAAAGTGTAAAGATACACTTTACAACACCCTAAATAAGGCATAATTATGTCCATTTAGTTTAAAAGGGCCCTAAACTTAATGTGAATGTGTAAAACACATTACAACACTAAATCAAGGCAACATTAGGTTCATTTTAATATTAATCATTCCCAAATTAAGTGAGGAAAATGGATAATTTTTCCATCGCTACACAAAGATAAAGCTTGTGGATCTTCAACACTGATTACACAACTCACATAAGATATGAGCTTACCTAGTGTACCATAGAAAAATGGATCATTGACATTTTTATGGTTATTTAGGTCTTTCTCTTATGATGTTTGACTTATCTTGCTTTGATTTAATGTTGCAATGTAACTTATGCATTCACATTAGGTCCTAAACATTCAAATTATGACGTCTTGTGAAGGTGTTGTAACATATTTCTACACTTCTCTAGACTCTTCTCATTATAACTCATCTAAAAATCACCTTTTTATCCCTTATCAAGTCCCATTTTAAAGTGTTGTAAAGTCTTGTAACAAGATTTCATACTTTTCTAGGCTTGTTATCACTATTTACACATTTCTTATGCTTTATTTGACCCCTTTATGCACTCATAAGACTTATTTAAGTGCATTTTTGAATGTAAACCTGCCAAGCAACATTAAATTCAACTTAATCCCCAGCACCCACTTACAAGCCCAAGGTGGGACCCATTTGCCATGGGTGGCGAAAGAGTCCCTCTTGGCTCCAAATTCAAAATAATTCAAAATTCCTTTCAGGTTTTTATTCAAAAAGACCTTATGTCGGCTTGTGATGAGGTATTATTGGGTTATTAGGGCATAAGTGTGTATAAATAAGTGTTTTTCTTCTCATTTCAACCCCCATTCATTCAAGCATTCATCGAGTTCACTCATTCACTAATTCATTCAAGCATCCAATTACATTCAAGCATCATTTAATCAAGCAAACATCAAGCATCTTGGAGCAGCCACTGACATATTTTTTAGACTTCTTCAACAAGGTTTTTGGTGAGTTTAGGAAATTTGCATGTTGTTTATTTACCATTCCTTGCTCATTTCATTTCATTTCTTTATTAAGGGTTTGATTACCAAAGTGGGATTTGACCAAGGCAAATACCTATACTCTAACCCTTAACCATTTTCCCCCTTTTGCATGTGTGTTTGCAGGGTTTTGTATGAAAATTTGTCAAGCAATTAGGTTTTGAAAAGTGGACAAGTCAAAAAAGTGTTTCAAGTCAACTAAACCCTATTTCAAGCTTGGAGACAACCTACAGTTAGTTTTCTGCAAATTTGACTCCGTCAACCTGACAAAAAGATAAGTGCAGATCTAGAACTACAAAATTGACCTTTGATTTTATAAAATTTTGGAGGAGGACTGATTCATCATTAGTGGCGAATGAGTCCCACCTGAGGGCTGAAAAAGCTGATTTTGTCAGAATCCAGTTCCTAACAGTCAAAAAGTAGTTTCAGGTGTTTTTGTCAGTAGTAGGACTGATTCGCCATCAGTGGCGAATGAGTCCCACTGGTGATTTATAGTGATTTCTACCAATTTTTAGAGCCTTCTAGATTCAACATCCAATTCCTAGGTGCACTCTATTTAGCCTCTTTCAGTTCTATTTGTGTTTGTTCATGTTTTAGTTCATTCTTGCATACCTCACTATGTTTTCAAACATTGCATATTTCATTAGTTTTGCATTCATAATCAATCAATTTCATAACTTAGTTGCATTTAGATAATTGTATTTAGTCTTAATTCCATCTTGCATTCCTTTATTTGAGTGAACCACCTCAATTTTAGGGTTCTATCTCTCTCCTTTTAGATGAAAGATCCTAAGAGTGCAAGAGAAGTCCATAGAACTATCAAAATTGTTGGTTCACCTAGACACTCTCCTACACTCCTTATGATCTTCTGATAATGGTGTACAATGATTGAGATGCAACTCCCATTGAATTACACTTGCTCACACAAGTTTACACTTCTACACACATTCAAATTCACATTCACATTCACATACATATCAAATGAGATATAAAACTATAAATTAACATCACTTCATGTTGGCCAAGGATCCATAATTATCCAAGATGACATAAGATGGACCTAAATTCAAATTATATAAAACGTGTAGCAGGTAGGTCCTAAATCAAATTTGCTTCAACCAAAAGAACATTATGTTGTAATCTTCCACATGAACCTTAACTTGGACCCATTTCATCATCCCGCACTATCTCTAGAAGCCACATGCTTGAAGCCATTGCTGTACATTTTTGGAACACCAACTAGTTAACTATCTAGCATAGTGACCCTTCTATCACTTCAATCTTTTTACATGCTAAACATAAATCTAATTTTTTTTGGAATAAGATAGAATAAGTGTATAAATACTCTCCTTTAAAACCACAGACAAAACTTGCATCCATAAGGGAATACAAAACATAACCATATTTCTATAAAAATCTCTCTTCCATGAGTAACTGACTTCCAACATTCCAGATTAGACTTCTAGATTAAATCTATGAACAAAAATAGATGTAGGCATCATATTGCAAGCATACTACAATCATTCTTCATTATTGCACTTAAAATTCACTAATATGACAGTACGATTCAAATAGATTTGTTGACATTACTCCTTTGATATTCAAGTACGATTACATTTAATTCTCATTGCTCAACAAGCATTACTCCTTAGAAATCACTCCTTTTACATCAATGAACTCCTTTGAAATCAATGACAACCTATGTTCAATATCTTGGAGTCTTTGGTGAGGCATCAATTTATGAATTGTTATTTTTAACAAGTGATCCTTGGTTGAGAGGATGGTTTGGTGTTGTTCATGGTGGAATCTAGCTACTATTTGGAGTGTTGACATGACATAGGTGCTCTTAGGAGAAAGATATGTTCATTGGAGCATGTGATCTTATAGGAGGAGAAGTTATATCATGATTTAATGATGTGTATCATGATTTAATGATGTGTTCTTAGATTCTACATGTTTAGTGGGAGATTTGATAATGGTTTGGTTAGTTCTTTTGGTATTTAGTACATTGAAATTTTTCTTGAGAGCTTCAGAATAGTGTGGTGTTGTATTTAGATTTTAGCAAGGATTGAATAGTTATATGTTCTCATGGATACATAAAATTGAGATGAGGTTAGAGTTCTCTTGGGTTTAGATACATTTGTTGAGACAATTACTCTTTAGAGGTTTCAAGATAAATATTGAGGAGCCTTCACCTAGATATGGGTATTAGTCCATGATGGATTTGAGAGGAGATTGTTCTTGGAGAGAACTTCATTGTGGCTTGGTGTATCTTGAAGGATAAACTTCATTCCCCAATATTAGTCTACTTAGAAAAGAATCATCTGATAGATACTACCCACTTTTTTGCACATATGTTTGGTTTTATGATTTTTAATCTCATGGAGATGAATCTTGAGCTATGTTTGTTAGTTTTAGAGGGTTCTTTTGAGGATTTTTTGACATATTTATCTCATATGATTTTGATTTATGATGGTATTTATGAACATTTTAAGACATGTTATTAGGATTATTATTGGTTATATTTCCAAATATGAGAACATGAGAAAATGTAGGTTTATAACACTTCAATTCTAAATCATATGGTTAAGACACCATATGAAACAATAAATTAAGATTATAAAGCATAAGGAGGACAAAATAAAGGTTATTAAAATGTATTAACTTGTAGACATAAAGGATTCCTATACATATCTAAATTAGACTAGACCACCACAAACATAGAGCAAGTCTAGAAATAGGAAGTCTATCATGACAAATAATAATGGGGAACATTATGAAGCTTCATGATTTAAATGAGTAATCTCAAATCTATTATAAATGGGCCAAGAAAACTATAAAAGTGCTACAATGGAATGAATGCACAAATAAGAGGGACTATCAAGGAGGCAACCAAACACCAAAACTAATTGCTCAAAATAGGGGAATGAAATGAAGCAAACCCATAGATAAAATTATGCATCTAGATCTAGTGGCCTCATGTCCTACTAGGACTTGGACATTTTGAGAAAGAAAAGGTCACAACAAGACTTTACTCTTTTTTTCTTGTTGACTTTTTAATCACCCATAACTACCAATTTTTTTTTTATAAAAAATTAAGAATTAAATAGTCAAGATCTCTTATATAGATCCAATTTAAGATCTCTAAAGCATAAATAAATAAATTTTTAAGTTTTAAATATATATATTTTAAGAAATTAAATACCTTTTTTTCAAATTTATAAAAATAATTTGTTGAATATCCCTTTTAAAAATGTGCTTATGATTGATTTTTTGTTTAAACAATATTGATTGTACTTGAATGCCCCCTTTATAAATTATGCTTGAATATTCCTTTTAAAAATGGTGTTTGTGCTTAAATATCCATTTTGAAAATGATGCTTATGCTTGAATGTCCTTTTCACAAATGTTGATTATGCTTGAATACCCCTTTCACAAATGGTGCTTGTGCTTCAATATTCCTTTTACGAATGGTGCTTGTGCTTGTGCTTGAATATTCATTTTAAAAATTAGGCATTAAGATTAGAGAACATGAGAGGTATGATATTTACACATTAATCTTATTAAATATTTAATAAAAATATATTAAAAAAATCCATCCCACGCATCAACATCAATTTCATTTATCCACAAAAAGATTTTGAAAATACTTTCATGCACTAACTTTTAGGCTTGATGTTCATTTGCATGTTTTTGCATCTCTCAAAGACGAGGTAAATGCCATTTTTTCCATCCTTTATTTAACAAACTTTAATCATCTAGGTATTATAATAAATTGTATATTTTAAAACTATAAACTAAACCTTACATTTCATACTTTTACACCATTTAAATATTTTATCTAGAAGTGCTTTAAATCTTTACCTCAACTACAACCAACTCTAACTTTCAAGTGATTTATTTGACCTTCTAGTCACTTTTTGCATTCATTACCTTGCACTCCCAAAAAAGAGAGGGAAAAGTACACCCCTAACACTTTTCTCCACTCATTTTGAACTTGCTTTAACCCTTTGTCCCTAGTGTAATGGTCTAGTATGTAAATTATGTATTTTTGTGTGAATATTGACATTTTACCCTAGCCTTGACTAGACCTAACTTCCCACGCTAGCCAAGGATCTAGATATAATCTTCACATTTCTTATTTTAGTTCTTGGTTCAATCTCACACAACTACCTATCCATTCTAAACTCCAATTCTAAAAATTAAATTTAATCTTGGTTCCAAGCCAAATCAGGGGCAAAATATTCAAATTTGCATGTTCGAGTGTTGTATAAATGGACAAGAACCCTAGGTTATTTATACATCAATTAACAATCAAATATCACCGAACATCATCATTACAAAAAAATGCCAAATAGCCTAACATCAACATCTACAATCATATAGACAAATTTAGGCATTTGCATTTTATTAGTCATATATCCAAACATGTATTGAATCGATCTAGCTTGGGCTTGATTGAAACATAAGGTGGGAAGCTAGTCGACTTCCCATTCCTAGCACCACAATTCCAATAATGCTTCTTGACACAATCATGTCCTAGTTATGACAATCAAACACATTTATGAGAAAACTAAATATTATAATCTTCAAAGCCATAATATTAGGCTTAAGACTACAAATGCAAGGATCACAAATATAAATGTGAGAAAGAACCAAAACAAAATAATAAATGGTTTTACACTATGTTGAAGGATAATTAATAGACATCTAATTGCAAATTACTACAACAAATCACAAAAGATAATCTAATACGAAATAAATATATTTATTTCTCTTTGTCAATCTTATATATATTAATAAATAAATTATCATGTTATTTTAAAATTCAATTGATATATCTATGTCGACTATGTTATTACTTTTTAAATTAATTAAATAACCCAAATGATTTTTAGAAGAGTTATTTATTTCTATTCAATTATTTGCACCCTACAAGCATTTGTCCTATACGAAGAATACTTGGCAAACCATCAATTACATTGATGAGAAGGTCATTGACCAAGAAAACTAGCTCATACTATTTGGCCTATTGACAAGACCCCAACAAAATAACAAAAATAAAATTAAAAATTAAAAAAATATATGACACCAAAAAGAATCATGCGCGCGTATGGAAGAAAGTGAGCCAGGCTAAAAGGTCAGAAAAGAAAACGTAACTTTTAGGGAGCAGGGTTTCCCTTAGAAAACTTCGCTATTTATTCCATTCTGCTAAAGAACCAGCTTAAAGGGTTAAATTTCTTAGCAGATCTTTTGTATGGAACGGCCGACGTGCACTCCATTCTCTTTTCCTAGAATGAAATAAGATTAGCCTAATGATTAAAATAATATAAAAATCATATGGCTTATCACAGTTGACATATGGATCTGCCAGTCAACCGGGCAAGGATGGTTTTGTTTAATGCGTGGTGGTTGCAGTGGACCAAAAGTGAGGCTACCATTCAAATCCATAGTAGATACGCACATTCAAAGCCATCGTCCGCCATCTCAGCCCGCCTACCAGTCCAGTGTTTCTCTCAGGGGCTATTAGGAAATCCGTTAGTTGCCGTCTGACAGTCAAATCTTCAAAACGCAAATTGATGACTTCTGGAATCCATGTACTCCATGAATTCATTGGTTGTTAGTATTCCTCTAATCTGCAGCAAAATCACTTGATATATATCATAGTTAATTTTCATTCTTATAAACTTACGATTTGCTCATCATGATGTGGAAGGGCTAATTTGTAATGATTCGGATTACACACGGGGCAGCTTGGTCCAATGGATTATCACCGTTTCCACCAAGAAGAAACAAGTATTTGATTGTCTATATATATGTATCAGCCGTCTTCTTTCTGTCATTTGAGAATGAGTCTAGCTTGTGGATTTAGAATATACAAGGCTTGGGAGGAGGTAAGTACAATCAAGCGTATTCAGAAATGTTCCTGCATTATCATTTTGTTGTTGCCTTGATTGACCTGATAACGTTCTGGCTGTGTGCAGCAATGTCTCCAGAATCATGCAATTGTACGTTGAAGTTATACGCGGGAGTTTCGGCTGTATACGTTGAAAGGTAAGCCACATTCTGTTTTGTCCCATTTTTGCAGTATTTTATGTGAAGTTTTTTTGTTTTCATGATATGTTATTGTGGTTATGGAGACAAATAGATAAGAATTAAATTGCTTTCTGCTCATAATTGCTATTTATTCTTTCCATATGCATTTCTTCTTGTTTTTCTTGAATTGCAAGGCCAATATCATGACAGAAATTTCTTTGTGTGTTAAAATAAATTCTAATTATAGAAAAAGTTTGTCAGCTTTAAGAACACAAATGTCTATCAAGCTGAACTTCTTAAATATATGAAAAAAATTCATTTTGTGTTAAAAGCTTAAAGTTCAGAAACTTCAAAAAGTCTTTAAAGAACAAATGATCAAAAGATTGTTTCTAAAATCAATTGTGTATGTTTTATTTGTTAATACTTTATAACAAATTAAAAAATGTTAATTTCTGGCATGTCCTGTAATTTGCTTGGCATATTTCAGCAGTTACTTGTAAGGCTGATTAGCCATTGGGGTCATCCCTGAAGCTCAGAGCTGTTTGGGAAAATTTTAACTCGCAGACATATAAATTTCACAGTCCATGATATTCACAGATATATAATTTCCACAATTCATGATATTGACATGAATTGTTTCTGAATTTGACTCTGTAATTGAGAATTTTAACTGATATGAGGGCGAATTTTGCAATTCGAACACGATTTTTCTTTATGAAATTCAGACATTTAAAATTGAAAGAAAACTGTGCTACACATAGGAGAACGTCGTCGTGGATATGCCATGTTTTGTGAAGAAGACTTATCCAGTCTGTATCCTAATCACAGATTGATTGTTTTCATTTTGTGAAATTCCTTCGTTTTTTTTGGCTTATTCATGTTAGAGAAAACTAGAATAGAAAACCTCACTTAAATTGTGCGTGTTTAAGCGGCTATATTTTGGACTTTTCTTACCTAACTGCATATCTTCAAACCTAACAGTCTATCCTTGAAAGAACATGAGAGTCTTCTAGCCAGTTGGATTCGTCTAGTTTTAGTTCTAAACATTCACTTAAAATGATTTAACTGAATGTTTAAGGTCAAAGGTTAAGTAACGTTAGTAGGCTCCACAAGTAGTTTGGTTTAAGCAACGTCACTGGGCTCCACAAGTAGTTGACTCCGAGTTTTTGATCCTTCCGTACTGTATTCATTGGAGTTAGTGCTTGATTTATCCTAGATTGCATTAATAAAACTAAAGTTGGCCTTCGCTCTTCTTTTCTTCTGTCAGAGGATGGAATAGAGAGGCCAGAAATTTTTTTATTGATATGTAATTTCTGTTATATGCCTTTTTTAAAAAATTGTTTCAGTTAAGAAATATTGCATAGACAGCAATGCAAGGTGGGGAAAAATAGATGGAGTATAAAATGTCACTGAATTGTGGGCTATATTAATACTTCACAGAAGTTCTAACAATCTGAAGCCTAAGGTTTTGTACGCTAGAAAACTTGTAAAAGCTTACTTCGTATAGATTGGCAAAATTCAGGACTTTTATGTATCCATAAGATATTTTATTATCATTACATTTTATTTACATATCATTTTTTAATAGTTAAACGGTTAATAAATTTTTTATCTTTATTCTTATAAAAAAAATTGTAAATAATTGTTCTCCTTCGAGAATTGAAATGTGATATTTAAGAATAGTCCATTGTCCTTATATGATGGACTATCATTTGTGTGACATTATATAAAATAAGGGGACTTGGTGACCTAAACTTTCATTATTCTGGCAACCAACAAATTGTAGTTCTTATTCTGTTTTGTAAAAGATATTTTTATAAAGAATTATAATTGGATGTAATTTTTGTAATATTAATAAATGTAATAAGAGCATGCAATATTAGTGATTGAATGTATTTGTAAGTGTGATGAGAGTTTAGAGTGCATAAGTAGAGATTTTGAATCAACAATATTTGAACAAGCAAAGTTGTTGAAATGTACGACATGTTGAGAAGAATTTACTTGTCATTATAGATTGAAGTTGAATATTATTTTCATATGTAAACTATTTACTAAACTACAACTATAAAATGATTTAAACCCTTTCCATTTTTTGAAAAGCCACACTGAGTGAATTGTTGAGTTGTAAGTATAACTCAATTAGAAACAATAGACCTATGTTCAAGAATTATATTGTATAGGCTGTCCCACACAGAATTCAATCGGATAAACGAACCAATCAACTAAGAGGATGGAATGAGTTGCAAACTAGGAAAATAGTAAAGGTCCCAAAGATTCCTGGGAAACAAAGATAGATTAATATCAATAGGAAACAAATAGTTTATTAATGTTGCGCAAGGACAGACCACCAAAAAAAAAAGATGCACCCCCATAACTTTTTCTTCCTTATGGAGAAAGGAACCCTTAGAATGGTCATTGAGGACGATATCCATCATTAAAGAGAATACAAAAGACGAGGAGGATGCTGAATTTGTTTCCTCTTCAGAAGGAGTAGACGCATTTGAAGAATGTACCGAGATGAAGGAACATCATGCAACGGAATGAACGAAGGAATATTTGGAAGTGAAAAAAGATGGCATTCCCATGGTAGGTGAACAAAATCAAGTAAATGGCGTTCTAGTTAGTTGCAACAATTTTTCCATTGGGAATAACAAAGAAGAAAATGAAAACAGGGGAAATGGGTAAATTTTTAATGGAGAATATCTCAATCTATGTATGTGTTATCGTTTAAAAAAGAGCAATTGGTACTAACCTGCAAAATGGAAATTATTATTTGGTATAATCTCCAACCTTCCACATTAGCTGATACCCTCCACAAGGAACGGCCTCTGAACAGGTTTAATTTCTTTTCTATCTAGAATGTTTTGAAGTTATTGCTAATTGTCCTGCTGGTGGGCCATTGAGCCTACGTAGCCTGTTGTAGATGACTTCAAATGGTAGAATGACAATCATGTTGTCATTGGATGTATCTTGAACTCAGTTTGCTGATCACACTTTTTAGTGATCTTTATGTTCTATTATAACTGTTTCTGTCATTCCTCTCATGACAGCTTAAGCTCTTGTATAATTTCTCTTTTTAATCAAACTTTCTATTCAATATATATATAAAACTGGTTTAATATTAGCAATCGTCCATTTTTGGATTGAGCAACCCATTTGTGGAAGAAATTCCTCATACCTCAGGAGATTTTTGTCTATTTGAGTAAGAGATGTCACAAAAACTAGAATTAAAAGAGTTTTCTCGAGCAAATGTTATAGGAAGAATACCACATTTCACCAAGTTGAATTAATGTCAAAAGGTATTTAATTGTATCTGTCAAAACTATCATTCTTGCTAAGGTAGATTGCACAGGGATCATTATAGAGGATTCTATTTTTTAATGTGACTAAGAAATTTCAGGCGGTAGAGAGTAAAAACAATACTAACACAAAAGCAAGTTTACAGATCTACGAGAATAAAATTGTTTCATTCATAGAGGAAACGAAAGACAACAAACCTGCCAATGAAATCTAACCTTGAATCGTTTAATTTTTTTCCAAAATTGGTAGAGAATGAGGCAACACACCACTTGTGGGATATAAACAAAGCCAAACATTTAGGGTCAGTTTGAAACTCAAAATTTATTTAGTAGCAATTTCATGAGAATTTTAGAACCACCATTCTTGCCGTTAGTCATTTTGTTTCAGGAATAATTGCAGGTGGACAAGTGATACACTACTATTAAATTGGACTACCATTAGTCAATATAATAAACAAATATACTTGAATTACTATTAAATTGTTGAAGGGACAAACTAATACAAAAGGCTTATGGAACCCATGTCCTTACATTTTTTAAAAGCTGCCCACCCCTAAAATATTTAGGATTTCTATTTCAAATGAGACCATAACACCATGTAGAGTGAGACTTTATTTTAGATTTGACTCTCCCATTTCATAGAGTTGTTCATTGACTTTTCTTTGGAGAAGCAAGAATAGGCTTCATCTCTGCGTTATATGTTCCACTATCTAATGGAAAATCATCCTTCGAAGAGAATGAATCCATAACAACCCTACCTAAGATTTCTAAATTAAACAGTATTTTTAGATGTTCTGACTAAAAGATTGAAAATATCTTCTCTGCTCAAATATGAGAATCATGTGTTTTAAATTCTCCTAAGAACTGAAACATTATCAAAAATCCACATTTTACAAAAGTTGTATTATTTTCTTTTGCCTTAGCTTCCATGATCGGGCTCTTTAGTGGCAATTCAAAAGAGTGGCTGACTGCTTGATGTTGAGGAGAGGTATCTTTCCCCTAGGTAGAATGCATTAAAGGACATTTGGGTTTTGTACGTGCCTCTATCATATGACCAAACTAGAAATAGTTCCAGCAATGGAATCCTTATTTTTCATTATCTAAATGCTATTCCTATAAGTCTTTATCTACCTTCAAGCCAATATTCAAAGGAATACCATTCTAAAAATCTATTTCTAAAATCTTAGCTGTCACACTTATCATATAACATTGATTTTCATTCGATAAAGCTAAAAATTTAGCTAAAGAATCACTAGTATTTTTCAAGGTGGATGGAAGCCAAAAGTAAGATGGAAGATTCAACATTCTTATCCAAATAGTAGAGAGCTTTTTGTTTAAATAGATTAAACACTACAAACTGACAAAGGACATTTTCTAAAGATTATTTCTATCATTAATTGAGTCATATATTATCACCAAAAATATTTGTATGCTTAACGAAATCATAAAAACATTTGTGAACTCAAATAAATCATAAATCAAGTTTCTAGAAAAAATAAATTCACATGTATAAAACCCATTTGTTTAAATATAGAAGATTGGACAAAAAAAATATATATATATAACAATAAACACCATTTTCTTGTAATATTCCATCTTTCAATGTAATAATACCTTTTTGCTTGGATTCCTTCCAAGTTTCAATGCCTAACCTATCTAATTTGAGAGGTGTTTCTATTGCCACTTTATTTTTTTGTAAAGCAACCTCCTTGAATTATTTGGCTTGAGTTCCTACTACTTCCATATCATCTCTACATATTTGCCACACCTAAATACTATGAACCTTCTACTATTGCTATCAAATTAGGGTTTGATACCTTATTTTCCATCCTCCCAAGCCAATTAATTTTACATTTAAGACGATTCTAAACTTTATTAAAAAAATAATAATACTTTTTACAAACTTATTCCTCTTCATTTAGTTTGACAATAATTTCAACAATTAATGGCATAAAGATAATTATAATAAAATGATATCTTATGAAATGTGAAAAAATAATCAAATTAAAAGAATTGTGATGAGTTATATATTAAATAATAATTTATTTGAAGAAAGTTACTTTTGTATATGAAAGAAAGATTTATTGATGAAGCATCAAATAAAATATTTTCAAAGTATAAAAAAACAATACACAAACTCACAAGATAGATCAAAACTTTCATTAAATTATCAAACAAATTATAAATTAAAAATACATTTTTCAATTTAATTCAAGAGAACTCTTTTAAATTACTCATGATTAATGTTAGAGGTATTTTATAGTGACATGAAGAAGTATCATGTCATGATTGTATAAATAAAACTCCTTTTCATTTTTACATTTATTTGATTTTCTCATCATGTGGCTCATTGGAAGGATAAAGCATTTGCAATGAAATTCATTAACTATTGATTAGAAGCACTCAACAAATTAGGACCCAAACATGAAATTTGATATTAACTTTTAGTTAATATTAAAACTTGAGTCTTATATTAAAGAAGCTTCTAGAAATATTGAAGTGATATTTAATAAATTGAAGGTAAAGAAAATATAGTAAGAATTAAATCAAATATTTAAACTTTTATCTCTAATAAAGTATTTAATTATAAGTGCAAGGCAAGAGATGAGTTATGACATAGAGTAAATCAAATTCTTAATAAACTAAGTCTTAAGTAAATTAAAATTGTGTTTATGTATGTATGCAATAAATAAAATAGTTTTAAAGTAAAGTAAAAAAAATGTTAAGTAAACTAAAATTTATGCATTCATATATTTGTGTAGTAAATAAGATAGTTCTAAAAAAATCTTAAATCCATAAAATAATTTAAATATTTATTTGTATTTTTCTAGAGATATATTTAAGATATTTATACTAATTTACAAATAAATATAATAAAGATAATTAAATTATAAATATAATATACAAAATTAAAATATTATTATAAATTTTAGTTAAGATTATATACAATAGTCAATAGTGATATAGTGTGATGGTTAAGTTGTGGTATTGTTGTTCTTGCTATCAAGGTTCAAATCCCATTGGGGTGTTATTGTTGAGTGTTTATATACATTTTAGATTATTTTTATTCAATTTTAAAAAATATATCTTTGATTAGTGGGAATTAGAATTAATATTTTAATTTAAGAAAAATCTTTTTTTTTATGTTTATTGATTTATTTTAAGAAATAAAAATAATATAAAAAATATTAAGAAATATAACCAAATATAAATTATAATATATATATTTTAAAGTAATTAAAGTGATAATTTTTTTAATTTAAACTAGTGAATTGTATAATATTTAATTTAATAGCTTATAAATATGATATATATTTATTATTTAATAATTTAATATATATTTATGATATAATAAAAATAGTTTATAAATCATTTTAATAGTTTTGAATTGAGTATTGAAAAAACAAATGAAGATAAATTGCAATTTATTTTAATCTATTAAGTGTATTAATAATGTTGTAGTAGATATGTGGATAAAAATGTATCAATTAATTTTGATATAGTATAGAAAAATAAGTATTAAGTTTCTTGATAAAAGCATATTGTAGTGATCATGTCATAAAATTGCTTTTGTTGTCATCAAGCTTCAAACCCTCACTAGACTATATCATATTCACATAAAAAATCCAAACTTACCAATTAAAAGAAAGTTTTAATTAAAAGAAATGAAAATAACCAATTTAAGTTGTCATGGTGAGGGATTATTTTATATAAAAAACTATTATAAATGTATGAAGATATAAAATAAATGTATTGCATTAAAATAATATTATTAATGTAAAAATAATGCTAAAATTATTTAAAGTTTGGAATTTAAATTAATTGGGTCATGAGAATGATTTAAGAGTGAGAATTAAAAAGTTTAAATGGATTTTTAAAGTTAATAGAGAAATTAAAATATGTATTTAAATTGAGACAAGGTAGTGTAAATATTTTTTTATTAAATTATAATTAAATACTATATTTTTATTTTTTAGATGTTTAATAATGGTGAAATTTGAATATTTGTGTTTTTTATTTTTTTTGTTTTTATTATAATATAATGTATTTAATATAATTATATATTGATAAAATAACATATTTTTATATTCTTGTTGACTTATATTCCAATCCTTATCCAGCTTAATCTACTTCCATTCATTTTTTATTATTACATATTCATCATTTATTATATTGTATTCATACTTAATTAAATACATTTATTGATAATTTATATTGGGGATGAGGTCCCTCGATTGTGACCTCACTAGTTCATAGCTATGAGCCAAAAGCCTTTATCCCTCTAAAAAAATAGGGAAACAAAATAAATGGATTTTATTATGAGGAAATTTAAAATAGGGCAAGAAAATAAATGAAATTTATTATGAGGAAATATCATGGTTAAGCACGCTTGAGTTACAGAAGTAATGGATCATTCATTCTCATGAGAGATTGGTTCATGTGAACCACTACCATGAAATATATGTCAATGAGTTTGACTCAAAATTTGTGTAGTTAAAACATGATAGCAACATCATAATTTGACATAGTACAAAAATCCCTCTACTTATAAAAAATGTTAAATAAATAAAATAGTTCTTATAAAATAAATTTTATAAAAATAATAATTGTAGATTGATATTTTTGGGTTTTTTTTATGTATTAAGATCTAGTACTTATCATGATTTTTTAAAGATTTGTTTATATTTCTTTTTATCTTTTGTAAAATTATTGCTCAATTAGCATATCTATCTTTACAAAAAAATTATAAAATATATCAAGAAATATCCCTCTTGAGACATATTTTTTACAAAAATATGATATATAAATGAAATATGTAGATGACCCTTCATATATTTGATGTAATTTTTTGTAAAGATAGGTATGTTAGAATAATAAGTTTTAAGTTAATGAGATAAAATTAATGTAAATATGTTTTTGTCAAATCATAAATCATAATTGAATATTGAAATATTTTTATATTGTTTAGATATTTGATAATGGTTGAATTTATATGTTTGTATTTTTAATTTAGTTTAATGTCTAGTTTAATAATTTTTTTTTAATGTATTTATATATTGATAAATGACACACTTTTATATTAGTGTTGACTCATATACCAATTCTTATCCATCTCAATTTATTTCCATTTATACTTATTCTCACACATCCATCATAAATATCCCTTATTTATTATATTTTTCACTCACTTTAATGCATTAATTCATTTTCTCAAAATTAATTTTCTCCTTAAAACTTATTTTTGGACCACTTTAAGATTGATCTTATAATGTGTAAGAATGAATGTCAAATTTTAGTTTTGACTATGTTGCTCCTTTTAATTAGTTATTTTTTATTATAGGTAAAAATGGGTTTTTGAAAGAGCCCAAAACATTTTACAACAAAACAATCCAAGTTCCAAAAAATTGTTCCCATAAAAATATAACTTCCAAAAGGAACAAAAACAACATAATTATAGTGAAGTTGTTAAATACAACATAACACCCAAAGATCTAGCCTAAACTATTTCAAACCCAAATTTGGCCAACCACACACCCTTAACTCAAGTGTGTAACTAAGAGACAAATTGGAAAAAAATATTTCTTCCACCTTTGGAAAATATTCCATGAAACATAGTTCTCTAGGTCCTTAGACTAAGGAGAAGGAGGGGAAAACCACCATAGATGGATTGATGTAGAGAATTATGTAGGGAGAGGAATGCTTGACCAAAAAAAATTCTCATTAAGGAATCTAATAATAATAATACTCAGTGCCACTCCAAACCAATGGGAAATTTAGAATTAATTGAATCAAATAGTGGAGCCACTAGAGTACAATCTATGGAAGATAATTGAACAAGCTCCATGATATTTGTACAAACCATACTAGGCCTAGACAAGAAAAATATAGGGGTTGGGGGAATTGAATGATTCCCAAAATGATTCAAATCCCTTGAGTCAAAATTAGAGTTCCTAATATACATATTAAGGTGGAGTGAACTTGGGAGTTCCACCACCAAGTAGAAGAGGTCAACTTGTAAATATCATGAGGATAATTTGAATCCACATACCCAATAGAAAAATAATGTTTGCAATAGAATGGGATACCTTTTAGTTGATATATTGAGTCCAAGGATGATCTTTCACCTACAAGATAGCCTCCCTAGGGAGAGCCTTTGATAAATCCATGTCCACTAGAATGTGGGAAAAGGAGTTGTGTAAGTATTTTTTAGTAGCTATTCCAACCTTCAAAATGAAATGCAACATATTACCAATGGTCTCACAAGAAAATTCACACCAAAACTAGAGGAGAAAATCTCCCAAAATAGGGGTAAAACTCCCATTTATTATCTAATATATGTAGTCAATATTCTAAAATATAGTGATAGAGGTATTAGGAGAGAAGTTTATAGGTGGCTAAATCTATTGCAAAGATGGTTGTCGTTGCACCAAAATATTGACCTATTAATACTTCATACAACCACTAGAGTTAATGAATCCACAACAGGAGGTGGTTAAGCCATGTTGTGAACCCAAGTGTTGTGTTGCACAACACAAGGAGACCAAGGGGGTACACCTTGTAACAATCACCCCAACAAAAGTGAGGGGTTCAAACCTATGACCAAGGCTTTGATACCAATTGTTGCAAAGACGATTGTCATTGCACCAAAAGATCAACCTGTTGATGCCTGCTACAATCGTTAGAGTTAATGAATCCATGAGAGGTAGTTAATCCATTTCATGAACCCAAGCGCTGCACTGCACAACACAAGGAGACCAAGGGCACACACCTTGCAACAAAATCTACACACCAAACTCTTACCAGTGAAAACCAATTTTTTATTCATCACATGCTATCCCAAAACCACCATAACAATAGAAAAGGCCCATGGGAGATGCAATGACATAGCCTAAGGAGGAGGTTGAGAGGAAAGCACAACAAAATTATCCACAATTTCCACATATGAGCAAGGAGGGGAAGAAAGCCACTACAAAAAAATCTAGGGCCAATGCCACATGAAATAGCCAACACATACTAAGAATTTCCATGGTTTGTGGTGACACATAACTTCCCTTCAACAACTCCTAGGTAATTATCTATTAGTGCAAATTAATCATGCTCTTTTGCTAGCTCATCCAAAACTATAAATAAGTTAGCACACAAATAGACACAAGAGTTAGATTCGATACTAGAGGTTGTAAGGATTTGCAAGAAGGGAACAACATATTATAGGGCTATGATTACAAGAATAAGAAAGAGTGGGAATGGGGCCATTTAAATTTATTGTCTCCTTTTTATTAATTATTGTGAGCCAAACAACCACATGTTGTAATTAGATTAAGACTGGAAGGACTGGTACCCATTACAAAACAACCATAGAGGTAGACCAAGAACTCACAAGTAGTAAGAAAACCAAAAAAGTAAACAAAAACTAAAGCTTAAACAGTTCAACTAGTAGGGATATAAACAAAAAGAAACCCACAAATCTAGGACCAGCACTAAATCACCAAACACCTATAGGTCTACCAATAATTTGAGACCATTGATCACATTCCATTCCTAAGATAGGAAATAGAGCTTCTTTTCGAAAGTCAAAGGCCCCTGTTGAATGCCTTGGGTATTTGTTGTGAGATCACGAGCCGAGGTGTCCACCTTCTTTCCCTTATTCTTCTACGTGAGACCATCATCCGCATCTTCCACCAAACAACCACATGTTTCTATCTCTTTTTTAAAGACATTCAATGTGTCATTAATGCATTAATTCTACAAATAAAAAGAATATCTAAGAAAATATTTTAATTTTTAAAGCAACAAAAGAACGAGGATGTGTATTATCTACATATAGGCGACTTGGACACTTGTTACTAATTTATTTGAATATTTTCTCAAATCTATAAAGTTGAAGGATCTAGGAGTTTGACCTATGAGAACTTTACCCTAGAAGATAGATCCCTAAATAGTCTCTATAGACATCACCAATCTTACAAGATATTCATATATCAAAATTCAAAGTTGGAAGGATTTTATACCATTCAAGTTAGTAGTTTAAATCCACACAATAGAGATCAATTCTATGGTTATCAAGATCAAACTCATGATATTAACATTAAATCATATAGTTTTATAGGTTTATGTAGAACCTTGGAGAGTGAATATATCAAAAACACTAAATTTATATATCGTGGATTTTTTTTTCAAAGTATCTACATAAGTTCTTTATTATTATATCTAAAGATAAATATCTTAATCCCAATATAATTAATAATTACATTTATTAATATTTATTTATAAACATTAATTTATATTATCTAAATCAATACATACCTATTAGTTAGGCTTACTAATTAACCTAAATAAATTTATTTAAGTAAAATATTATATTTCTTTAGGTAAGAAAATATTTAGGAACATAATAGTATTTATATAAGATGAACAACCATCTTTCTTTTTTTTTTCAAAATAAAGAAAATAAGATATAGGAAAAATAAATTTTGGAAAAATTAAAAAAAATAAGGTAAAGGATAAATAAACTTTGATTCAAGATGAAAGATATTTTGTTTGTAAGTAATGAGAATGTGTGTGAGAGAGATTTAATAAAAGAAGAGATTTTCAAAATCTATTGAAAATGAAGAATATTTACGATTTTAAAGAAAGACAATTTTGTAAAATAAAGAGGAGAGTTAAAGTTATTGAGAGATTGTACAATTTAATTTAAGAAAGAAATTAGAAAAGAAAAGTTAATTGAAAAGAATATTAAAAGAGATTGAAATAATGTTTATATGAAGAAAAATCTAATTAAAAGAAAATTAAAGTAGCAAAAATATTACAAACCTTATTATAATTAAATAAATTTTAATAATATTTAGAACTCATTCAATATTAACAATAATATTTGGAATCTTAAATTTATTATAGAACTTATGTAAATATAATAATAAAGAACTTATGTAGATATCTCAACATCCATTTATATTTATTAGTCTTAACTATTTATTTATGTTTAATGCTTTACTAGATTTATATTACATTAGTAGCCATAATGAGTGTATTTATTTTCTTTACATTTCTTTATCATCTTGATATTTAATCTTGGCATAAAACTTTGTATTATTGATATAATTATGTATTTAACATATGGAATATGTAATTTATTAAACACTAGAAAATATCTCTTGACATCTTTTAGATAGAATATTTAAGATATCTATATTAATAAATTTACATCAATAAAGATAAAGAATGCTTATTTTCTTTACAATTCTTTATTATTCTGATATTTAAACTTTATCTTTTTTAAAAAAAAAAAAAAAACTTTTTTATCATCAATTTTATTTATATTATAAAAAATCTAAATAAATATTTTCACAACTTAGATATCATTTACTTTAAAAATTACTAAATTTATAAAATACTATATTTTAATATACCAAGCATCTAAACTTTTTAGAAACCAAAATAAATAAGCTACATTCACTTAAAAAAAAATCCAAATGTATAATTTATAAAACATGAAGGTAGGCTCACAAGATATCCAATCTTAATTTAAAATAAGAAAAAAGCTATGACAGTAGGTGCATGATTTGACAATATGATGGGATATGAATTTATGTAGGATAAAATTGTAAAATGGGGGATATGGATAAAACAAAATACAAGTACATAGTAAGCATGTCATGAATGAAGAATTCAGAGGATAAGGTTATATATTTCAAATTAATAGAAGTTAAATCAAAACAGCCTTTATAAAATATTTGGATAAGCACAAATTTTACACATCCAATAAGTATTTAACTTGACAAATCTCTGGAAAAATAACTATTATTTAATATTTTTTTCTGGAACATCTGTATTCAATTAGTATTTAACTTGACAAAAATATTCTTGGTAGAAGATTTCAAAAATACAATTTATACTAGCAAAAAGATCCATCTTCCTTACAAAAGGAGTAACATTATGCCAATTTGTATGTGTTGCTCTGGATATCCATACTTTTTATTCTTCACTTCTTTTCTTAGTTAGTTGATTTTTGAAAAAACTGAAGATCATCTCATTTTTTTCTTGCAGATTTAAAGCATTATTGAGGTTAGTCTTCAAATAGATGATATTAAATCTGAGATTTCTTCTTAGATCAGGCAGAAATCACTGTTTTATCACGTTCATCTATTGCAAAAACTTTCACCAAGAGCTCTAGATTCAGAAAATAATGAACTAATTAATATTTGACCTATAATAAGAAAAAACTGCGGACTTGTTTGTACAGACAAATTGTTGGGACTAGTTTATGTTTCTCACCGTTCAAGTAGCTCTAATATGTCTTACTCTTCCTAGTTTTTCATGTCCACTGATATCTTAGTTCTTACGTTACATATTCTGTGTATTTCCCTTGAAAAGAAAATATAATTCAAGGCTTTGAATAGATGAAACTTAATTCATAAGGCTTTAATTAGATGGATAAAATGGTTGGACCATTGAATCAAAGGAAGCAATTAGTCACCAATTATTATTGCAAACATACTTTGCAGCAATAATCTTTTTGTACTTCTGATTCCATGGCATTTGTAAAGGTCGTTAGATCATTGGTATGTGTTGGTGAATAGCTTAGCTAGTAGTGAGAGGTTTACAAGTTCTTATGCTAGCTTAAGATAATTTATTCAATCGCAGTAGCTTGCAATGGTGGAAACACAATTTAACGTAGTTGAATCCATTACGTTGAATGAAAAACTAGACCGAATGTAGAGTAACAAATATATCAGAGACATTAAAGCTAGGAGATTCATTAAGTGTTCAAATCCTTTTTAGTTTCCCTTCTGAAGTAAATGATAATAGTCTTTTCAATTCTTCCAACTGAAGCAAAAGTTTTACCAATTTAGAGAAATTCTTTAAAAATGAAAGTAAAATATAAGGCTTGCAAACGAACTTTCCACAAAAGCCTTTCAACCAAAACTTTTCTCTAGCTATTTTAGAATATATCACAGTCAAGAACAAGTAGAATATTTTCTATAGTGAAATGCTCAGAGAGAAAAAAGAAGTTTTAAGGAATATACTGGGTTTGGTCAGTCTGTTTGCTTCAAAGTTACAGCCTAGAAAAAATACTTCAAATCTAAATTTAATAACATTGTAATTTTAATATTGATTGCTCTACGGAAAAACTCCCAGAGAGGCCTTTTTAAAGAATCCATGAATGTTTTGACTCTTTTTCATGCCTTTCATGAAAATTTGTTGAAGTTTTTGAATTCATTTCATCTATTTTGACAGACATTCGATGCAGAAGTATCATTAACCAAGTTACCATTTCTAACTGAGAAAGAAGTGAATATTCAATAATTACTTTAGAACGTCTCAAGAACAATGAACTCTCTACATTCTCAACTTCACGCTAGAAAGTACACTGATTGCCTGAAATGAATTACAACAATGAATGCGTTGCTGATTACTATCTAAGAAAATACACCCCAAACAGATGGAATTTAATATAATACAACTATATTTATTTATGAAATTCAATAGAATACAACAGTATTTTTTAGATTACAATCATACAATACAAAACTCTTTATAAGATGTTCACAATCAGTATTGTGTCTTAAATAGCTTTGTCCAAAACAAACATAATAGTGACAAATACTAAGTAGACATAAATATGACCAAACAATATTACACAATAATAAATAAATAGACTGACTATTCTCCTATTTATTACATTCTTTCAGGAAACTGGATGGATATTGTGATGGTGGGGGCATCGTAGGCCACATGTCATACCCATGGTGGTTTGGAGTTTCAGTGTTTGAGAATTGCTGCCTGTTTTCTGAGAGTGAAGATGCAGCATGCTTGTTGATTTCATCCTGTAGCTGACCCTCCTCAGTGAAGGATTCCAGAAAGTAAGAGAATATATCTGAATTGCAATCTTCCGCAATGGTACTTGCAGTTATGGAATTGATGTCCATGCGAATCTCTTCAGGAATATGGCGTTGTTGCATCTCAGATTGTTCAAAGTTCATTGGAAAACCTTCGAATGAGGAATTTCCATTGACAGTGCCTGAGAAGCTTGGAATGCTTTGCAGGACTGAATCAGTCATCGCGGGTGCCACAAAATAGCTATTTGTGATTGAGTTTCTTCTCAAATATAGAGAAGCATCATGGTCTTGTGTGCCCACTTCTAAAGTAGCATTAGAAAAGGGAATCAAGGTTGGATTCATGTGAACAGCATTGGTAGAGTATTGCGTGTCCTGAAACACAGGTGATGGTAATCTCTTTAAACCACTTTTGCAGGCATCATTGAAAGCATGATTAAGGCTGGCTGTTACTTGAGTTTCGGAAACCTCACTATTGAGCTGTGGGGAATGGTGGTTATTGCCAAATTTAGAACCAGCTTGAATATTGTCAGCGACAATAGTACCAGTTTGTGCATATTTATCTTGAGAATGATCAGAATCTTCTGGGCTGAGCTTGTTTTCAGAATCTATACCTACATTATTATCATCATGGTTTTTAAATTCTGATTCAGAAAGGGGTTTGTGGGTTCGAGGATCAATTCCCTGACTCACAAGTTTTCTGCTAAGGTGGGTATTCCAGAAGTTCTTGATCTCATTATCAGTCCGCCCAGGTATACGTCCCGCTATTAGAGACCACCTGAAAACCCATGATATACAGTGATTCAATTCTTTCATTTTAGACCACCTATTTCTTCCTAGATTTAAGCTGTGGTGCAATTAGACATACCTGTTACCCAGAAGGCGGTGCAATCTGAGAATGATGTCTTCTTCATCGGGCAGAATTTGGCCTCTTTTGACATCGGGTCGCAGGTAATTCATCCATCGCAATCTACAGCTCTTACCGCATCGAAGCAAACCTTGAAAACAATAACAGGAGAGCTAAATTAAATTAGTTCTGTGACAACTCGAAGAAACAAGAAAGAAATAAAAACCCTAAACAAAATTGCGTATGACAGCAAACCTGCTTTCTTAGGAAGTGTCCTCCAACCTCCTTCGCCGTGTATTTGGAGGTACTTAGCAAGAAGATCGTCTTCCTCGGGAGTCCATGGACCTCTATTCAGACCCACTTTCGTACAGCAAGGAGTTCGGCCCATTTTAAACCCTAATTAGTTATTTCAGACTTTCGAAACACTTTTCCTCTTACAATGACTCAAGATTTTGCAATGGAGAGGGATCGAGAAATTATGATAGCTTGTAAATAATTAAATCCGCTCACAGGCAAGCAGCCACGAGAACTATTGGTTTCAGTACGATCTGAATCATTAACCAGAGCCACATCTTCTTGTTTTAAAATCGCGGGATTCACTTAAATGACTGTGCTTACGTTGTCACATAAAATCTTTATCTAGTAACGTTTGAGGAAGAGGATAACATACTTAAACTATTATAATATTTAAGCGGAGGCTACATATGGTGCAGTCATATTGGATGCTTCACATTTCCCAATAAGTGGTGGAGCAGAGTTGTGGGGCTAATTTAGATCCTTTTCTTCGAGTAGAAGCGACGTCGGTCCTGAATCAAATTGTCTACACATTACCATGATTTTTGTTAAAATTGATTGTATTTATGTTCGTTTGCTGTTTTTGATGTGATGGATTTGTGTGGCACTCTACTCTATTGACATATTGTTTGTCTATTTTGATGGGAGTAATGTAATAAAATATTGACAATGGGTATATTCTTGTGTTAAGTTTGGCTCCTGGTTTAATTCTTATCTATTTTTATTTCATTTCTCTTTGCACTAATCTCCATACATTTTACTATCTAGTCATTCCAATCTTGCCTCTATGGGCATTGATTTTCATACACTCACTCCCTACCTCAAGACCACCACCTTATCCCTACTAATCATTTTCACACAAGTCAGTATTGATCCAAGCCCACCTCAAGAAGCACACAATTGATCCTTGAATCCCAAGATGTTAAGTTCACATTTTAATATTCTCGTGCCCTTTCACTAGTTGTTATGAGCCAACCTAACACACATGTCATGAGACATATTTCTACGTAATTGTAATTAAAGACATTCATTGTGCACTTAAATACATGTTAGGCCCTAATTTAAGAGGAGAATAATAAGACCACACTTCAACTCTAAGAGAAATAAAGGAATCAAATCTACACCATCATCATCATAGAGGCCATATACATGTTTGCAAATTTTGTCTTTGGTCTTTGTCATTATTGTTAATTTGGTCCATCAAGGGTTTTGAATTAGGAAAATTTATTCAACTATTGAGTTAGCAAGCTCCTAAATGGTGTTGTTCAACACCACCTTGATAGTTTTCAATATCATGAAGGTCAAGGGAAGTAACTCTGTTAGATCAACACTACATGTTAGATTCAAGTTCACAATAGTTGAGATCAAACTTATGGGGCTTGGGACCAATTTACATCATTCTCTCCAACAATTCACACTCTAATATAGTCAAGACTAAATAAATTACTTTTTCAATAGTGTTGAATTGATTTAGAATAACGTCATTATTATCCAACATCAATCTAAAGCTAAGTATACCTATCGTCCTATTTATTTTAGTTCCATTGTCTATCCCAACTATGTTATGTAGGTTGATTGATTACTAATTGATCAAATATTTATAAAGCCTAAATAATTAGGAAAAATATCTATTTTTATTACAATTAAGTATTTGTTGAAAATAATTTTTTGTTGTAATTTCTTTGTCAATTTACTCAATGGACAATGATAAAATCTTACAACATTGGATAAATGACCATTGAAAAAAGTGATCTTCCTCTATATTTGAGAGGGGTAGCTCCCTTACATATGATTAGGGTGTTTGTGAATTTTTATGTACTTTTTACCAAAAAGCTCAAAAGGTACACAATTAGAAAAAACTAAAAGGGGAGAGACACAAAAACCTTATGCAAGGAGCCATCCATGATTCATCAAAAGTTAACAACATGTTTATTTTCATCCCCTCTTTGTACAAGTGAAATAAATATAATAGAAAATAAACTTAAGTATTAAGAGATACAAAACCTATTAATACTTTAAATACATATAGATGGTACAAAACCTACTCAAATTATAGCAACACAAAGTTTAGTAGGAAAATAAAAATGTATATGAATAATTATTTATATTTTAAATATATATTTTATTCATATATAACTCAAGATAAAAACATGATAAAAATCTATTGCAATCTCTTTCTTGAAAGGAAAAGAGTGCATGTGCAATGAAAATATCTTCTTTTATAAACTTTCCATTGCATAAATAGTTACATAACTACTTGTAACTCCTCATCTCAACTCTCCCTTTATATTATTTTATTCATTTTTAATATTTCCATACATACATCACTTTTTATAATATGTTTTTGGTAACAGAAGTAGGGGAAAGCGCCCCTGAACCCAACTAGAAAGCAAAACAAGCACAAAAAAATAGTAGGGGCATAAAACCAACCAATAGCCTAAAGTAGGATTGACACTTAACAACCAAAAACAACAAAAAACTATGAACCAACATAGAAAAACATCCCTAAAGAAATAACTGAGTCTAATTGATCAAGGGGAATGTAGGTCCAGTAAGAACATAGATCCAAAAATTGAAAAACATAGACCCAAAAGACCCAAATCACTCTTTTGGATAACAGATTAGGTTCCATTCTTGCTCCAGCTGTTCCATAGCCTTGTACTATTCCATAGATCCGGTCGCTCCTTTTTCCAATTTCTTCTCAATAGCCTGAGAGGCTTTCATCTTTCAATGGCTTTCCAAGCCTTAGTTTCCCCACTCACCAAGTTGAAGATAGCCTTTCCCACAATGCCCAAAGTGATTTTTTCTAACTTATTGAAGGCCTTGTCCATCTTATCCACTTTGTGATGTAGTTTTCAAACTTGAGTAACATAGAAATTGAGGGACCTATCATTATCCTGCATCTCCTTAACCTTTTCCTCCATAGGTTGTTCATCCATCCCCTTCGTACCTTCCCTTACCACTTCCTCAACTTCACGTTCAATATTTTGGAGCCCTTCCTCTTCCTCATCCTTTGACTCTTTGACCATTGGTTGGTCATCACCAACCATTTCTTCGTCATGTTCATTGCTACCAGAGTCTTTCGAGAGGTCTTCTCCCAAGACCATCGACAACTCCTTTTTACTCAAATTAATGGTAGGTGGAGCTTCATCTTCAAGGTCATCCTAGGTTCTTCAGTCGAAGTTTCTTACCTTTGGAAGATTGACCCACGAGCCTTGTTGAACTCCTCTCACCCTTCCCACTACTCAAATATTCCAACTTTCCTTGCTCCTCCTCCTCTCTAATTTCAATAGTGACTTTTTGGGTAGTTTTTGGCTCAACACTATAAATTTTTTTCCTTTTAGTGGGCTAGAGAGGTTTCCTGATGGGTTAAAACAAGCCTCTTTTCCTTTCAAATTTTGAGTAATAGGGTTTCCCTTAGAAAGAAGGCCTTTAATAGAGGGCTTTTCAAACTATAAGAAACAATAGGGGGTTTCTTGGAGGGAAGTCTCATAGAGTAAGTACCCACACTAGAGGAATTAGCCTGAGAGGGGAAAGGGAGGGGGTCCATTTGAGATACGGGGGCAACATTACTAATAGGGATACCACTAGAGGGTCTTGATAGGGGGTAATTGTAGAAGCATAGCTATATAGACATTGGAATAGACCTTGGTGGAGGGGGGTGAGGCTCCCTTAGCCTTGCAATGTTTGAGAGATGAAAATAGAAAAAAAGGTATATTCATTTTTTCATTCCTATGAATATGACAGAGAAAGGGAAATGGTACCCGTGAACTGTGGTGTAACACCCTTCTAGGGTGAAATACTTCATGATGTGCACACTAACAACCCCATAAGGGGCTAGGATGTGCTCCTTGTCATAGCCATTTTAGCATCTCAAGCTTTTCATCACCTTCAAGAAAGCTATCCATAAACCTCTGGTAATTGCCATTGCTTATTTTGGACACCCTTAGGCCACTATACTAAAGACCAGTCATAGCCGCAATCATCTTGGGGGACACTTCAAACCCAATGCTACCAATTTGAACTCTATCCTCTCTCCAAGAGTTGTAAAACTTTGTAGTTATATCATCATTATACCATCACATTTCCATAAAGAATGGTATCATAAAAACCTCTTCAAAGAGCTTCCAGAGATCTACATTCTACCATAAAGGAACATAGGATAAAGGATCTAATATTTTCCTAGGACCCCCATGGAATTACAGTGGTAGTGGCAGATGAAAGAATTTTTACCCTTCACAACAGTCATATTAGTGGGTAAAAAGTTAGTTAGTAAAACAATAATATAGTTGTTGCCACAATTTGGCAGAAAAATAGTAGATCGGACCTCTGCTAATAGCACACTATCATCAAACAACATCCAAAAGAATCTAGTAGAAACATATTTAAAAATTAGAGAGTGGTTAAATTTTTGCCAAATCCTACCAACCCACTTTGATAACCCATAATCCATGTGAGAATAGCCCTAGAAAAAATAATGATGGATAATAAGCTCCAATTGTAGCCCAAAGTTTGATTGAAAGGATGTCTGATTGAATAAGACTTAGGAAATAAACGAGGGCACAATGAAGAGGGGACACAAGACTTATCAATCATGATGAAAATTAATCTCAAATCCTTAGCTTCAATGGAGATGTGATCTGTAGTCACGTCACTAAGGCTTCCCTTGGAAAACACAACATAGAAAAAATAATCCACATTAAGGGAAAAGGAATTAAAAGCATAAGTCCATAAGGGACTTACCATTTCATAATAAATAGAAATATCCTAAGGCACGAGATACATTCCTATAATATCCCTCGTTAGTATCAAATAATGATGAGGACAATCCAAGCCATAAAAGTACATGATCAGGTGATGAAATAATCCAATACTAACATCATCCTTCCCACGTAGTACTCAACCTGCTTGCTGCAATTGTTACACCTCACACCTTGAGCTGGAACCAGATAAGCATGCGAGGTAAAAAATAAGCTGACATCACCCAATCCACTGGTTCTCCACCTCACCACCTCTTTTAGTACACTTCGCTCTTTGAGTAGAGCTCAGTCTATTTCTACACATCATCCAATAGATGAGATTCAAATTCAAATTCACAATGGGTCGGCCCTATCTTTTATGACACATCATCCAGTGAATGTTGGAATCCAAATTTAAATTCAAAATGGAGCGAAAGACCATCAACCTGACCCACATAGCAAAAAATCCCTCATAAAGCAAGGAAAACAACATCATTATTGAAGATTATAAGGAGCCCCATCCATCTGTCCCTTAGCCAGCCATTCCTTAATATGAGCTGGGATATTCTCGAATCTCCAAAAGTGTCATTAGGGGAAGGAGAGACTCGCATTGGAGATTGCATTAGTAGAATTGTTTCCTTCTCTGTAGATATAGGATACAAAGAAACCAACCATAGAAGAGAGCACACATCTAGAATCCTAAATTAGGCTACTGATATTCCAAGGGGGCTCAGTTAGAACATTTAAGGAAATCCACAATTAGTTTAGAATCTCCCTCAATAATAACTCTTTCAAATCCCAGATCTTTTAGCCTTTCAATACCTCTCCAAGCAGCCACTACTTCCGCCTTTACATTGGTATCATTACCAATACATTTTGCATAGGCATCTATACACCTCCCATAATGGTCTTTGATCAGATCACCAATCAGATCCATTTCAATATTTCCTTTAGAACATCCGTCAGAATTCATTTTAACCCATTCCTTCGAGGGGGGCCTCCAATGAATCAATTTACTCCTTAAGATATTGTTGGATAGTTTATCTTAGTCAGGTCTAGGTTGAGCCCCACAATTGTTTAATTCTGATGTATTTATAGTTAGGAATAGTTTTTGAGAAGCAAAAAGTTTTCGAGTTTAGATTCTCAACCAATTGCTACTTCATGCCATAAAATACCTCACCACTGCTTCTCTGCTTTTCCCTAAAGATTATATTATTTTGTTCCTTCCATAGGTGCCGAAAAACCAATGGAGGAACATGTCTCCAAAGATCCTTAATTATAGGATGAGAAAAAGGATGGAAACTCCATTGACTCACAAGGTCCTTCACATCACTAAGAAACATCCAATTTGAAAGGAGATTTTGCAAGGTCAAGGACTAGACTTCCCAAGCAAAGGGTAATGAACAAGTAGATGATTAATATAAAATTCAACAAAAGACAAATAATACTTCTGTTCACAAATTGGAATCCCTTTTTATTAAGAACATTAATGGTTAGGATTCTACCATGTAAAGAAGCCCACCAAAAATAATTGAATTTTCAAATTAGTTTAGAATTTCAGATATTGAACCAATTAAATTTTTTATCGATAGCTAGGGCACCAGCCAAAAGTTTGTAAGATGATTTAACCGAAAAATCTCTAGAGGGGTTGTCACACCAAATCTAGTCATCAACACCACCTTGAATATAGATACATCAGTCTCCCATGATGGAATTGAGGGAGTTTTTTTTATAATATGTTAATCAATGTGTCCTTTAAAATATTAATCTTGAAACAAAGAAAAATGTAATTATGTGTGTGGGTGATATGTGGTTACCAATATTGAAAGATCTAAAGGTTTAAACACACTTACACTTTCCCTAATTTCATTAGAAAAAAATATTTCCCAAGGATAGGATTGAATTTCAGTCTTGAGGTGAGTCAACCCTATTAGGAAGGTCTATTGTTTTCTTATGACAAAAATGACTGATTGAAACTTTTGGGAGATGAATTAAAATGCATTAAAAAACTAAATTGCATGACCTAACACTTGAAATGAAAAATATTATGATAACAAAAAAAAAAAAACATCAATTTGTAGGCAAATCTGAGAAGGGAAAAATGGTATGCACCTTACCTAAAAAGTAGGCTATGAGCTCTGTAGCAGGATTGGTTCACCCTATAGTGAATGTGTCCTAGTGCAGGGGTCTAAAATTTGATTTTGTAGTCCTTAGATCCTAGATCTAAGCTTCTAATTTCTCCATGTTTGACTATCAAAAAGTTAAAAATAAAATATGTAGGTGATTTTTTGTAACTTGACAACAATGATGAAAACTTTGAAAACTTTTCAAAATTTCCCCTTTGATCAACCTTCAATCCTTCTTCACCTGTAAATCTGCACATACAAAGAGAGAAGAAAAATGTTTGTTTTTGGGTGAATGGGGGTTTGCCTTAGTCAAACCCCGTGTTAGTAATTAAACCTTGATAATGAAATGATGATAAATGGAAGAAATTGATGAATGAAAAATGCTATGTCACAACTCACCAAACCCTTAATGGATTACCTTAGAGGACTAAAGTCTAATACATCACTTTAAAGTTTGGATCTTACATGAATTGGATTGATTGATTGCTTGATTTGATGCTTGAATGCTTAAAACTTACATTACAATGTTAGCTCCAAAACATGACATGAACACACATGAAATTTGACATGATGATATGATCTTGATTGATGTTGTAGATGACTGATAAATATGCTCTTCAATGCTCTTGACAATAATATTTTCTCTTGTGAAGTTTGAATTATGTGTGTTAAGTTTGAATTGATAAAATAATTGTATTTATAGGTGTTTATCTAATTTCCCAAAAAATAGATTCGACAAGTTGGCATTTGAAACTTGAATTTGAATCATTAAAATTAAATCACCAAAAACATATTAAAAATTAGGTCCTATGACTTAAAGGGGAGGGTGAATGGGTCCTAGGACCTAAATCCAAGACACACAATTTCCAAGGTGTTTAAATTAATGTTGACAATTGTTTAATATAGGTCTCCCTTTCAAAAAATGGGAATAATAAGGCTTTAGAATACATAATTTGGTAAATTAGAGGCTTAATTAAGTCCAATTAATTGAGGGGATGCAAACATAGTGTGAAATTGTAAAGGTGTACAATTTTCTACACTACATTTAAACCCCACTTTAGTGAGAGTATGAGCCCACACTCAAACTTACACTAAAGTAGACAAATAACTCAAGAGAGGTCTAATTGTACAACTATTGGAGAGATAAGATGATAAGGATCAAGGAGGATGATGAAGCCTCCAAGATCAAAGATCCCATGGAAAACTAACAAAGGCACAAATAGACACATGCAAGTAGCTATGACACAATATACACAATCATACGATGTCAAAATTAATGTAAAGAGAAAGAAGGGTAGATCAAGCCTCGACTGCTTGTCCAAAAGGTATGGATCAATCCTAAGTTGTTTGTCCAAAAATATGCTCACAAGGGCTAGTGTTGTCTGATATAAACTAGGTGAGCCCTAAGGAAATATGGTGAGAAACACACACTAGGTCTACAAGGTGTGAACTCAGGAAAAGGTGGCATATGGGAAAGTCATGCTAGGTCTGTAGGATTCCATATGCCAACCATACCAATAGTTACACTCGATAAATTTGATAAGACGCCACATAAAATGGTCACAAGTTTTCAGAAGGCTAGCAATTTGTGTTATGCTAGAAACTTATGACAAGGCACCATTGGAAAGCAAGTTGTATTATGCTTGGTGGCTAGGAATTGGTTTTAGTGGTTTTTCTTAGTTCATGAAACATCTCACCTTAGGGAACATCACACTTGATATCACCACCAAGAGAGCACTAGTCAAGGGATAAAAGATTCACACCTTAGGGAATGCAAAGCCATAGCATTATAACCAACAGGAATGTCATATACCAAGAAAGGTCACACTCTTGAAGGGCATCAAAATCAATGTTACCACCAAGAAGACACATCAAATGAATTGAGAATACCACACTTTGAATAAGGTCATGTCAATATGCAGAAACATGAGCGGGAGGTATAACACCCCCAATTTTAAAAAATCACTAAACACCATGCTGTGAGTAATCACTTTAAAGTAGAAGATGATGAAGGCCAATGTATGAGAGCTTATTTGGAAAGCCCTATACCAAAAATATGTTTCCAACTGAAGTTGCATCATGGAAAGGAGGTTTCCTCCCATATGTAATCCTAAGATAACACATAAGGGATCTATAGATTTGGGGTCAACATATTCCTTTGTTGTAGTGATATAATAGAGCTTGGAACCATCATCATTCCCCAAATACGCATAGGAAAATGAACACAAAGGAGGAATGACATATAGAGAGTGAAAAAAAAGGAGAAGCCTTTTGGGTCAACATGGAAGAGACCTAAATGTCTCAAAGCCTTACGTCATCCCCAAAAGGAAAACACAAGACAAGTGAAAAGACAATGGTTACAAAATATAGAAGAATGTAGATACAAATAGAAGAATGTCACAACAAATTTGATTTATTTTTATCCTTGCACCAACAGAGTAACAAGGGTCATCCAAAGTAGGATCACAAACATAAAAAATTCCAAGAAACACACTATGGGGAATTAAATTACACACATGGAATCACACAAAGAACATGCAGAAAGAACAAAGCTAGCTTATGACACATGCGATCCAACCTAAACCAAGTCGTCTGCATACCAATCTTCTTTATCATATATGGAAGGAAAATAACTAACCAAATGGAAAATAATGAGTATCGTACTAGGAAAATCATTGAGTTCAACATGTGGTGATGCACTCTTTTTAGGAGGATCATCATGGTTGTTCTGATCTAAGCTCATGGAAGAGGAAAATAATAAATTTAGCTCATTATGCAATTCCTCATCAATCTTAACAATCTCATCATCATCATGTCCAAGTTAATCCTAGAAGGAGGTCTAATCAAAATGTCCATTGTAGGTTCATTCTTTTGTTGTGGTAAAGGTAGGGAATCATCATACTTTTTTTGAGTTAGATTTTGATCTTGGTTTGTTGGTTTGTTATTTTTTTTGTAACTGACGAGCAATAGCATGATGTCTATGCCTACGCTCTTTAGCAATTTGTTTCTTCTACCACGATTTTGAAGTTGTGATGGTTTAGGAGCAAGTTTATCAACCATTGGTTTCTTTTCTTCCCACAAGGGAGGAACAAAAGGAACCATTGAGGGTCGATCAACCACTTTATCTTTAGGTTTACAAACATGTTTGATCTTAGGAGGAATAAAATGATTTGCGTGATTATCTCTTGGTCTCTTATAAGAAATAGGTGAAGGAATAATCATTGATTTGTCCTGGTTACTTGGAAGAGCTTTTGATTCAATCATAGTTTCAACAATGATAAGAGGGTCAATTGAATGGATTCAGGAATACTACTAAGGGATAATGTTGCTATGCGCGTTGCCTTGAATTTTTGATAATATTTGAAAAATAAGTCCTCATGAGGCTTAATAGATTCCATGGGTTCAGACCAAAAGAAATCCAATGAGAAATTCCCACAAGAAGGAAAATGGTTAATACCACTATTTTGGACAATGAAAATGACATTGCTAAATGGAAATTTTAAGCATTTATGCACTACCGACGAGATGACATCCATGGAGTGTAGCAATGGGTGGCCTAGCTTTGTAATACTCTATCTGATCTATAGTTTAAGAAAGAAATCTAACTACTAGCTTTCAGCTGAAATGCAACTAGCTTGTTTTCATGCTAGGGGTTCTTTTGCAATTTTAACAAAAAGAAAACAATTTTAAAGAATTACATCAAATTAAATTTCACAAATAACTTTCAATATTTCAATTTCAGTTGAAAAGGAAACAATAACTTATTTCATATAATGGAAAATACAAAAGAACATTAACTAACTTTTCTTTGCTTTCGTAAAGTAAGAGCATTAATTATAGCTAAAACATGCTAAACAAATAATTCTAAAATTTAAAGAGAGAGAAAGGTTACAAGAAAATACAATTTGGAAGCTAAAATACTTGATCTTGACTTGATCATCACGGGAAAAGGAAATATCATCAAGGGCTTCACCGTCCATTCAAAGACCTACTGCCCTCTCATGTTTATTCAGCTGAAGAAACCCACCCCTTCATGAGGGTAATCAACAATGATCATTTAATCATCATGCCTCTGATCTTGGTGTCAAGGACCTATACCACTTGATCGATCCTTCACTCTGGGTAACTCCCTACTAGAAAAATCACTCTGACCAAGGGTATATCTGGCACTTGATAGCTAACAAATGCTTATCTAGCACAACACCTTGGCTAAGGATTTTATCATTATTGGCACTCCTATGCTGTCAGCACTCTCACCCTTGCTCGACATATAATATTTTTATTTCTTTATTTATTATAATTTATATTCTCAAGATTCATCTTGTAGCACGGGTTTCCAATCAGAAAAAATTTCATTCAAATTTATAGAGATCAGAAGGAGATTAATAGGTTTAGACCAAAACTTTCCTCTCAAGAAACATAAGCTTAATCCTTCTTATAACAAGGGAGAACACATATACTATTCTTTGCTCAAGTTTTCTTAGTTTGATTTTACTCTTCATTAGTCAAAGATAATATTAACATGATTTCCATATTCGAGTTCCAAGGAAGATTACATAGGTTTTAGAAATTAGGAAAATAGAAATTGAAATCTTCTCTTCTCAGATTGATTAAGAACAATTTATAAGAAGTGGGAGGGATAGAGCTTAGACTCGGTTTTGAGATGAAAGAAAATAGAGCTAGTGCAATTGTAAAGAAGCTCGCCTAATAATGGTTTATAGACAAGAATGGGTGATAAGATTCAAATTAACTATTCATTCCATTTTATGTAGTATTCATCATCAGAATCAAATTTCTATTCTAGTTCGATCTGGCAAGAATTTCATAAATAACATTTCATATAGAAGATAATATCATTCCCATTTAAATGTTATCCAAGTTGGGTAAACACATTAAAAACTCCATATGTGCATGACTAAATGGATTTGAAACTTATAGATGCTCCACTTGATAATTCCAAATGAAAAGCTAAGGTGACTCGGTTTGCAACCAATGTTTCCCCAAGCTCACCATGAATAATCCCAAGTTGACACCCTCCAGAGGATTACGATTATGAAAAATAAAGGTAGGATGAATAAATGAAAAATGACACCAAAAAGGTGTAGAGATGAGTAAGGTGCCAAGGTCAAGCTCAAAAGTATTGCGTCGCCCAAGAATGAAGTAAAGGACTCATCGATAGTAGAAGATGGAAACTAATGAAATAATTAAGTGCCTGTAAAAAGAGCGGAAGAGACTGCCCTCCTTTGATGATAAAAATGAGTCCATTCAAAACCTCCCATCAAGACCTTTAGGAGCCTATGGTTGCATAGCTTCCATCTTGTCCTTTTTCTCCTAGAGATATGATGAAAGTTGGAGGGGAAGTTTCTCCATTACATACCACCAACGACTCCCAACTTTTAGTTAATTAATTTTTTATTTTTAGCCATACATAAGTTTAATATTTAATTCAATGGCTTAGGAATTATAATTATTGCTAATTTAATATTTATAACCATTATAATTTCTCAAGATATAATTCGAGAATTGATTTGCTCAACTTCAAAAAGGAGATTATTATTAAATAATTAAATTGACTTGTTTAACTATAATTATATTAAATTGCTTATAGTATGAATTCGATACATTGTGTTACCTGACTTGAGGTTTGATGTAAAATTGATCCTTTGTTAACAACATCCTCTCCTGATGATATTTCCTTTTCGATTGTGGCGTGACAATCCCTACATCCATTGACAAGAATTATGGTTAGGTGGCTCTCATCACATTTATATCTATATATATTTATATATGAATTAAATATAATCTCATGAACACATTCATTTTCACATGAATAAGAAAACCACTCACATATATAAGAAAATCATTTACATTTACAGTTACGACAAATAAAACAATTATTTTATCCTCAATTTCATATTCACATTAAAGCATCATAAAAATGTTCAAGTTAGAGGGGATGTAACATACCCCTCCCCTTAAGAATCATCATCCTTGATGATTATTTATTATAAATCCAAGTCTAGAATCATAGTAATTATATATAGAGTCTTAATTGTTTTGAAACAGATATGGGAACTTTTGAAGGATTTCATCATAATCCTCCTAGGTGGCATTTTCCTCTGAATACTGGTCCCACTAGACCTTACATTGTATGACCTCACAGTTACATAAGTGTAGCTTACATACCTTGAGCAATCATAGTGGCTCCATTGTGATCACCCCATGGTCTTGCACCTACAATTAATTCTAGTCAATCATATGATCAAAGTTTGCATAATACTTTGAAGACAG
>VDFB02000015.1:501371833-501717451 GCA_007258455.2 Sequoia sempervirens
CATAATATTAGGCTTAAGACTACAAATGCAAGGATCACAAATATAAATGTGAGAAAGAACCAAAACAAAATAATAAATGGTTTTACACTATGTTGAAGGATAATTAATAGACATCTAATTGCAAATTACTACAACAAATCACAAAAGATAATCTAATACGAAATAAATATATTTATTTCTCTTTGTCAATCTTATATATATTAATAAATAAATTATCATGTTATTTTAAAATTCAATTGATATATCTATGTCGACTATGTTATTACTTTTTAAATTAATTAAATAACCCAAATGATTTTTAGAAGAGTTATTTTTTCTATTCAATGATTTGCACCCTAAAAGTATTTGTCCTATATGAAGAATACTTGGCAAACAATCAATTACATTGATGAGAAGGTCATTGACCAAGAAAACTAGCTCATACTATTTGGCCTATTGACAAGACCCCAACAAAATAACAAAAATAAAATTAAAAATTAAAAAAATATATGACACCAGAAAGAATCATGCACGCGTATGGAAGAAAGTGAGCCAGGCTAAAAGGTCAGAAAAGAAAACGTAACTTTTAGGGAGCAGGGTTTCCCTTAGAAAACTTCGCTATTTATTCCATTCTGCTAAAGAACCGGCTTAAAGGGTTAAATTTCTTAGCAGATCTTTTGTATGGAACGGCCGACGTGCAACTCCAATCTCTTTTCCTAGAATGAAATAAGATTAATGATTAAAATAATATAAAAATCATATGGCTTATCACAGTTGACATATGGATCTGCCAGTCAACCGGGCAAGGATGGTTTTGTTTAATGCGTGGTGGTTGCAGTGGACCAAAAGTGAGGCTACCATTCAAATCCATAGTAGATACGCACATTCAAAGCCATCGTCCGCCATCTCAGCCCGCCTACCAGTCCAGTGTTTCTCTCAGGGGCTATTAGGAAATCCGTTAGTTGCCGTCTGACAGTCAAATCTTCAAAACACAAATTGATGGCTTCTGGAATCCATGTACTCCATGAATTCATTGGTTGTTAGTATTCCTCTAATCTGCAGCAAAATCACTTGATATATATCATAGTTAATTTTCATTCTTAAAAACTTACGATTTGCTCATCATGATGTGGAAGGGCTAATTTGTAATGATTCGGATTACACACGGGGCAGCTTGGTCCAATGGATTATCACCGTTTCCACCAAGAAGAAACAAGTATTTGATTGTCTATATATATGTATCAGCCGTCTTCTTTCTGTCATTTGAGAATGAGTCTAGCTTGTGGATTTAGAATATACAAGGCTTGGGAGGAGGTAAGTATAATCAAGCGTATTCAGACATGTTCCTGCATTATCATTTTGTTGTTGCCTTGATTGACATGATAACGTTCTGGCTGTGTGCAGCAATGTCTCCAGAATCATGCAATTGTACGTTGAAGTTATACGCGGGAGTTTCGGCTGTATACGTTGAAAGGTAAGCCACATTCTGTTTTGTCCCATTTTTGCAGTATTTTATGTGAAGTTTTTTTGTTTTCATGATATGTTATTGTGGTTATGGAGACAAATAGATAAGAATTAAATTGCTTTCTGCTCATAATTGCTATTTATTCTTTCCATATGCATTTCTTCTTGTTTTTCTTGAATTGCAAGGCCAATATCATGACAGAAATTTCTTTGTGTGTTAAAATAAATTCTAATTATAGAAAAAGTTTGTCAGCTTTAAGAACACAAATGTCTATCAAGCTGAACTTCTTAAATATATGAAAAAAATTCATTTTGTGTTAAAAGCTTAAAGTTCAGAAACTTCAAAAAGTCTTTAAAGAACAAATGATCAAAAGATTGTTTCTAAAATCAATTGTGTATGTTTTATTTGTTAATACTTTATAACAAATTAAAAAATGTTAATTTCTGGCATGTCCTGTAATTTGCTTGGCATATTTCAGCAGTTACTTGTAAGGCTGATTAGCCATTGGGGTCATCCCTGAAGCTCAGAGCTGTTTGGGAAAATTTTAACTCGCAGACATATAAATTTCACAGTCCATGATATTCACAGATATATAATTTCCACAATTCATGATATTGACATGAATTGTTTCTGAATTTGACTCTGTAATTGAGAATTTTAACTGATATGAGGGCGAATTTTGCAATTCGAACACGATTTTTCTTTATGAAATTCAGACATTTAAAATTGAAAGAAAACTGTGCTACACATAGGAGAACGTCGTCGTGGATATGCCATGTTTTGTGAAGAAGACTTATCCAGTCTGTATCCTAATCACAGATTGATTGTTTTCATTTTGTGAAATTCCTTCGTTTTTTTTGGCTTATTCATGTTAGAGAAAACTAGAATAGAAAACCTCACTTAAATTGTGCGTGTTTAAGCGGCTATATTTTGGACTTTTCTTACCTAACTGCATATCTTCAAACCTAACAGTCTATCCTTGAAAGAACATGAGAGTCTTCTAGCCAGTTGGATTCGTCTAGTTTTAGTTCTAAACATTCACTTAAAATGATTTAACTGAATGTTTGAGGTCAAAGGTTAAGTAACGTTAGTAGGCTCTACAAGTAGTTTGGTTTAAGCAACGTCACTGGGCTCCACAAGTAGTTGACTCCGAGTTTTTGATCCTTCCGTACTGTATTCATTGGAGTTAGTGCTTGATTTATCCTAGATTGCATTAATAAAACTAAAGTTGGCCTTCGCTCTTCTTTTCTTCTGTCAGAGGATGGAATAGAGAGGCCAGAAATTTTTTTATTGATATGTAATTTCTGTTATATGCCTTTTTTAAAAAATTGTTTCAGTTAAGAAATATTGCATAGACAGCAATGCAAGGTGGGGAAAAATAGATGGAGTATAAAATGTCACTGAATTGTGGGCTATATTAATACTTCACAGAAGTTCTAACAATCTGAAGCCTAAGGTTTTGTACGCTAGAAAACTTGTAAAAGCTTACTTCGTATAGATTGGCAAAATTCAGGACTTTTATGTATCCATAAGATATTTTATTATCATTACATTTTATTTACATATCATTTTTTAATAGTTAAACGGTTAATAAATTTTTTATCTTTATTCTTATAAAAAAAATTGTAAATAATTGTTCTCCTTCGAGAATTGAAATGTGATATTTAAGAATAGTCCATTGTCCTTATATGATGGACTATCATTTGTGTGACATTATATAAAATAAGGGGACTTGGTGACCTAAACTTTCATTATTCTGGCAACCAACAAATTGTAGTTCTTATTCTGTTTTGTAAAAGATATTTTTATAAAGAATTATAATTGGATGTAATTTTTGTAATATTAATAAATGTAATAAGAGCATGCAATATTAGTGATTGAATGTATTTGTAAGTGTGATGAGAGTTTAGAGTGCATAAGTAGAGATTTTGAATCAACAATATTTGAACAAGCAAAGTTGTTGAAATGTACGACATGTTGAGAAGAATTTACTTGTCATTATAGATTGAAGTTGAATATTATTTTCATATGTAAACTATTTACTAAACTACAACTATAAAATGATTTAAACCCTTTCCATTTTTTGAAAAGCCACACTGAGTGAATTGTTGAGTTGTAAGTATAACTCAATTAGAAACAATAGACCTATGTTCAAGAATTATATTGTATAGGCTGTCCCACACAGAATTCAATCGGATAAACGAACCAATCAACTAAGAGGATGGAATGAGTTGCAAACTAGGAAAATAGTAAAGGTCCCAAAGATTCCTGGGAAACAAAGATAGATTAATATCAATAGGAAACAAATAGTTTATTAATGTTGCGCAAGGACAGACCACCAAAAAAAAAAGATGCACCCCCATAACTTTTTCTTCCTTATGGAGAAAGGAACCCTTAGAATGGTCATTGAGGACGATATCCATCATTAAAGAGAATACAAAAGACGAGGAGGATGCTGAATTTGTTTCCTCTTCAGAAGGAGTAGACGCATTTGAAGAATGTACCGAGATGAAGGAACATCATGCAACGGAATGAACGAAGGAATATTTGGAAGTGAAAAAAGATGGCATTCCCATGGTAGGTGAACAAAATCAAGTAAATGGCGTTCTAGTTAGTTGCAACAATTTTTCCATTGGGAATAACAAAGAAGAAAATGAAAACAGGGGAAATGGGTAAATTTTTAATGGAGAATATCTCAATCTATGTATGTGTTATCGTTTAAAAAAGAGCAATTGGTACTAACCTGCAAAATGGAAATTATTATTTGGTATAATCTCCAACCTTCCACATTAGCTGATACCCTCCACAAGGAACGGCCTCTGAACAGGTTTAATTTCTTTTCTATCTAGAATGTTTTGAAGTTATTGCTAATTGTCCTGCTGGTGGGCCATTGAGCCTACGTAGCCTGTTGTAGATGACTTCAAATGGTAGAATGACAATCATGTTGTCATTGGATGTATCTTGAACTCAGTTTGCTGATCACACTTTTTAGTGATCTTTATGTTCTATTATAACTGTTTCTGTCATTCCTCTCATGACAGCTTAAGCTCTTGTATAATTTCTCTTTTTAATCAAACTTTCTATTCAATATATATATAAAACTGGTTTAATATTAGCAATCGTCCATTTTTGGATTGAGCAACCCATTTGTGGAAGAAATTCCTCATACCTCAGGAGATTTTTGTCTATTTGAGTAAGAGATGTCACAAAAACTAGAATTAAAAGAGTTTTCTCGAGCAAATGTTATAGGAAGAATACCACATTTCACCAAGTTGAATTAATGTCAAAAGGTATTTAATTGTATCTGTCAAAACTATCATTCTTGCTAAGGTAGATTGCACAGGGATCATTATAGAGGATTCTATTTTTTAATGTGACTAAGAAATTTCAGGCGGTAGAGAGTAAAAACAATACTAACACAAAAGCAAGTTTACAGATCTACAAGAATAAAATTGTTTCATTCATAGAGGAAACGAAAGACAACAAACCTGCCAATGAAATCTAACCTTGAATCGTTTAATTTTTTTCCAAAATTGGTAGAGAATGAGGCAACACACCACTTGTGGGATATAAACAAAGCCAAACATTTAGGGTCAGTTTGAAACTCAAAATTTATTTAGTAGCAATTTCATGAGAATTTTAGAACCACCATTCTTGCCGTTAGTCATTTTGTTTCAGGAATAATTGCAGGTGGACAAGTGATACACTACTATTATTGGACTACCATTAGTCAATATAATAAACAAATATACTTGAATTACTATTAAATTGTTGAAGGGACAAACTAATACAAAAGGCTTATGGAACCCATGTCCTTACATTTTTTAAAAGCTGCCCACCCCTAAAATATTTAGGATTTCTATTTCAAATGAGACCATAACACCATGTAGAGTGAGACTTTATTTTAGATTTGACTCTCCCATTTCATAGAGTTGTTCATTGACTTTTCTTTGGAGAAGCAAGAATAGGCTTCATCTCTGCGTTATATGTTCCACTATCTAATGGAAAATCATCCTTCGAAGAGAATGAATCCATAACAACCCTACCTAAGATTTCTAAATTAAACAGTATTTTTAGATGTTCTGACTAAAAGATTGAAAATATCTTCTCTGCTCAAATATGAGAATCATGTGTTTTAAATTCTCCTAAGAACTGAAACATTATCAAAAATCCACATTTTACAAAAGTTGTATTATTTTCTTTTGCCTTAGCTTCCATGATCGGGCTCTTTAGTGGCAATTCAAAAGAGTGGCTGACTGCTTGATGTTGAGGAGAGGTATCTTTCCCCTAGGTAGAATGCATTAAAGGACATTTGGGTTTTGTACGTGCCTCTATCATATGACCAAACTAGAAATAGTTCCAGCAATGGAATCCTTATTTTTCATTATCTAAATGCTATTCCTATAAGTCTTTATCTACCTTCAAGCCAATATTCAAAGGAATACCATTCTAAAAATCTATTTCTAAAATCTTAGCTGTCACACTTATCATATAACATTGATTTTCATTCGATAAAGCTAAAAATTTAGCTAAAGAATCACTAGTATTTTTCAAGGTGGATGGAAGCCAAAAGTAAGATGGAAGATTCAACATTCTTATCCAAATAGTAGAGAGCTTTTTGTTTAAATAGATTAAACACTACAAACTGACAAAGGACATTTTCTAAAGATTATTTCTATCATTAATTGAGTCATATATTATCACCAAAAATATTTGTATGCTTAACGAAATCATAAAAACATTTGTGAACTCAAATAAATCATAAATCAAGTTTCTAGAAAAAATAAATTCACATGTATAAAACCCATTTGTTTAAATATAGAAGATTGGACAAAAAAAATATATATATATAACAATAAACACCATTTTCTTGTAATATTCCATCTTTCAATGTAATAATACCTTTTTGCTTGGATTCCTTCCAAGTTTCAATGCCTAACCTATCTAATTTGAGAGGTGTTTCTATTGCCACTTTATTTTTTTGTAAAGCAACCTCCTTGAATTATTTGGCTTGAGTTCCTACTACTTCCATATCATCTCTACATATTTGCCACACCTAAATACTATGAACCTTCTACTATTGCTATCAAATTAGGGTTTGATACCTTATTTTCCATCCTCCCAAGCCAATTAATTTTACATTTAAGACGATTCTAAACTTTATTAAAAAAATAATAATACTTTTTACAAACTTATTCCTCTTCATTTAGTTTGACAATAATTTCAACAATTAATGGCATAAAGATAATTATAATAAAATGATATCTTATGAAATGTGAAAAAATAATCAAATTAAAAGAATTGTGATGAGTTATATATTAAATAATAATTTATTTGAAGAAAGTTACTTTTGTATATGAAAGAAAGATTTATTGATGAAGCATCAAATAAAATATTTTCAAAGTATAAAAAAACAATACACAAACTCACAAGATAGATCAAAACTTTCATTAAATTATCAAACAAATTATAAATTAAAAATACATTTTTCAATTTAATTCAAGAGAACTCTTTTAAATTACTCATGATTAATGTTAGAGGTATTTTATAGTGACATGAAGAAGTATCATGTCATGATTGTATAAATAAAACTCCTTTTCATTTTTACATTTATTTGATTTTCTCATCATGTGGCTCATTGGAAGGATAAAGCATTTGCAATGAAATTCATTAACTATTGATTAGAAGCACTCAACAAATTAGGACCCAAACATGAAATTTGATATTAACTTTTAGTTAATATTAAAACTTGAGTCTTATATTAAAGAAGCTTCTAGAAATATTGAAGTGATATTTAATAAATTGAAGGTAAAGAAAATATAGTAAGAATTAAATCAAATATTTAAACTTTTATCTCTAATAAAGTATTTAATTATAAGTGCAAGGCAAGAGATGAGTTATGACATAGAGTAAATCAAATTCTTAATAAACTAAGTCTTAAGTAAATTAAAATTGTGTTTATGTATGTATGCAATAAATAAAATAGTTTTAAAGTAAAGTAAAAAAAATGTTAAGTAAACTAAAATTTATGCATTCATATATTTGTGTAGTAAATAAGATAGTTCTAAAAAAATCTTAAATCCATAAAATAATTTAAATATTTATTTGTATTTTTCTAGAGATATATTTAAGATATTTATACTAATTTACAAATAAATATAATAAAGATAATTAAATTATAAATATAATATACAAAATTAAAATATTATTATAAATTTTAGTTAAGATTATATACAATAGTCAATAGTGATATAGTGTGATGGTTAAGTTGTGGTATTGTTGTTCTTGCTATCAAGGTTCAAATCCCATTGGGGTGTTATTGTTGAGTGTTTATATACATTTTAGATTATTTTTATTCAATTTTAAAAAATATATCTTTGATTAGTGGGAATTAGAATTAATATTTTAATTTAAGAAAAATCTTTTTTTTTTTGATGTTTATTGATTTATTTTAAGAAATAAAAATAATATAAAAAATATTGAGAAATATAACCAAATATAAATTATAATATATATATTTTAAAGTAATTAAAGTGATAATTTTTTTAATTTTTTTTAATTGTTAAACTAGTGAATTGTATAATATTTAATTTAATAGCTTATAAATATGATATATATTTATTATTTAATAATTTAATATATATTTATGATATAATAAAAATAGTTTATAAATCATTTTAATAGTTTTGAATTGAGTATTGAAAAAACAAATGAAGATAAATTGTAATTTATTTTAATCTATTAAGTGTATTAATAATGTTGTAGTAGATATGTGGATAAAAATGTATCAATTAATTTTGATATAGTATAGAAAAATAAGTATTAAGTTTCTTGATAAAAGCATATTGTAGTGATCATGTCATAAAATTGCTTTTGTTGTCATCAAGCTTCAAACCCTCACTAGACTATATCATATTCACATAAAAAATCCAAACTTACCAATTAAAAGAAAGTTTTAATTAAAAGAAATGAAAATAACCAATTTAAGTTGTCATGGTGAGGGATTATTTTATATAAAAAACTATTATAAATGTATGAAGATATAAAATAAATGTATTGCATTAAAATAATATTATTAATGTAAAAATAATGCTAAAATTATTTAAAGTTTGGAATTTAAATTAATTGGGTCATGAGAATGATTTAAGAGTGAGAATTAAAAAGTTTAAATGGATTTTTAAAGTTAATAGAGAAATTAAAATATGTATTTAAATTGAGACAAGGTAGTGTAAATTTTTTTATTATTAAATTATAATTAAATATTATATTTTTATTTTTTAGATGTTTAATAATGGTGAAATTTGAATATTTGTGTTTTTAATTTTTTTTTTTTATTATAATATAATGTATTTAATATAATTATATATTGATAAAATAACATATTTTTATATTCTTGTTGACTTATATTCCAATCCTTATCCAACTTAATCTACTTCCATTTATTTTTATTATCACATATTCATCATTTATTATATTGTATTCATACTTAATTAAATACATTTATTGATAATTTATATTGGGGAAGAGGTCCCGATTGTGACCTCACTAGCTCATAGCTATGAGCCAAAATCCTTTATCCCTCTAAAAAAATAGGGAAACAAAATAAATGGATTTTATTATGAGGAAATTTAAAATAGGGCAAGAAAATAAATGAAACTTATTATGAGGAAATATCATGGTTAAGCACGCTTGAGTTACAGAAGTAATGGATCATTCATTCTCATGAGAGATTGGTTCATGTGAACCACTACCATGAAATATATGTCAATGAGTTTGAATCAAAATTTGTGTAGTTAAAACATGATAGCAACATCATAATTTGACATAGTAAAAAACTCCCTCTACTTATAAAAAATGTTGTTAAATAAATAAAATAGTTATAAAATAAATTTTATAAAAATAATAATTGTAGATTGATATTTTTGGGTTTTTTTATGTATTAAGATCTAGTACTTATCATGATTTTTTAAAGATTTGTTTATATTTCTTTTTATCTTTTGTAAAATTATTGCTCAATTAGCATATCTATCTTTACAAAAAAATTAGAAAATATATCAAGAAATATCCCTCTTGAGACATATTTTTTACAAAAATATGATATATAAATGAAATATGTAGATGACCCTTCATATATTTGATGTAATTTTTTGTAAAGATAGGTATGTTAGAATAATAAGTTTTAAGTTAATGAGATAAAATTAATGTAAATATGTTTTTGTCAAGTCATAAATCATAATTGAATATTGAAATATTTTTATATTGTTTAGATATTTGATAATGGTTGAATTTATATGTTTGTATTTTTAATTTAGTTTAATGTCTAGTTTAATATTTTTTTTAATGTATTTATATATTGATAAATGACACACTTTTATATTAGTGTTGAATCATATGCCAATTCTTATCCATCTCAATTTATTTCCATTTATACTTATTCTCACACATCCATCATAAATATCCCTTATTTATTATATTTTTCACTCACTTTAATGCATTAATTCATTTTCTCAAAATTAATTTTCTCCTCAAAACTTATTTTTGGACCACTTTAAGATTGATCTTATAATGTGTAAGAATGAATGTCAAATTTTAGTTTTGACTATGTTGCTCCTTTTAATTAGTTATTTTTATTATAGGTAAAAATGGGTTTTTGAAAGAGCCCAAAACATTTTACAACAAAACAATCCAAGTTCCAAAAAATTGTTCCCATAAAAATATAACTTCCAAAAGGAACAAAAACAACATAATTATAGTGAAGTTGTTAAATACAACATAACACCCAAAGATCTAGCCTAAACTATTTCAAACCCAAATTTGGCCAACCACACACCCTTAACTCAAGTGTGTAACTAAGAGACAAATTGGAAAAAATATTTCTTCCACCTTTGGAAAATATTCCATGAAACATAGTTCTCTAGGTCCTTAGACTAAGGAGAAGGAGGGGAAAACCACCATAGATGGATTGATGTAGAGAATTATGTAGGGAGAAGAATGCTTGACCAAAAAAAATTCTCATTAAGGAATATAATAATAATAATACTCAGTGCCACTCCAAACCAATGGGAAATTTAGAATTAATTGAATCAAATAGTGGAGGCACTAGAGTACAATCTATGGAAGATAATTGAACAAGATCCATGATATTTGTACAAACCATACTAGGCCTAGACAAGAAAAATATAGGGGTTGGGGGAATTGAATGATTCCCAAAATGATTCAAATCCCTTGAGTCAAAATTAGAGTTCCTAATATACATATTAAGGTGGAGTGAACTTGGGAGTTCCACCACCAAGTAGAAGAGGTCAACTTGTAAATATCATGAGGATAATTTGAATCCACATACCCAATAGAAAAATAATGTTTGCAATAGAATGGGATACCTTTTAGTTGATATATTGAGTCCAAGGATGATCTTTCACCTACAAGATAGCCTCCCTAGGGAGAGCCTTTGATAAATCCATGTCCACTAGAATGTGGGAAAAGGAGTTGTGTAAGTATTTTTTAGTAGCTATTCCAACCTTCAAAATGAAATGCAACATATTACCAATGGTCTCACAAGAAAATTCACACCAAAACTAGAGGAGAAAATCTCCCAAAATAGGGGTAAAACTCCCATTTATTATCTAATATATGTAGTCAATATTCTAAAATATAGTGATAGAGGTATTAGGAGAGAAGTTTATAGGTGGCTAAATCTATTGCAAAGATGGTTGTCGTTGCACCAAAATATTGACCTATTAATACTTCATACAACCACTAGAGTTAATGAATCCACAACAGGAGGTGGTTAAGCCATGTTGTGAACCCAAGTGTTGTGTTGCACAACACAAGGAGACCAAGGGGGTACACCTTGTAACAATCACCCCAACAAAAGTGAGGGGTTCAAACCTATGACCAAGGCTTTGATACCAATTGTTGCAAAGACGATTGTCATTGCACCAAAAGATCAACCTGTTGATGCCTGCTACAATCGTTAGAGTTAATGAATCCATGAGAGGTAGTTAATCCATTTCATGAACCCAAGCGCTGCACTGCACAACACAAGGAGACCAAGGGCACACACCTTGCAACAAAATCTACACACCAAACTCTTACCAGTGAAAACCAATTTTTTATTCATCACATGCTATCCCAAAACCACCATAACAATAGAAAAGGCCCATGGGAGATGCAATGACATAGCCTAAGGAGGAGGTTGAGAGGAAAGCACAACAAAATTATCCACAATTTCCACATATGAGCAAGGAGGGGAAGAAAGCCACTACAAAAAAATCTAGGGCCAATGCCACATGAAATAGCCAACACATACTAAGAATTTCCATGGTTTGTGGTGACACATAACTTCCCTTCAACAACTCCTAGGTAATTATCTATTAGTGCAAATTAATCATGCTCTTTTGCTAGCTCATCCAAAACTATAAATAAGTTAGCACACAAATAGACACAAGAGTTAGATTCGATACTAGAGGTTGTAAGGATTTGCAAGAAGGGAACAACATATTATAGGGCTATGATTACAAGAATAAGAAAGAGTGGGAATGGGGCCATTTAAATTTATTGTCTCCTTTTTATTAATTATTGTGAGCCAAACAACCACATGTTGTAATTAGATTAAGACTGGAAGGACTGGTACCCATTACAAAACAACCATAGAGGTAGACCAAGAACTCACAAGTAGTAAGAAAACCAAAAAAGTAAACAAAAACTAAAGCTTAAACAGTTCAACTAGTAGGGATATAAACAAAAAGAAACCCACAAATCTAGGACCAGCACTAAATCACCAAACACCTATAGGTCTACCAATAATTTGAGACCATTGATCACATTCCATTCCTAAGATAGGAAATAGAGCTTCTTTTCGAAAGTCAAAGGCCCCTGTTGAATGCCTTGGGTATTTGTTGTGAGATCACGAGCCGAGGTGTCCACCTTCTTTCCCTTATTCTTCTACGTGAGACCATCATCCGCATCTTCCACCAAACAACCACATGTTTCTATCTCTTTTTTAAAGACATTCAATGTGTCATTAATGCATTAATTCTACAAATAAAAAGAATATCTAAGAAAATATTTTAATTTTTAAAGCAACAAAAGAACGAGGATGTGTATTATCTACATATAGGCGACTTGGACACTTGTTACTAATTTATTTGAATATTTTCTCAAATCTATAAAGTTGAAGGATCTAGGAGTTTGACCTATGAGAACTTTACCCTAGAAGATAGATCCCTAAATAGTCTCTATAGACATCACCAATCTTACAAGATATTCATATATCAAAATTCAAAGTTGGAAGGATTTTATACCATTCAAGTTAGTAGTTTAAATCCACACAATAGAGATCAATTCTATGGTTATCAAGATCAAACTCATGATATTAACATTAAATCATATAGTTTTATAGGTTTATGTAGAACCTTGGAGAGTGAATATATCAAAAACACTAAATTTATATATCGTGGATTTTTTTTTCAAAGTATCTACATAAGTTCTTTATTATTATATCTAAAGATAAATATCTTAATCCCAATATAATTAATAATTACATTTATTAATATTTATTTATAAACATTAATTTATATTATCTAAATCAATACATACCTATTAGTTAGGCTTACTAATTAACCTAAATAAATTTATTTAAGTAAAATATTATGTTTCTTTAGGTAAGAAAATATTTAGGAACATAATAGTATTTATATAAGATGAACAACCATCTTTCTTTTTTTGTCAAAATAAAGAAAATAAGATATAGGAAAAATAAATTTTGGAAAAATTAAAAAAAATAAGGTAAAGGATAAATAAACTTTGATTCAAGATGAAAGATATTTTGTTTGTAAGTAATGAGAATGTATGTGAGAGAGATTTAATAAAAGAAGAGATTTTCAAAATCTATTGAAAATGAAGAATATTTACGATTTTAAAGAAAGACAATTTTGTAAAATAAAGAGGAGAGTTAAAGTTATTGAGAGATTGTACAATTTAATTTAAGAAAGAAATTAGAGAAGAAAAGTTAATTGAAAAGAATATTAAAAGAGATTGAAATAATGTTTATATGAAGAAAAATCTAATTAAAAGAAAATTAAAGTAATTTTTTCATAGTACATATAAGCAAAAATATTACAAACCTTATTATAATTAAATAAATTTTAATAATATTTAGAACTCATTCAATATTAACAATAATATTTGGAATCTTAAATTTATTATAGAACTTATGTAAATATAATAATAAAGAACTTATGTAGATATCTCAACATCTATTTATATTTATTAGTCTTAACTATTTATTTATGTTTAATGCTTTACTAGATTTATATTACATTAGTAGCCATAATGAATGTATTTATTTTCTTTACATTTCTTTATCATCTTGATATTTAATCTTGGTATAAAACTTTGTATTATTGATATAATTATGTATTTAACATATGGAATATGTAATTTATTAAACACTAGAAAATATCTCTTGACATCTTTTAGATAGAATATTTAATATATCTATATTAATAAATTTACATCAATAAAGATAAAGAATGCTTATTTTCTTTACAATTCTTTATTATTCTGATATTTAAACTTTATTTTCTTTTTTTAAAAAAAAAAAACTTTTTTATCATCAATTTTATTTATATTATAAAAAATCTAAATAAATATTTTCACAACTTAGATATCATTTACTTTAAAAATTACTAAATTTATAAAATACTATATTTTAATATACCAAGCATCTAAACTTTTTAGAAACCAAAATAAATAAGCTACATTCACTTAAAAAAAAATCCAAATGTATAATTTATAAAACATGAAGGTAGGCTCACAAGATATCCAATCTTAATTTAAAATAAGAAAAAAGCTATGACAGTAGGTGCATGATTTGACAATATGATGGGATATGAATTTATGTAGGATAAAATTGTAAAATGGGGGATATGGATAAAACAAAATACAAGTACATAGTAAGCATGTCATGAATGAAGAATTCAGAGGATAAGGTTATATATTTCAAATTAATAGAAGTTAAATCAAAACAGCCTTTATAAAATATTTGGATAAGCACAAATTTTACACATCCAATAAGTATTTAACTTGACAAATCTCTGGAAAAATAACTATTATTTAATATTTTTTTCTGGAACATCTGTATTCAATTAGTATTTAACTTGACAAAAATATTCTTGGTAGAAGATTTCAAAAATACAATTTATACTAGCAAAAAGATCCATCTTCCTTACAAAAGGAGTAACATTATGCCAATTTGTATGTGTTGCTCTGGATATCCATACTTTTTATTCTTCACTTCTTTTCTCAGTTAGTTGATTTCTTGAAAAAACTGAAGACATCTCATTTTTTCTTGCAGATTTAAAGCACTATTGAGGTTAGTCTTCAAATAGATGATATTAAATCTGAGATTCCTTCTTAGATCAGGCAGAAATCACTGTTTTATCACGTTCATCTATTGCAAAAACTTTCACCAAGAGCTCTAGATTCAGAAAATAATGAACTAATTAATAGTTGACCTATAATAAGAAAAAACTGCGGACTTGTTTGTACAGACAAATTGTTGGGACTAGTTTATGTTTCTCACCGTTCAAGTAGCTCTAATATGTCTTACTCTTCCTAGTTTTTCATGTCCACTGATATCTTAGTTCTTACGTTACATATTCTGTGTATTTCCCTTGAAAATAAAATATAATTCAAGGCTTTGAATAGATGAAACTTAATTCATAAGGCTTTAATTAGATGGATAAATGGTTGGACCGTTGAATCAAAGGAAGCAATTAGTCACCAATTATTATTGCAAACATACTTTGCAGCAATAATCTTTTTGTACTTCTGATTCCATGGCATTTGTAAAGGTCGTTAGATCATTGGTATGTGTTGGTGAATAGCTTAGCTAGTAGTGAGAGGTTTACAAGTTCTTATGCTAGCTTAAGATAATTTATTCAATCGCAGTAGCTTGCAATGGTGGAAACACAATTTAACGTAGTTGAATCCATTGTGTTGAATGAAAAACTAGACCGAATGTAGAGTAACAAATATATCAGAGACATTAAAGCTAGGAGATTCATTAAGTGTTCAAATCCTTTTTAGTTTCCCTTCTGAAGTAAATGATAATAGTCTTTTCAATTCTTCCAACTGAAGCAAAAGTTTTACCAATTTAGAGAAATTCTTTAAAAATGAAAGTAAAATATAAGGCTTGCAAACGAACTTTCCACAAAAGCCTTTCAACCAAAACTTTTCTCTAGCTATTTTAGAATATATCACAGTCAAGAACAAGTAGAATATTTTCTATAGTGAAATGCTCAGAGAGAAAAAAGAAGTTTTAAGGAATATACTGGGTTTGGTCAGTCTGTTTGCTTCAAAGTTACAGCCTAGAAAAAATACTTCAAATCTAAATTTAATAACATTGTAATTTTAATATTGATTGCTCTACGGAAAAACTCCCAGAGAGGCCTTTTTAAAGAATCCATGAATGTTTTGACTCTTTTTCATGCCTTTCATGAAAATTTGTTGAAGTTTTTGAATTCATTTCATCTATTTTGACAGACATTCGATGCAGAAGTATCATTAACCAAGTTACCATTTCTAACTGAGAAAGAAGTGAATATTCAATAATTACTTTAGAACGTCTCAAGAACAATGAACTCTCTACATTCTCAACTTCACGCTAGAAAGTACACTGATTGCCTGAAATGAATTACAACAATGAATGCGTTGCTGATTACTATCTAAGAAAATACACCCCAAACAGATGGAATTTAATATAATACAACTATATTTATTTATGAAATTCAATAGAATACAACAGTATTTTTTAGATTACAATCATACAATACAAAACTCTTTATAAGATGTTCACAATCAGTATTGTGTCTTAAATAGCTTTGTCCAAAACAAACATAATAGTGACAAATACTAAGTAGACATAAATATGACCAAACAATATTACACAATAATAAATAAATAGACTGACTATTCTCCTATTTATTACATTCTTTCAGGAAACTGGATGGATATTGTGATGGTGGGGGCATCGTAGGCCACATGTCATACCCATGGTGGTTTGGAGTTTCAGTGTTTGAGAATTGCTGCCTGTTTTCTGAGAGTGAAGATGCAGCATGCTTGTTGATTTCATCCTGTAGCTGACCCTCCTCAGTGAAGGATTCCAGAAAGTAAGAGAATATATCTGAATTGCAATCTTCCGCAATGGTACTTGCAGTTATGGAATTGATGTCCATGCGAATCTCTTCAGGAATATGGCGTTGTTGCATCTCAGATTGTTCAAAGTTCATTGGAAAACCTTCGAATGAGGAATTTCCATTGACAGTGCCTGAGAAGCTTGGAATGCTTTGCAGGACTGAATCAGTCATCGCGGGTGCCACAAAATAGCTATTTGTGATTGAGTTTCTTCTCAAATATAGAGAAGCATCATGGTCTTGTGTGCCCACTTCTAAAGTAGCATTAGAAAAGGGAATCAAGGTTGGATTCATGTGAACAGCATTGGTAGAGTATTGCGTGTCCTGAAACACAGGTGATGGTAATCTCTTTAAACCACTTTTGCAGGCATCATTGAAAGCATGATTAAGGCTGGCTGTTACTTGAGTTTCGGAAACCTCACTATTGAGCTGTGGGGAATGGTGGTTATTGCCAAATTTAGAACCAGCTTGAATATTGTCAGCGACAATAGTACCAGTTTGTGCATATTTATCTTGAGAATGATCAGAATCTTCTGGGCTGAGCTTGTTTTCAGAATCTATACCTACATTATTATCATCATGGTTTTTAAATTCCGATTCAGAAAGGGGTTTGTGGGTTCGAGGATCAATTCCCTGACTCACAAGTTTTCTGCTAAGGTGGGTATTCCAGAAGTTCTTGATCTCATTATCAGTCCGCCCAGGTATACGTCCCGCTATTAGAGACCACCTGAAAACCCATGATATACAGTGATTCAATTCTTTCATTTTAGACCTTCTATTTCTTCCTAGATTTAAGCTGTGGTGCAATTAGACATACCTGTTACCCAGAAGGCGGTGCAATCTGAGAATGATGTCTTCTTCATCGGGCAGAATTTGACCTCTTTTGACATCGGGTCGCAGGTAATTCATCCATCGCAATCTACAGCTCTTACCGCATCGAAGCAAACCTTGAAAACAATAACAGGAGAGCTAAATTAAATTAGTTCTGTGACAACTCGAAGAAACAAGAAAGAAATAAAAACCCTAAACAAAATTGCGTATGACAGTAAACCTGCTTTCTTAGGAAGTGTCCTCCAACCTCCTTCGCCGTGTTTTTGGAGGTACTTAGCAAGAAGATCATCTTCCTCGGGAGTCCATGGACCTCTATTCAGACCCACTTTCGTACAGCAAGGAGTTCGGCCCATTTTAAACCCTAATTAGTTATTTCAAACTTTCGAAACACTTTTCCTCTTACAATGACTCAAGATTTTGCAACGGAGAGGGATCAAGAAATTATGATAGGTTGTAAATAATTAAATCCGCTCACAGGCAAGCAGCCACGATAACTATTGGTTTCAGTACGATCTGAATCATTAACCAGAGCCACATATTCTTCTTTTAAAATCGCGGGATTCACTTAAATGACTGTGCTTACGTTGTCACATAAAATCTTTATCTAGTAACGTTTGAGGAAGAGGATAACATACTTAAACTATTATAATATTTAAGCGGAGGCTACACATGGTGCAGTCATATTGGATGCTTCACATTTCCCACTAAGTGGTGGAGCAGAGTTGTGGGGCTAATTTAGATCCTTTTCTTCGAGTAGAAGCAACGTTGGTCCTGAATCAAATTGTCTACACATTACCGTGATTTTTGTTAAAATTGATTGTATTTACGTTCGTTTGCTATTTTTGATGTGATGGATTTGTGTGGCACTCTACTCTATTGACATATGGTTTTGTCTATTTTGATGGGAGTAATGTAATAAAATATTGACAATGGGTATATTCTTGTGTTAAGTTTGGCTCATGGTTTAATTCTTATTCATTTTTATTTCATTTCTCTTTGCACTAATCTCCATACATTTTACTATCTAGTCATTCCAATCTTGCCTCTATTGGCATTGATTTTCATACACTCACTCCTTACCTCAAGACCACCACCTTATCCCTACTAATCATTTTCACACAAGTCAGTATTGATCCAAGCCCACCTCAAGGAGCACACAATTGATCCTTGAATCCCAAGATGTTAAGTTCACATTTTAATATTCTCGTGCCCTTTCACTAGTTGTTATGAGCCAACCTAACACACATGTCATGAGACATATTTCTATGTAATTGTAATTAAAGACATTCATTGCGCACTTAAATACATGTTAGGCCCTAATTTAAGAGGAGAATAATAAGACCACACATCAACTCTAAGAGAAATAAATGAATCAAATCTACACCATCATCATCATAGAGGCCATCTACATGTTTGCAAATTTTGTCTTTGGTCTTTGTCATTATTGTTAATTTGGTCCATCAAGGGTTTTGAATTAGGAAAAAATATTCAACTATTGAGTTAGCAAGCTCCTAAATGGTGTCGTTCAACACCACCTTGATAGTTTTCAATATCATGAAGGCCAAGGGAAGCAACTCTTTGTTAGACCAACACTACATGTTAGATTCAAATTCACAATAGTTGAGATCAAACTTATGGGGCTTGGGACCAATTTACATCATTCTCTCCAACAATTCAAACTCTAATATAGTCAAGACTAAATAAATTACTTTTTCAATAGTGTTGAATTGATTTAGAATAATGCCATTATTATCCAACATCAATCTAAAGCTAAGTATACCTATCGTCCTATTTATTTTAGTTCCATTGTCTATCCCAACTATGTTATGTAGGTTGATTGATTACTAATTGATCAAATATTTATAATAGCCTGAATAATTAGGAAAAATATCTATTTTTCTTACAAATAAGTATTTGTTGAAAATAATTTTTTGTTGTAATTTCTTTGTCAATTTACTCAATGGACAATGACAAAATCTTACAACATTGGATAAATGACCATTGAAAAAAGTGATCTTCCTCTATATTTGAGAGGGGTAGCTCCCTTACATATGATTAGGGTGTTTGTGGATTTTTATGTAATTTTTACCAAAAAGCTCAAAAGGTACACAATTAGTAAAAACTAAAAGGGGAGAGACACAAAAACTTTATGCAAGGAGCCATCCATGATTAATCAAAAGTTAACAACATGTTTATTTTCATCCCCTCTTTGTACAAGTGAAATAAATATAATAGAAAATAAACTTAAGTATTAAGAGATACAAAACCTATTAATACTTTATACATATAGATGGTACAAAACCTACTCAAATTATAGCAACACAAAGTTTAGTAGGAAAATAAAAATGTGTATGAATAATTATTTATATTTTAAATATATATTTTAGTCATATATAAATCAAGATAAAAACATGATAAAAATATATTACAGTCTCTTTCTTGAAAGGAAAAGAGTGCATGTGCAATGAAAATATCTTCTTTTATAAGCTTTCCATTGCATAAATAGTTACATAGCTACTTGTACCTCCTCATCTCAACTCTCCTTTTATATTATTTTATTCATTTTTAATATTTCCATACATACATCACTTTTTATAATATGTTTTTGGTAATAGAAGTAGGGGAAAGGGCCCCTGAACCCAACTAGAAAGAAAAACAAGGCCTATAGGCTAGCAAAACAAGCACAAAAAAATAGTAGGGGCATAAAAACAACCAATAGCCTATAGCAGGACTGACACTTAACAACCAAAAACAACAAAAAACTATGAACCAACATAGAAAAACATCCCTAAAGACATAACTGAGTCTAATTGATCAAGGGGCATGTAGGTCCAGTAAGAACATAGATCCAAAAATTGAAAAACATAGACCCAAATCACTCTTTTGGATAACAGATTAGGTTCCATTCTTGCTTCAGTTGTTCCATAGCCTTGTACTATTCCATAGATTTGTTCACTCCTTTTTTCAATTTCTTCTCAATATCCTTAGAGGCTTTCATCTTTCGATGGCCTTTCCTAGCCTTAGTTGACCCACTCACCAAGTCGAAGATAGCCTTGCGCACAATGCCCAAAGTGATTGTTTCTAAATTATTGAAGGCCTTGTCCATCTTATCCACTTTGTGATGTAGTTTTCAAACTTGAGTAACATAGAAATTGAGGGACATATCATTATCCTGCATCTCCTTAACCTTTTCCTCCATAGGTTGTTCATCCATCCCCTTCGTACCTTCCCTTACCACTTCCTTGACTTCACGTTCAATATTTTGGAGCCCTTCCTCTTCCTCATCCTTTGACTCTTTGACCATTGGTTGGTCATCACCAACCATTTCTTTGTCATGTTCATTGCTACTAGAGTCTTCTGAGAGGTCTTCTCCCAAGACCACCGATAACTCCTTTTTACTCAAATTAATGGTAGGTGGAGCTTCATCTTCAAGGTCATCCTAGGTTCTTTAGTCAAAGTTTCTTACCTTTGGAATATTGACCCACAAGCCTTGTTGATCTCCTCTCAACCTTCCCACTACTCGAATATTCCAATTTTCCTTGCTTCTCCTCATCTCTAATTTCAATAGTGACTTTTTGGGTAGTTTTTGGCTCAACACTATCAAAAAATTTCCTTGAAGCGCCAAAGAGGTTTCCTGATGGGTTAAAACTAGCCTCTTTTCCTTTCAAATTATGAGTAATAGGGTTTCCCTTGGTAAGAAGGCCTTTAATAGAGGGTTTTTCAAACTAGAAGGAACAGTAGGGGGTTTTTTGGAGGGAAGTCTCACAAAGTAAGTACTCACACCGGAGGAATTATTCTGAGAGGGGTAGGGGAGGGGGTCCACTTGAGACACAGTTTAAACATTACCAGTAGGGATACCACTAGAGGGTCTCAATAGGGGGTAATTGTAGAAGCATAGCTATATAGACACTCGATTAGACCTTGGTGGAGGGGGGGTGAGGTTCCCTTAGCCTTGCAATGTTTGAGAGATGAAAATAGAAAAAAAGGTATATTCATTTTTTCATTCCTATGATTATATGATAGAGAAAGGAAAATGGTACCTGTGAACTGTGGTGTAACACATTTCTAGGGTGAAATACTTATGTGCACACTAACAACCCCATAAGGGGCTAGGACTCACTCCCTATCATAGCCATTTTATCATCTCAAATTTTTCATCAACTTCAAGAAACATATCCATTTTAACCTCTAGTAATTGCCATTGCTTATTTTGGACACCCTTAGGCCACTATACTGAAGACCAGTCATAGCTGCAATCATCCTAGGGGACACTTCAAACGCAATGCTACCAATATGAAGTCTATCCTCTCTCCAAGAGTTGTAAAACTTCACAGTTATATCATCATTATACCATCATATTGCCATAAAGAATGGTGTCATAACAACCTCTTCAAAGAGCTTCCAAAAATCTACATTCTGTCACAAAGGAACACAAGATAAAGGATTTGATATTTTCCTAGGAAACCCATGGAATTACAATGGTAGTGGTAGATGAAAGAATTTTTACCCTTCACAACAGTTGCATTAGTGGGTAAAAATTTAGCAAGTAAAACAATAATATAGTTGCTGCCACAATTTAGCAAAAAAATAGCAGACTAGACCTCTGCTAATAGGACGCTATCATCACAAAAAATAAAAAAGAATCTAGTAGAAACATATTTAAAAATTAGAGAGTGGTTAAATTTCTGCCAGATCCTAACAATCCACTTCGATAACCCACAATCCATGTGAGAATAGCCCCCAAAAAAATAATGATGGATAATAAGCTCCAATTGCAGTCCAAAGTTTTATTGAAAGGATGTATGATTGAATGACACTTAGGAAATAAGTGAGGGCACAATGAAGAGGGGGCACAAGACTTACCTATCATGATGAAAATTAATCTCAAATCCTTAGCTTTAGTGGAGATGTGATCTACAGTCACGTCACTAAGGCTTCCCTTGGAAATCACAACATAGAAAAAGTAATCCACATTAAGGGAAAAGGAATTAAAATCATAAGTCCATAAAGGACTTACCATTTCATAATAAATAGAAATATCCCAAGGCATGAGATACATTCCTATAATATCCCTCATTAGTATCAAATAATGATGAGGACAATGTGAAGCCATAAAAGCACATGATTAGGTGATGAAATAATCCAAGACTAACATCATCCTTCCCACGTAGTACTCAACCTCCTTGCCACAATTATTACACCTCACACCCTCAGCTAGAACCAGATAAATATGTGAGGTAAAAAAAGGTTGACATCACCCAATCCATTGGTTCTCTACCTTATTGCCACTTTTGGTACACTTCACTCTTTGAGTAGAGCTCGGTCTATTTCTACACATCATCCAATAGATGAGATTCAAATTAAAATTCACAATGGGTTGACCCTATCTTTTATGACATGTCATCCAGTGAACATTGGAATCCAAATTCAAATTCAAAATGGAGTGAGAGACCATCAACCCGACCCACATAGCAAAAAATCCCTCATAAAGCAAGGCAAACAACATCATTATTAAAGATTATAAGGAGCCCCATCCATCCGACCCTTAGCTAGCCATTCATCAATATGAGTTGGGATGTTCTCGAATCTCCAAAAGTGTCATTGGGGGAAGGAGAGCCCTGCATTGGAGATTGCATCGACAAAATTGATTCCTTCTCTATAGATATAGGATACAAAGACACCCACCATAGAAGAGAGCACACATCTAGAATCCTGAATCAGGCTACTGATATTCCAAGGGGGCTCAGTTAGACCATTAAGGAAATAAAAAATTAGTTTAGAATCTCCCTCAATAATAACTCTATCAAATCCCAAATCTTTTAGCCTCTTAATACCTCTCAGAGCAACCACTACTTGCACCTTTATGCTAGTATCGGGTAGGTGAATGAAGTTGGGTACCAATTTTCTGGCCACTTTTGAATTTTTTTTTACAAAATTCCCTCGTGTTATTTTGCGTTAAAAATAAAGAAAAAATTGAAATTATTTTCCTTGGAATACCAACCCAAAGGTTGGAGGGCATTCCCAACAAGGCTAGAGATGTGTTTTTGCAAATTCTACAAATTTTCACATAATCGGGTCCGTGCTCACCATCAAGATTGCATCTAGTTCAATATCAACAAAATTGAAAACATGGGTAATGTTAGGTTCTCTCTTAGCTATCCAAAAATGTAATTTTTTTCACTTTTTGACAATGTTAAACCTTTCATCCATATTTTCTTTTGTTTGTATGTCTGTTTTCACCAAAAAGCAATGTTTGGTGTTTTTTTTTGTTATAAATTAACCGTTCATCAAAATTTCAAATAAATTACATTTTTAGAAACTAGACTCCATTCTACAAATTTTTAAAAAATAAAAATAAAAAAATCAATTATTTTCAAAAAAATTTAGGGGGAGCACGGCCAAAATTCTGCTTTTCAAGAAGTGCCCACTTAGAAAATTAGTAAAAAATCAAATATTCATTAAAAAATTATTAGAAAAATTGTGCATCAACTAGATGCTATTAGCTAACTTCTGACAATAGTAATTTTAAGAATACTACAAAAAAGTTCACCATGCTTAGGTCGTACAAGAGTTGCTATATTATGTTTTTTGACAAAAACAGCACCAATTTGTGTACACCCCTCCTTTGAACCCCTTAATCTCAACCATTTTCAAAATAAATTAGTAGTTTAGAAAGTAAACTCGGAGCACTTTGATCTTTTCTTTTGTTCCATCTCAAAATTTTGAGTGTAACTATCCTCAATTTCACGTCCAAGGTCAGCATTTCCTAATTTCAGAAAAAAAAAATGGCCACTTAAGCCCCTTTTTTGGGAACCATCTTGTTGCACTTAACCTATCATTACCAATAAATTTCACATAGGCATCTATACACCTCCAATAGTGATCTTTGATCAGATTGCCAACCACAACCATTTCAATATTTCCTTTAGAACATTTGTCAAAATTCATTTTAACCCATTCCTCTAAGGGGGGCCTCTAGTGAGTCAATTTCCTCCTTAAGATATTGCTAGGAAGTTGATCTTAGTTAGGTCTAGGTTGAGCCCCCACAATTGTTTAATTCTGATGTATTTATAGTTAGGCATAGTTTTTGAGAAGCTAAAAGTTTTCGAGTTCAGATTCTCAACCAATTGCTACTTCATGCCATAAAATACGTCATCACTGCTTCTTTTCTTTTCCCTAAGTATTCTATTATTTCATTCCTTCCACAGATGCCAATAAACCAATGGAGGAACATGTTTCCAAATATCCTTAATTATAGGATGAGAAAAAGGATAGAAACTCCATTGAATCACAAGGTCCTTCACATCACTAAGAAACATCCAATCCGAAAGGAGATTTTGCAAGGTCAAGGACTGGACTTCCCAAGCAAAGGGCAATGAACAAGAAAATTATTTTAATAGAAACTTCAAAAAAAGACAACTTGAATTTACATCTATTCACAATTTGGAATCCATTTTTATTAAGAACATCAATGGTTAGGATTATACCATGTAAAGAAGCCCACCAAAAACAATTGACTTTTGGAATTAGTTTAGAATTCTAGATATTGAACCAAATAAAATTTTAATCCATAGCTGGGGCACCAACCAAAAGTTTGTAAGATGATTTAAATGAAAAATCCCCAGAGGGATTGTCACACCAAATCCAATCATCAACACCACCTTGAATAGAGATACATTAGTCTCCCATGATGGAATTGAGGGAGTTTTTTAATAATGTTAATACATGTGTCCTTTACAATATTAATCTTGAAACAAAGAAAAATGTAATTTTATGTGTGTGGGTGATATGTGGTTACCAATATGGAAAATATAAAGGTTTAAATGCACTTACACTTTCCCTAATTTTGTTAGAAAAAGAGATCTCCCAAGGATAGGATTGAATTTCAATCTTAAGGTGATTCAACCCTATTAGGAAGGTCTATTGTTTTCATATGACATAAATGATTGATTGAAACTTTTGGGAGATGAATTAAAATGCATTAAAAAACTAAATTTCATGACCTAACACTTGAAATGCAGAATATTATGATAACAAAAACAAAAACATCAATTTGTAGGCAGATCTGAGAAGGGAAAAATGGTATGCACCTTTCCTAAAAAGAAGGCTCCGAGCTTTGTAGTAGGATTGGTTCACCCTAGAGTGAATACGTCGTAGTGCAGGGGTCCAAAATATGATTTTGTAGTCCTTAGATCCTAGATCTAAGCTTTCGATTTCTCCATGTTTGACTATCAAAAAGTCAAAAATAAAATCTATAGGTGAGTTTCCGTAACTTGACAACAATGATGAAAACTTTGAAAACTTTTAAAAAATTTCTCCTTCGATCAATCTTCAATCCTTCTTCACCTGTAAATCTACATATACAAAGAGAGAAGAAAAATGTTTTTTTTTGGGTGAATGGGGGTTTTCCTTAGTCAAACTCTGTGTTAGTAATTAAACCTTGATAATGAAATAATGATAAATGGAAGGAATTGATGAATGAACAATGCTATGTTAGAACTCACCAAAACCTTAATGGCTTCCCTTAGAGGACTAAAGTCTAACTCAACACTTTAAATTCTGGATCTTGCATGAATTGCCTTGGTTGATTGCTTGATTTGATGCTTGAATGGTTGAAACTTACATCACAATGTTAGCTCCAAAACATGACATGAACACACATGAACTTTGAAATGATGATATGATCTTGATTGATGTTGTAGATAACTAATAAATATGCTCTTCAATGCTCCTCACAATAATATTTTCTCTTGTGAAGTTTGAATTATGCGTGTTAAGTTTGAATTGATAAAATAATTGTATTTATAGGTGTTTATCTAATTTCCCAAAAAATAGATTCCACAAGCTGACATTTGAAACTTGAATTTGAATCATTAAAATTTCACCAAAAACATATTAAAAATTAGGTCCTATGACTTAAAGGGGAGGGTGAATGTGTCCTAGGACCTAAATCCAAGACACACAATTTCCAAGGTGTTTAAATTAATGTTGACAATTGTTTAATATAGGTTTCCCTTTCAAAAAATGGGAATAATAAGGCTTTAAAATACATAATTTGGTAAAATATAGGCTTAAAGTTAAGTCCAATTAATTAAGGGGATGCAAACATAGTGTGAAATTGTAAAGGTGTACAATTTTCTACACTACATTTAGCCCACACTTTAGTGAGAGTATGAGCCCACACTCAAACTTACACTAAAGTAGAAAAATAATTCAAGAGAGGTCTAATTGTACAACTATTGGAGAGAAAAGATGATAAGGATCAAGGAGGATGATGAAGCCTCCAAGATCAAAGATCCCATGGAAAACTAACAAAGGCACAAAGAGACACATGTAAGTAGCTGTGACACAAGATACACAATCATATGATGCCAAAATTAATGTAAAGAGGAAGAAGGGTGGATCACGCCTCAACTGCTTGTCCAAAAGGTATGGATCAAGCCTAAGTTGTTTGTCCAAAAATATGCTCACAAGGGCTTGTGCTGTCTGATATACACTAGGTGAGCCCTAAGGCAATAGGGTGAGAAACACACACTAGGTCTACAAGGTGTGAACTCACAGAAAGGTGGCAGATGGGAAAGCCATGCTAGGTCTACAGGATTCCATATGTAAACCATATCAATAGTTACACTCCTTGATAAACTTGATAAGGTGCCACATTAAATGGTCACAAGTTTTCACAAGGCTAGCAATTTGTGTTATGCTAGACACTTATGACAAGGCACCACTGGAAAGCAAGTTGTATTATGCTTGGTGGCTAGGAATTAGTTTTAGGGGTTTTTCTTAGTTCATGAAAGGTCTCACCTTAGGGAACATCACACTTGATATTACCACCAAGAGAGCACTAGTCAAGGGATAAAATATTCACACCTTAGGGAATGCAAACCATAGCATTATAACCAAGAGGAATGTCATATACCAAGAAAGGTCACACTCTTGAAGGGCATGAAACTCAATGTTACCACCAATAAGATACATCAAATGAATTGAGAAGACCACACTTTGAATAAGGTCATGTCATTATGCAAGTAACATGAGTGAGATCTTATGGCTGCGTTTCGCGTGTGCCTACTAGATATCTTCTGTGGTTTCTTGGCTCTCCTTCTTGCATGCAGTGCTTGGTGGGGATTGGGTGCAGATTGCCCTACCTTTATCTTTTGTGGGTGCCATCTATTCGGTGGGTTCATTGTGGTGTCTTCTTTGAAGAAGTGTGGTTAAAGATCGGGCCAATCTTTGCTCCTACTCGGTGTAGCAGGAGGGCTTGGGGACTCTTCATGTCAGCTTGGTCTTCTTCTTGCTTCTTCTTGGTCATTCCTCACTCCTTCCCGTGGTGTGTTCGGTGCCTATTTTTTGGGGGCTCTCTTTTTCAGTTTGTTCTGGCTCATTCTTTTCCCCTCTTGGTGGTTTGTCGATGTTTTCCATTGGAAGTTTGTGAGGAGTTTTGGCCCCTCTCTGGCTCTGACCAGCGTGTCAAGGTTGCTTGGAGTGCTCTTTCGCTGGGTCTTCTCCTTACTACTTTGCTGTGCGGGAACCCTTATTCCTCTTGGGGTTTGCTTGTTCCTGAGCATTCTGAGATTGAGTTTCTACTTTTGATTATGGTTAGGACTATGCATTCTAAGTTTTATTTTGTCTTATCTATGCCTGAAATATGGTTGTCTTACTTTTTTTCTTCTCTCCTCGAACCCTAAATTGTTTTCTAATCTTCTGGGAGAGGTTCTTCGGTCCTTGGCGCTGTTCTATGTGTTTCCTTTTGTGCATCTTTGGGTCACTCTAGCTCTTCCTATGGAGGTGGTCCTATCTTCTATTGAGGGGGAGATGGATATGGATAGTTGTGATCTCTCTCCTATAGAGGTGGAGAGGGATGCTTTTGTGTATGCCTGGAAGAACTGCTGGGGGGCTGATTATGCCCTATTTTGTGGTTGCAAGGGAGCTAAGGCTGACCTACATGCTATTTTCTTTTCTTCATCTTCTATTGAGGTGGAGATCTTGAAAAGAGAGCTGATCTTTATGGAGTTCTATCTCAAGGATAAAAGGTGCTATAGTCACCATGATATGGTTGAGCTTGGGTTTCTCTCTTATAGAGGTAGAGAGAATAGATGGTTTTTGAAGGCCACTTTTGTTGCCTTACGCACTTGTGGTTACCCTTCCTATAGAGGCAGAAAGAGTGATTTACGTGGCTCTGAAAATTTTGTTGTTGGAGCTTTGTTCTAGATCTGTAGTGGGTTGTTGGTCTCATCAAAACCAATGAGTGTTAAAATCTTGTAGTTTCTTAGTTCTTGTTTGGGCTGCCTACTGGATTTTGGCTGGGTGTTGGCTTGCTATTTCCTTGTGGTGCTACTGGTTGTTTTTTTTCCTATCTTTTGGGCAGCTTGTTCTTCTTGGTGTGGGTTTTGGGTCCCCTTAAAACCTAAAGGTTTCAGGTCCTTTAAAAAACTTTTGTAAATGGTTTCAGGTCCATTCAAAACTTATTTTTTCCTTTATCAAAAACATGAGCGGGAGGTATAACACCCCCAATTTTAAAAAATCACTAAACACCATGCTGTGAGTAATCACTTTAAAGTAGAAGATGATGAAGGCCAATGTATGAGAGCTTATTTGGAAAGCCCTATACCAAAAATATGTTTCCAACTGAAGTTGCATCATGGAAAGGAGGTTTCCTCCCATATGTAATCCTAAGATAACACATAAGGGATCTATAGATTTGGGGTCAACATATTCCTTTGTTGTAGTGATATAATAGAGCTTGGAACCATCATCATTCCCCAAATACGCATAGGAAAATGAACACAAAGGAGGAATGACATATAGAGAGTGAAAAAAAAGGAGAAGCCTTTTGGGTCAACATGGAAGAGACCTAAATGTCTCAAAGCCTTACGTCATCCCCAAAAGGAAAACACAAGACAAGTGAAAAGACAATGGTTACAAAATATAGAAGAATGTAGATACAAATAGAAGAATGTCACAACAAATTTGATTTATTTTTATCCTTGCACCAACAGAGTAACAAGGGTCATCCAAAGTAGGATCACAAACATAAAAAATTCCAAGAAACACACTATGGGGAATTAAATTACACACATGGAATCACACAAAGAACATGCAGAAAGAACAAAGCTAGCTTATGACACATGCGATCCAACCTAAACCAAGTCGTCTGCATACCAATCTTCTTTATCATATATGGAAGGAAAATAACTAACCAAATGGAAAATAATGAGTATCGTACTAGGAAAATCATTGAGTTCAACATGTGGTGATGCACTCTTTTTAGGAGGATCATCATGGTTGTTCTGATCTAAGCTCATGGAAGAGGAAAATAATAAATTTAGCTCATTATGCAATTCCTCATCAATCTTAACAATCTCATCATCATCATGTCCAAGTTAATCCTAGAAGGAGGTCTAATCAAAATGTCCATTGTAGGTTCATTCTTTTGTTGTGGTAAAGGTAGGGAATCATCATACTTTTTTTGAGTTAGATTTTGATCTTGGTTTGTTGGTTTGTTATTTTTTTTGTAACTGACGAGCAATAGCATGATGTCTATGCCTACGCTCTTTAGCAATTTGTTTCTTCTACCACGATTTTGAAGTTGTGATGGTTTAGGAGCAAGTTTATCAACCATTGGTTTCTTTTCTTCCCACAAGGGAGGAACAAAAGGAACCATTGAGGGTCGATCAACCACTTTATCTTTAGGTTTACAAACATGTTTGATCTTAGGAGGAATAAAATGATTTGCGTGATTATCTCTTGGTCTCTTATAAGAAATAGGTGAAGGAATAATCATTGATTTGTCCTGGTTACTTGGAAGAGCTTTTGATTCAATCATAGTTTCAACAATGATAAGAGGGTCAATTGAATGGATTCAGGAATACTACTAAGGGATAATGTTGCTATGCGCGTTGCCTTGAATTTTTGATAATATTTGAAAAATAAGTCCTCATGAGGCTTAATAGATTCCATGGGTTCAGACCAAAAGAAATCCAATGAGAAATTCCCACAAGAAGGAAAATGGTTAATACCACTATTTTGGACAATGAAAATGACATTGCTAAATGGAAATTTTAAGCATTTATGCACTACCGACGAGATGACATCCATGGAGTGTAGCAATGGGTGGCCTAGCTTTGTAATACTCTATCTGATCTATAGTTTAAGAAAGAAATCTAACTACTAGCTTTCAGCTGAAATGCAACTAGCTTGTTTTCATGCTAGGGGTTCTTTTGCAATTTTAACAAAAAGAAAACAATTTTAAAGAATTACATCAAATTAAATTTCACAAATAACTTTCAATATTTCAATTTCAGTTGAAAAGGAAACAATAACTTATTTCATATAATGGAAAATACAAAAGAACATTAACTAACTTTTCTTTGCTTTCGTAAAGTAAGAGCATTAATTATAGCTAAAACATGCTAAACAAATAATTCTAAAATTTAAAGAGAGAGAAAGGTTACAAGAAAATACAATTTGGAAGCTAAAATACTTGATCTTGACTTGATCATCACGGGAAAAGGAAATATCATCAAGGGCTTCACCGTCCATTCAAAGACCTACTGCCCTCTCATGTTTATTCAGCTGAAGAAACCCACCCCTTCATGAGGGTAATCAACAATGATCATTTAATCATCATGCCTCTGATCTTGGTGTCAAGGACCTATACCACTTGATCGATCCTTCACTCTGGGTAACTCCCTACTAGAAAAATCACTCTGACCAAGGGTATATCTGGCACTTGATAGCTAACAAATGCTTATCTAGCACAACACCTTGGCTAAGGATTTTATCATTATTGGCACTCCTATGCTGTCAGCACTCTCACCCTTGCTCGACATATAATATTTTTATTTCTTTATTTATTATAATTTATATTCTCAAGATTCATCTTGTAGCACGGGTTTCCAATCAGAAAAAATTTCATTCAAATTTATAGAGATCAGAAGGAGATTAATAGGTTTAGACCAAAACTTTCCTCTCAAGAAACATAAGCTTAATCCTTCTTATAACAAGGGAGAACACATATACTATTCTTTGCTCAAGTTTTCTTAGTTTGATTTTACTCTTCATTAGTCAAAGATAATATTAACATGATTTCCATATTCGAGTTCCAAGGAAGATTACATAGGTTTTAGAAATTAGGAAAATAGAAATTGAAATCTTCTCTTCTCAGATTGATTAAGAACAATTTATAAGAAGTGGGAGGGATAGAGCTTAGACTCGGTTTTGAGATGAAAGAAAATAGAGCTAGTGCAATTGTAAAGAAGCTCGCCTAATAATGGTTTATAGACAAGAATGGGTGATAAGATTCAAATTAACTATTCATTCCATTTTATGTAGTATTCATCATCAGAATCAAATTTCTATTCTAGTTCGATCTGGCAAGAATTTCATAAATAACATTTCATATAGAAGATAATATCATTCCCATTTAAATGTTATCCAAGTTGGGTAAACACATTAAAAACTCCATATGTGCATGACTAAATGGATTTGAAACTTATAGATGCTCCACTTGATAATTCCAAATGAAAAGCTAAGGTGACTCGGTTTGCAACCAATGTTTCCCCAAGCTCACCATGAATAATCCCAAGTTGACACCCTCCAGAGGATTACGATTATGAAAAATAAAGGTAGGATGAATAAATGAAAAATGACACCAAAAAGGTGTAGAGATGAGTAAGGTGCCAAGGTCAAGCTCAAAAGTATTGCGTCGCCCAAGAATGAAGTAAAGGACTCATCGATAGTAGAAGATGGAAACTAATGAAATAATTAAGTGCCTGTAAAAAGAGCGGAAGAGACTGCCCTCCTTTGATGATAAAAATGAGTCCATTCAAAACCTCCCATCAAGACCTTTAGGAGCCTATGGTTGCATAGCTTCCATCTTGTCCTTTTTCTCCTAGAGATATGATGAAAGTTGGAGGGGAAGTTTCTCCATTACATACCACCAACGACTCCCAACTTTTAGTTAATTAATTTTTTATTTTTAGCCATACATAAGTTTAATATTTAATTCAATGGCTTAGGAATTATAATTATTGCTAATTTAATATTTATAACCATTATAATTTCTCAAGATATAATTCGAGAATTGATTTGCTCAACTTCAAAAAGGAGATTATTATTAAATAATTAAATTGACTTGTTTAACTATAATTAGCCGATAGGCTATTTACGTGGGGGAACCCCACCGGGATTTCCCCCAGTCTGACGCCGCCGGGAAGATTCTGGTGGGGCTCCCCCCATGTAACATCACAACTTCCGGTGAAAGTTTTTAGTGGCGTGGAAGAAACCTCGAAAACGGTAGCGGATAAAAATATAAAATGCAGAGACAAGGGTTGACCAATGATCTGATATGACCATTACATACTGTACATTTTGCATCCTGCAGATTAATAAATTACCTTCGCCCACAGTTAAAATGGACATCAAAACTGCAAGCATGTTTCCCACTTTATCAGTTGATTTCACAAGCATTGCCTCCAGTCGGATTAAATTTTCCAATGTTTTGATATTTATTATTAATTGTGGTCGCTATCTTTAGTTAGATCAATTGCCAAAAAAAATTGATTGAAAAATTGATTTTTGTATTTTAATATTTTATTTCTTTTTAGAAAATAAGAAATTTGTTTGATCAAAATCAATTGAGTTTTTAAAAGTAAGAATAATTTAAAACTTGTTACATTTCATATTTAGTATAATATTATATTATCAATTTTAAGAAGTAATCATGATATCATGGGAAACTTCAGTATATATAAAAAAAAACAAGGCAATAAAAATATTAATATAAATCATGAGTGTTAATTGTTATTTTAGCAATAGCGGTTAACATGATTATAATAATAGGAATAGTCTTAAATGAAATATTAGTAGTTTATTTAAATAATGTTATCATTTTAAAGTATAAAAATTTATGGGATATCCCTAAAGATAATGTTGGCCAATGATCAGTTAACAATAGTGTAGTATTTTTTTCAAAATTAGATTTAACTTTAATAATATTATTATTCTTTTTTATTTAATGATAAAACAACTACATTGTAAAATTTTCAACAACATTTAGATTTAATCTTAATAATGTTATTATTATTTCTTATTTAATGGTCAAACAACTATATTGTTGTTAAATATTCAATAACATTTACATAATGCATTTAAAAGGGATTAATGAAGAGGTAATCTTGGAACCATTAATGGAAAGTACATAATTACCATTGAAGTAAAGATAGAGATTTTACCACTTTAACTCTTTTAATAGCATAAACATAGAAATAAATAACTATGAGTAAAAATGGTGTTGGAAATTAATAACTATGATTAAATATGGTGTTCAAAATTTATAACTATGAGTAAATATGGTGTTGAAAATTAGTAACTATGATATTAATATTAATACCAATTTTGATAAAATGAATTAATTTTAAATGGAGAGTAACTCCATAATAATATTAATTACATCATGGAAATGATAATAACATCATTAAGGAGAATGAGGATATCATAAATGTTCAAATTGTGGAAATAATATTATTATTTCCCTTTGGAAAATAATTAGGAAAATATAAGCAAGGATCAAACAATAGTATTATTTCTTCTTTGAGCAATCAATGATGATAATTATTAAAGGCTTTTGTTGAATTTAATTAATAGAAATTTATGGTAATTAAATAATAATGTTACTCTTTAGGCATGGGTGGTAATAGATTAGAGTGTGGCAAGTCTTTATACTGAGTCCAACCTAAAGTTAGAAACACTCGTGCTACATCTTAGGGTGTACGTGAAGGATATCTACACACGGACTCTCATTATCCTTCCTCTTCCTTCCCGAGAAACACATCTACAATGAAGTTAAATGAGGCACCAATTCAATTTGTATAGTTTACATCCCATGCTAATGCATGGCATCAACTATTAGTGGTTTTCATGTTGTGGATTATTTATTTATTTTTAAAATGGTTGTGTCTTTTCCCAATATGTAAAATAGAGTTTGAGCAATTTACTACATCAATGCCTTGTGGGATTTGAATACGCCATTGTTTCTATATTTTAGAATTAAGCCTTTATGAATAGCAAAGGAAGGGCTATCATCTTGAACACTGCTTGATCATAACAAATTTGTTAATTGCATGGTTTATATATATATATATATATTGCAAAGGAGGCATGAATTATGATGACCTAGCCCTTGTTTTACTCCTGGTCACATGGGTGGGGGCTTAGGAATGTGTGTTGTATTCCTTGGGTCAAACGGTCCTGGACAAGAATCTAGAGGTACTGGAAGTTTTCTTCTACGTAGGATGGACAATAAAGGCACCACTACCAAACCCCAGCCAAAGCCAGGTAGTTTCTTTATATTTAGCTACAAAGGAATTTTTTAGGGATTTAAGAAATTGAGCAATGTAGTTTAGTGGTAAGGTGGGTTTCACTTTCTAAAAGTCTTCCCAACTCCAATTCTAGAGGTCCTATTTTGATTCTCGTGAAGAACACGAAAATGTAGTGCAATGTGAGATGGGTTACCTTGTGTGAATTACCCAAGTTACACAAGTTCTATTCTTATGAAACATGTGTGAGAAATTTTGAAATAGAAGATGGGTTAACCATGGAACAGTCTCTCTAAATTTGAAGGGGAACAACTTATGCATCCCCTAACATAGTCTTAAATCTAACTCTAATAATAGACACCCCAATGCATACAAAATTATGGGTGTTACATGAATTGCATCCCTAAAAATAAATATTTTTAAGATGTATGCTTGTAAGGAGTCTATAAATATGGAGCATAAGATAATTCCTTAGTGATTCGGTTTAGGTTCTATCAAATAAACTAAAATATTCTTTTTTTTTGTGATATAAATATTGTTAATAGTTTTCAAAAAATGTATTACTCACTTTCATCATATTGTATATTTAGCCAATAGGCTATTACATGGGGGAACCTCACCAGGATCTCCTCCATTCTGACGTCAGTGTTTTCCTTTCTTTCTTTTCCCAACATTCTCACTGAATCAGCACATTCCCTAAAACAACAGTCACACACATTTCTTCTCCATGGATTTTGTTGCTAATAAAAAATACCAAAGTATATCAGCTTATCACCATAAGCATTGCACCTCATTGGTGCAAGTGCTAGTTATATTAAATTTCTTATGGCCAAGTTATGAATTCGATACATTGTCTTACGTTGACTTGAGGTTTGATGATAAAATTGATCCTTTGTTAACAACATCCTCTCCCTGATGATATTTCCTTTTCACTTGTGGCGTTGACAATCCTGCATCCATTGACAAGAATTATGGTTAGATCGTTCTCATCATATATATATATATATATTTATATATTAAAATATAATCTCACGAACACATTCATTTTCACATGAATAAGAAAATCACTCTCGCATATATAAGAAAATCATTTAAATTTACAGTAATGACAAATAAAACAATTATTTTATCCTCAATTTCACATTCACATGAAAGCGGTTACTTGCAACTAACACAATGACCATAATTCCATTTTCATAAACATGTTCAAGTTAGAGGAGATGTAACATACTCCTCCCCGATGATTATTCATTATAAAACAAAGTCTAAAATCATAATAATTATATATAGAGTCTTAATTATTTTGAAACATATATGGTAATTTCTGAAGGATTTCATAATAATCCTCCTAGGTGGAATTTTCCTCTGAATACTGGTCCCACTGGAACTTACATTGTACCACCTCATGGTTACATAAGTGCAACTTACGTACCTCGAGCACTCAGAGCGACTCTATTGTGATCACCCCAGGGTCCTGCACCTACAATGAATACCAGTCAATCATATGATCAAAGTTTGCATAATACTTCTTAAGATAGGAAACATGAAACACATTGTGCACTCTGGCGAGAGATGGAGGTAGAGAAATTTTGTATGCTACTGGATTGATAACTTCCAGAACTTCAAAAGGTCCCACGTATCTTGGGGCTAACTTAGAGGCTTTCCCAAATTTGATAGAACTTTTCTGTGGTTTCATTCACAAGAGAACTTTCTCTCCCACTAGAAACTATTTAGGGGTTCATTTTGTATCAATGTAGCTCTTTTTTTTATCATTAGCTTCCTTCAACCTTTGTCTAATTATCTTTACATGTTCTTCCATTTCTTGAAGCATTTTAGGTCCTAAGATGATCCTATCCTCCATCCTATTCCAACTGATAGGAGTTCTACATTTCCTGCCATACAGTGCTTCAAAAGGTGACATTTTAATAGCTGATTGATATGAGTTGTTATAAGCAAATTCTACCAGGGGTAAGTATTCTTCCCACTTATATTCTTGATCTATACATTACATTCTAAGTGGGTCTTCTAAAATTTGATTTACCATTTCCATTTGACCATCTGTTTCGGGATGATATGTTGTACTAATATTTAAATGAGTCCCCAAAGCATAAAATAATGTTTGCCAAAACCTAGATGTCATTCTGGCATCTCTATCTGAAATGATCTTTTCCAGTACTCCATGGAGACAAAATATTTCTTGTACAAACTTAGTGTAATCATAGATGCCCCATCTGCAAAATTTCTTGATATAAAATGGGCCACTTTAGTGAGTCTATCCACTACTACCAATATAGAATTATGCCTATTCCTTGTCATCGGTAGACCCTATACAAAATCCATACTAATGATTTTTCATTTCTAGTCTGGTACACTATGGGGAGCTGTAGTAATCTTGTTAGGTGTTGATGCTCTACCTTGAAATTTTGACATGCAAAAAATCCTACAACAAATCTGGTTGCATCCTTTTTCATCCCTTTCCAAAAATATAACAGTTTAACAATGGCTAGCATCTTGGTTACCCCTAGATGACCTGAGTTTAAGGTGCGGTGTGTACCTCTTTCCATATCATTTTCTTTAACTCAAATGATTTTTGAATATACATCCTACCCTTGAATCTCAAAAGTCCATCTGCTTCAATTTAAAAACCCTCATATTTAGGTTCCTGTGGATTTTTTCGAAGAGCTTCATGAACTTGCAAGTAAAAGTCATTCTCATTTAATTTTTGTAGTACTTGAGTTATAAAATCTATGTTGATTGACACCATGGAAGTTATATGCTTCCATCGAATCAATGCATCAACTACTCTATTCTCCTTTCCCTTGATGTAACTAACCTTGAATCATAATCAGAGATTAACTCCATCCACCTCCTTTGGATAGCACTCAAATTGGGTTGTGTAAATATATACTTCAAACCTTGATGATCTGACTTAAGTTCAAAAGTCTTTCCTAACAAATAGTGTCACCACATTTGCAGGGCATGCACAATAACTGCTAACTCCAGATTGTGTGGGGCATAATTCTGCTCATACTGCTTCAGTTTTTGGGATTTGTAAGCCACCACCTTTCCTTCATGAATTATTACTCTTCCTAATCTATCTCCAGAATCATTCGTTATAACTACAAAATGGCTGTTAGGATCTGGTACAATCAGAATTGGTGCGGTCATTAATTTTTCCTTCAATGTATCAAATGCTTCCTAAAATTTCTCAATCCATTCAAATCTCTTTCATTTTCTTTGAAGAGAGGTAATGGGATGGGAAATTCTAAAGAAATCTCTGAAAAACCTTTAATAATACCCAACCAATCCCATGAAACTTCTAACCTCATGTACATTCTTCGGTACTGGCCATTCTTATAGCTTTTATCTTAGTGGGATCGATTGCTATTCCATTGGCTGACATTATGTGCCCTAAGTATTGTACCTCTTTATGAAAGAAGGTACATTGTAACAATTTACCATAAAGCTTATGCTCCCTCAACTATTGAAGGATTATTCAAAGATGTTGAAGATGCTCTTCTTCATTTTTGGAGTAGATGAGAATGCCATCTAGGAAAATAAATACAAACTTGTCTAAACAATCTCTGAGGATACTATTCATTAGGTTCATGAACACAGTTGAGGAATTGGTGAGTCCAAAAGGAAAAACTATAAATTCATAGTATCCATATCTAGTCCTGAAAGCTATTTTATGAATGTCTTCTTCTCTCAATTTGAGCTGATGATATCCTGATCCTAAATCTATCTTAGAGAATACTAAATTGCCCCTTTCATTTGATCGAAAAGATCATTTATTTCGGTTAAGGGATATTTTTTCCTAATGATAAGTTTATTCAGTATTCGATAGTATGTACACAGATGAAGAGTCCCATCCTTCTTTTTAACAAAAATAACTGGTGCATCCCAAGGTGAGACACTAGGTTGAATCAAGCCTTTATCCAATAATTCTTGTAGTTGCTCCTTTAACTCCATCAATTCTATGGTAGTTATATGATTTGGTGCCTTAAAAAAAGGCTCAGCCCCTAGAACTAAGTCTATGGAGAAATCAAACAGCCTCCTTAGTGGTAACCCTGGGAGTTCCTCTAGAAACACATCTTGGTATTCCCGAAGATAGGGGTACTTTTCAGCGAAATTCTCTTCCTTAGAATTAATTTCCATTTCTCCTTCCCTACTCTGGGTGTGCATTAACATATCATCAAAATATGTGCTTTCTTTGTATTCTCTAACTTCTTCCATTTTAACTGTGAACATTTGGCATCCCTTCCTTTTATTTCTTTTTAGCTGCATAGCCAAAATTTGTCATAGCTTAACTTCTTTTTGCACCCCTTGTATTAACATCGGGTTCCCTAAGTCATCCACACATTATACTATCTTAGCATAACAATCAACCTTAGCCCTATGTTCCCTCAACCAATTCATTCCAATGATCACATCATAGGAACCCAGAGGTGCCACATAAAGGTTAACCTCTGTGGAAAAGCCTAGAAATTTAACCCTAGCTTCAAAAAAACACTGCTCTACTTGAGCTCTTGTCTGATTAACATATTCAACTGTCCAAGATTTATCCATGTACCCAGTTCTTTTAGGAAACCTACCCTCGATAACTTAATAGATATAAAACATTCAGTGGCTCCTATGTCTATTAAAATAGTTATTGGGTTCCCATAAAGCATACCTAGAGTTTCTATAGGAGTGACCTAGTATTTAGTTTTCCTGTTGCCAACTGTTGCATGGATTCTTTGTTGAAAAGCCATATGCTGGGGTGGTAGAGGTTTCCGTTGCTGCTTCCCCTGCTGATTCTTAGTAGGGCACTGATTGGCATAATGTTCTCCTCCACAATTGAAGCATCCTCCAGGCGGTCCCTTATTTTTTGAACCTTTGCTTGTATTGGTGTCATCCTTCCTGTTATTATTATTACCCCTTTTATCCTTCTTGTAATCAAATTGATTATTCTTGTGACCCTTCTTGAAATTTTGATGTGACTAATCCCATTTTCTGTCCCTAAAAGAATCACCATTCTTCAATCTCTGTTCTTTCTGTACAAATTTTTCATAATCCTCATCCATGGTCTGGGGTGCCAAGACATCCAATGGACCCCCTATATGATTGTTCCATCCCATAAAGAATTTATGAACTCGGAAGTTTTCGTCTTGCCGATACTAAGGAACATATTTTAGTAATTAGGTATACTTCTCCCAGTATTTGTTGACATTTAAAGGCCCCTACTTGAGATTTTCAAAATCCAATAGTTTTTTATTGTAATATAACTATAGAAGCCATCTATGACGAAATATTTGCATAAAATGATCCCATGTTACTTCAGCTACTGCAAAACCCATTTCAACCCTTTTGTTTTCCCACCATGTGGCAGCTTCTCCTACCAACTGATAGGCTACTCATGTTGCTATGGAATTATTTGAGTATTCCCTTAGCTCAAAATATTTCTCCATTTCCATTAACCATGCCTCCGTGACATCTCCCGAAGCGGAGCCCTCAAACTTTGGGGGTTTTATCTTTTTCATGTCTTTGGCAAGTTGGTTAGCCAATCTACTTCTTTTGTTTCCCATGCTAAATTTTTTAGAATTATCCTCATGTTGTTCACTTTGGTTCTCAGACCTTTTGTCTCTTGTTTTAGATTCCCCTTCTACCTTTGTCTCAAGGTTAGCTATACGGGCTTGGGTTTCATTCATCAGGTTCAATAGCTGATCCAACTTAGCCATGGGATTATTGTCTTGATCTCCTCTGAACCCATTTCTAGAATTTTCCATTCCAATGAAGTTCTTGGAGATATTAATGATTCTAGTTAGTTTTGATTTTTGTTTTTATTCGGTAGTTTACATAACATAAGTTAAGGAGTTTTCTTTTGTAATTAACAATCAAATATTTTCAAACTCCAATCAAATTAACTTTCAAGCAAAAAAATAGCTCACAAAATTTTGATATTGATTCAATTTTCAATTGTTTACAAAAGGACTATCACTCCCTGTGATCTAGGTTCAACAAAGTTACAAAATATCTATCACTACCTGTGATAGATTCAATACATAGATGTTACAAAATTTCTATCACTACCTGTGATAGATTTATTTCACATATTTACAAAATTTATGTCACTACTTGTGATAGATTTATTACAAAAGATTACAATATAATTATCAATTTCCATGGTTGGTTCAATTTTTAGTATTCAAAATCATTTTCACTGTCAGTGATAGGATCTTCCTGATCACTAAACTCTGAAAATGGAATGAGTCTATAACCAGGAGTTGGAACTTGTTCTCCTTCAAATGTTTTTGGATTGATCTAGAAATTTGAGAGGTTCTTAGTGTTGGTTTGGTTTATCTTAGCAAGTATGGCGGACTTCATAGCTTCCTTCCTAGAGAATGTCCACTTTCTTCTTTATTTCTGAAGTCTCTTCAAACCTCCAACCATCATTTATGAATTCGATGGGAAAGAATAACCTGAGTAATCATATCGAAGCTGAATCTTCCATAGTCGGATGGATATAGGGTCTTGGACCTTCTTTCGGGGTGTTTTTTGTATCATCATCCTAGAAAGAAACCAATGGTTATTTTAGTTTTCTAAGTTTGCATGATGAGCCCCAAGGTTTAGTGTTGAACCAAGTAGCTCTGATACCATGTGTAATACTCTATATGATCTACAGTTTAAGAAAGGAATCTAACTACTAGCTTTCAATTGAAATGAAACTAACTTGTTTTCATGTAGGGTTTCCTTTGCAATTTGAACAAAAAGAAAACAATTTTAAAGAATTACATCAAATTAAATTTCACAACTAACTTTCAATATTTCAATTTCAGCTGAAAAGGAAACAATAACTTATTTTATATATCTAAAAATACAAAAGAACATTAACTAAATTTTCTTTTCTTTCAAAAAGTAAGAGCATTAATTACAGCTAAAACATGCTAAATAAATAATTCTAAAATTTAAAGAGAGAGAAAGGTTACAAGAAAATACAGTTTGGAAGCTGAAATACTTGAGCTTGACTTGGTCATCAAGGGAAAAGAAAATATCATCAAGGGATTTACCACCCATTCGAAGACCTATTGCCCTCCCATGTTTCTTCAGTTGAAGAAACCCATCCCTTCATGAGGGTAATCAACAAGGATTATTTAATCATCATGCCTCTGAGCTTGGTGTCAAGGACCAAGACCACTTGATCGATCCTTCACTATGGGTAACTCCCAACTAGAAAGATCACTCTGACCAAGGGTATATCTAGCACTCAATAGCTGACAAATGCTTATCTAGCATAGTACCTTGGCCAAGGATTTTATCATTACTGGCACTCCTGTGCCATTAATGCTCTCACTCTTGCTCGACATATAATATTTTTATTTCTTTATTTATTATAATTTATACTCTCAAGATTCATCTTGTAGCATGGGTTTCCAATTAGGGAAAAATTGATTTAGATTTAGAAAGATGAGAAGGAGATTAATAGGTTTAGACCAAAACTTTCCTCTCAAGTAGCATAAGCTTAATCCTTCTTATAACAAGGGAGAACCCATATACTATTCTCTGCTCAAGTTTTCTCAATTTGATTTTACTCTTCGTTCTAGTCAAAGAAAGTATTAACATGATGGCCATATTCAAGTTCCAAGGAAGATTGCATAGGTTGCAGAAATTAGGAAATAGAAATAGAAATTTTCTCTTCTTAGATTGACTAAGAACAATTTATAAGAAGTGGGAGGGATAGAGCTTAGACTCAGTTTTGAGATGAAAGAAATCAGAGCCAGTGAAATTGTAAAGAAGCTCAACTAATAATGGTTTACAGACAAGAATGGGTGATAAGATTTGAATTAACTATTCATTCCATTTTATTTAGTATTCATCATTAGAATCAAATTTCTATTCTAGTTCGATCTAGAGAAAATTTCATAAATAACATTTCATATACAAGATAATATCATTCTCATTTAAATGCTCTATCCAAGCTGGGTAAACACATTAAAAACTCCATACATGCCTGATTAAATGGATTTGAAACTTGCAGATGCTTCACTTGATAATTCCAAATGAAAAGCTAAGGTGACTCGATTTGTAACAAGCGTTTCCCCAAGCTCACCACGAATAATCCCAAGTTGACACCCTCTAGAGGATTTTGATTATGAAAAAGAAAGGTCAGATGAATAAATGAAAAACGACATCAAAAAGGTGTAGAGACAAGTAAGGTGCTAAGGTCAAGTTTAGAAGTATGGTGTCACCCAAGAATGAAGTAAAGGACTCAATTGATAGCAAAAGATGGAAATTGATGAAAGAATGAAGTGTGTGTGAAAAGAGAGGAAGAAAATTCCCTCCTTTGATGATAAAAAGGAGTCTATTCAAAACCTCCCATTAAGACCTTTAGGAGCCCGCAACTGCATGGCTTCCATCTTGGCCGTTTTCTCCCAGAGATACGATGAAAGCTGGTGGGGAAGTTTCTCCATTACATACCACTGCCGAATCCCAACTTTTAGTTAATTAATTTTTTATTTTTAGCCATATATAATTTTAATATTTAATTCAATGCCTTAGGAATTATAATTATTATTGTTAATTTAATATTTATAACCATTATAATTTCTCAAGATATAATTCGAGAATTGATTTGCTCAACTTTAAAAAGGAGATTATTATTAAATAATTAAATTGACTTGTTCAACTATAATTATATTAAATTACTTATGGCCAAGTTATGACTTCAATACATTGTCTTAACACTGACTCGATGTTTGATGATAAAATTGATCATTCGTTAACCACATCCTCTCCCTAATGATATTTCATTTTCCCTAGTGGTGTTGACAATCCTGCATCCACTGACAAGAATTATGGTAACTAGATCGTTCTCATCATTTATATATATATATATATATATATATATATATATATATATATATTTAAATATAATTTCATGAACACATTCATTTTCACATTAATAAGAAAATCACTTGCATATATAAGAAAATTGTTTACATTTATAGTTACGACAAGTAAAAAAATTATTTTATCCTCAATTTCACATTCACATGAAAGCAGTTACTTGCAACTAACATAACGACCATAATTCCATTGTCATAAACATGTTCAAGTTAGAGGGGATGTAACAAGGTTTAGACTGAGTTGGTCTAACGATAGGATTATGGAGAATGAGGCATCTAATTATTTCGGTCCAAATTTTAATGGGAGAGTGATCCAACCTATCGTAGGGAAAGAAAAACCATTAAAACATAAAGAGAATAGGTTGGGGATTCAAAACACATAGGGTTTTATACTAAATTTGAGATGTTTCACCAAACACTATAAATAAAAAGAGAAAAATGTGGTATAATGAACCTACCTATTTTCTATTTCATTTAGGAAATGAGATCCTCCAAGATAGAATTAAGTTTCAACCATTAGGTGAGTCAATTCTATGGAAGATCTACAAATTTCCTTTATGTGTGTGTGGATAGGGGTAAAGTTCAAACAACACTTTTGGGAGATGAAAATAAAATAGAAAATGACCTCAAATCTGTAATCTAAGGCCTGATTCATGTAGATGAAGCATAGATCTAAGAGAAATAGTCAACTTTGTGCAAATTGGATGAGTGGAGGACACTAAAAACTTACCTCAAAAATGGTTGCAAAGTGTCTTGTTTGGTTGCAAAGCGTCCTAAGACAACTTTTTGATAGAAATGACTAAACAGGGGTTTTGGGAGAAGGATTAAAAATACCAAATGTAATCATTCATGACATGTAAAGGTTAGATTTGATAGATGAAACATAGGACTAACAAAAATAGTGAACCTTTGGAAAATCTAAGAAGGGGAAAATGTTGTGCACTTGTTAAAAAATGTTGTTTTTGGATGTTGTTTTGGGACTCATTTTCCTATAGGTGAATGGGTCTTTATAGAGATTTTCAAAATTGATTTTTGGGTCCTCTGCTCCTGTGTTTACACTTGTAGATCCTTTGAATTTCATAGTCGCATAGGACATAAGTAATTTCAAGATTTGAATTTTTGTGAGATGACAATAAAGGTGACAACAAATGCAACTTTTCAATTTTGTACTTTTGAGATTGTAGTGCAAAAAAATGTATCCCTTTACATTTTCACACTTGTTTGGGCCCTCCCTACTAAAATGGAGCTTCTTTATGCCTTATTTGGTCCTATTTTGCATCCACAAGCCTATTTAATGCATCTTTCTAAGGAAAATCTTGACACATACATAATAACCAATCATACTTTAATGTTTTTGGGTTGTTTTTCCCAAATTTAGTGATTTGGGACTCATACGCCACCTTGGGCATATGGGTCCCACCTAAGTTTCAAGGCATGAACCTGAATTTGGCATAAAACTTAACATTTCTTGAAATCTGTGTCCCAAGCCTAGGCTACTGGGACTCATATGCCCCAACTAGAATATGACTCCTAGTTAGCTTGTACCTATTTTAAATTCAAATTCTTGATGGTATTTTATTCTCTTAGATCTGATGTCAGCTTACATAGTGTTGTAATTTTGAAAAAATTGGCATAAACAAGTATAAATACAAGGTTATTTCACATATTTTCTCCCAGCAATTTGATGATATCATTCCTATAGAAAGTTTATGATTACAATAGCATTGAAGAGCTGATTATCAAGAATTTTGGATCTCTATTCAAGATTCAAGCATCATGTCAAAGTCATCATGCATCATGTTTGTTTTTGAGCTAACATTTGTGATGTAGGTATTTCATGATTCAAGTAAGTATTGTCAAGATCAAGATCTACATTCAAGCAAGAGCATCAATGTTCATAAGTCATTTTTGCATCATTTGTAAATTTTGAAGATCCTCAAAGTTGTCACAAGATTACATAAAGTCACTTGTCAGGTCAGAGATATCTATCATTAGATAGATCAAGATAAGACTAAATTGCCAGTATGAGTCCTAGTATACCAGTTTTTAGACCTTTTGTATAGATCCTAGTTTACCAGTTGCAAATTCTAGTTTTGGCCCAAAACCCTAAATTGGGACTATATCACCCCTATTGGCGTATGAGTCCCAATGTGATTAAAAATTCATAATTTCTAGATTACAGACCTTGTTTCAAGCATCTTCATTTTTCCAAGTGTACCTTTGTTTATCTCAAGTTTTCTATTCTAATTTGAGTTCATTTTCTAGGTCATATAGTTAGGTTTTAGATTTTACTTTCATTTCTTGTCATTCTAAGCCTTTTCTTAGTGGTGAACCCCTATTTTTATCTTTAATCAACACCCTAGGATACCTTATAGAAGATCCCATTCTCTCAATTGCACCATTAGATTGGGATCTCTAGGGTTTCCTTGAATGAAACTAGAATGAAAATAGGGTTCCCTAAGTTGCCCATCCTCTAAAAGGTGGGCACATCACCACTTTATTTTCTTTGTTTGAAAGATCTTAAAATTTTCTTCAACCTATGAACCTACAAATATGCAACACAAAAAGAGAGGGAAAAATGTTTGTTTTTTGGTGAATGGGGGTTTACCTTGGTTAAACACCATTTTGGTAATTAAACCTTGAAATGAAATAAAATAGCATGAAAGGAATGATGAATGAACAACTCAATGTTGCAACTCACCAAACCCTTGAAGGACAAAAATATTGATGTTGATCTTGCATGAAATGGCTTCAATGGATGTGGATCTTGATACTTGAATCTTTCTTTGGATCTTTGACTTGAATGCTTGGATTAGATCTTGAAACCTACATCACAATGTTAGCTCCAAAAACATGCATGATTGAACATAACTTTGACATGATGCTTGAGACCTTGAATGCTGCAATAAATACTTGATAATTCTACTTATAAATTCTCTTAATAATAATCTTGGATCTTATGAAATTTCTCTTCAAAAATTCTAGTTGATTTAATAAAATAACATTGTATTTATAGACATTTATCCTTAATTTCCCGAAATTCAAACATTGCAAGACGACATTTGAAATTTGAATTTGGGACTCAATAAAAATACTTCCAAAATATGTTTTAAAAATGGGTTCAAAGGTCTAGGGAGGACCCATTCGCCAATTCTTGGAACACACATTGCTCAAGGTAAAGTGTTATGTATTGGCATTAATTATTCTTAGGCTTCCCCTTCAAAAAATGTAATTTATTAGGCTTGTAAATGAATAAAAGGACTTGTTAAAGCCCAATTAAGATCAATTTAATTAAGAGGACCCAAAAAAGTGTGAAAATGTAAAGGGATACATTTTTCAACACTAAATTAAGACATTATTTTAAGTCCATTTTAATTAGGAGGGCCCAAACAAGTGTGAAAATGTACAAAGGGATACATTTTTCTACACTACATTGAGCTCCCACTTTAGTGAGAGGATGACCTTGCATCAAAATCACACTAAAGTAGACAAATATGTGTCAAGAGGGGTCCAAATGCACAAATGTTAGTGAGATCAGATGACAAAGATCAAGGAGGTTGCACAAGTCCCCATGATCCAAGATCCCATGTCAAACCAACATAAACAAAAAGGTACACACACAAGATGTATGATATGAAATATAAAGACAAAATACAAAAATATACAATGTCAAACACTTAAAGGGAAGAAAAATAAAAAGAAAAAGAAAGGGGTGCATCAAGCCTTGACTGTTTTTCCAACTCGATGTGGATCAAGCCTCAATTGAAAATGTTTACAAGTGGAACTCATTGTTAACTATGCAAATAACAATGCGTGCTCACACGGGCTAGTGAAATCCGTTGTCCACTAGGTGAGCCCCCAAGAGTGGTAAATGAGAGAATCTTATCAGGCTCCCATATCCATACCAAAGTTATACCTCTGATAACTTTAATAAGGCACCACACAATTTAGAAAATTTGAGATTCATAAGGCTTAGCAAGTCACGTTATGCTAAACACTTATGAACAAACATAGCTCCATTGGAAAGCAAGGTTTGTTATGCTAGGTGGCCATGAAAAGGGGTTGTAACTTCAAGCTTCATAAGGCTAGCAAGCTGAATTATGCTAAACACTTATGAAAAAAATGCAAATAGGATAATACATGTTGAAAGGGGTTTTTCTTAGTTCATAAAAGGTCTCATATTAGAGAACATCGTGCTTAATTTCTCCAAGAGAGGACAAGTCTAGGATAAAATATTTGAAACTTAGGGAATACAATGTGTAGCATCACCACTAAGAGGAAAGCCATATGCCAAGAAATGTCACACTCTTGAAGGACATCAAACCCAATGAATCCACCAAGAAGAGGACACATCACATGAAGTAAGAAGACCACACTATGAAACATAATTCATAGTAAAAAATTTCAAAATGATAATGCCAATGTATTCCCCCACTTTAAAGAAATTTCTAAACACCATGCTATGAGAAATTACTTTAAAGTAGAAAATGATAAATTCTAACAAAAAAGAAGACATGAGAGCATATTTGGAAATCCTTATATGTTTCCAAATGAAGCTACAAAATAAAGAGGGGTTTCCCCCAAAATGCAATACTAAAGATAACATAGAAATAAAGTATGTCACATGTGAGACAAGTTAAGGAATGTCATCCAAATCCAAAGCTTTCTCTTATATATACATGGAAGCTAGACAACCAGCCAAAAAGAGACAATGACAAGTTCCATACTAGGACAAGGCTACCTAACCCCTTTCCCCCAAGGGAAAAAGGTGAGCCAAAAATGGATGATAATATCCTGCTCCTTGCGAAAAAGAAATATGATTGCATAAAGTCAAGTTTATACCTGAGTCATGCATGGTAGTGAATATGCTATGATACTACAACCACATTACAAGGAGCAACGACTAATGTTATTGATTATAATGAGTAGACAAAGTATCAAGTTTATGCATATCTAATGAGATAATCCCATATGTAGTATTTATTAGTTTAGGATGCACCAAAGTTAAAGTTGTCTTAGAAGAATCTTTTGTAATAGTGTTGGTATTGAGTGAAGGATTTTTTGATGCTTTTGTTTCTTTTGAAGGGTAATAGCAAAGACCACTAGTGATTTCTTGTGTGTTAGGATCTATAGGAACACATATGCCTTGTTCTCTAGCACCACATCGTTTTCCTCTATAACCAAGTTATTTCAAAAGTTTGTAACCTCTTCCTTAAAGATTTTCTATTTTTTTTTTGATTCAATGGTTGTTCATAATCAAATTCATCAAAGTTTGTTGTGTAAATTGCTTCTTATTATAAAGTGGTTGAAGTGGATAATTTTGAAGGTTCTTCCGAATTGTGTGTTGACATTACCATTGGTTCTTTTCTCTTTTCAGACTCTTTTGTTATGATCTTGTATTCTCCCATGAATATAGGTATAAAATTTATGGAACCCCAATCATCATTTGGGTATGTGTAGGATCATGATGGGCCAAAAAGTGGCGATATGATGGGTATGTGGCTGACTTTTTTTTAACCCAAAATTGATGATACAAAAAGGGTTTTTAAAGGAGATTCTCAGCTTTCCACCAATATAAATTATGATTTACTTTGAATTTAATAAATAATTATTATTCACTTTCTATTTGAATTATGACTAAAGTCCAGATTGATAGGCTAATTGAAAAAAATCTATAGCTTTCAAACGATATCACATTTTTGAATTCAAAACATGCATCAAATTCTATGCTTCACATACTATAGGATTTAAAAAAAAAAAATGAATTTCATGAAGTTTTGGCCAAGTTAACATGGTCAGACATACACGTTCTTATATTTTTTAAAAGTTGTAATAAAAAAATCATAATTAATTATTTACTTGGAAAAAAATTACAAAAAAATGTGCATCACATTGGGACATCAGTCCTCTACTTATATCTAAAATCTTATAAAAAAATATTATTTAAGTGCTACTTCTTATAGACACCCACTTCTTATTTTTTCCCTGAAATTTAAGTGCTACTAGATTGAAATTTCAAATTTTCACCAAATAGATTTTTAAAAAGAAATAAACCTAGTATTTTAGAAACTACATTCAATTTTCTAAAAATTCTATTCTTACATATTTTTGAAATAATATAGATAACTTATTCAAAATTTTATGTCAAGTTGCCTAACTCTGATTTTTCTAAAATTTTCACCACTTAAGGGCTTGTTTTTTCCATGATGATCCTGCACATACCTAACCAATAGCTTTGTGCCTCTTTCAATGTTATTTTATTTTTCTTTCTCTTACATGGGTTGCACTTGTGTAGTTGGTGTCAATTTTTTCAAAGGACTTTCCTTGTATTTATCACTGTGCAAACAACTTTATGGTTTAGGGTCAACCTTGATTGTATAAACCTTGTTTTCATAGACATATTTCATTATACAATGAAGAGTTGAAGGCACCACATGTATTTCATGAATCCATCCAGTCTACCTAAAAGAACATTGTACAAAAGATCTTGGGGCATAACATGGACAAGAGCTTGCAATATGTCATTTCCAACTCTTATAGGTAATGTTATCACACCAAGTGGTTGTTTTCCTACGTTGTCAAACCCATGGATAGATAAAAAACCAGGTTGAATTTTGCTTTTTTCCACTTTGATCTTATCAAGAAGGCTTACACTACATACATTAAGCACCATACGTACCATTGTCAATGAGGGTTTGTTTTATCCCCCACTTATTAATGTGGGAGACTATCATGAAATCTTTTTTTTTCGCACTTCCAAAGGAGGTAGCTCACTTTGGTGGAAAACAATGTCTTAACTCATTCCTTGAATTAGGGTTGCTATATCATTTGGTTGCACATTAGGAGGGATATGAACTTGTTATAAAGAACTTTGAAGCATGTTATGATTATTAGGTGAGACTTCAACAAGATCCCATAAGGATATCTTAGTAGGATTATTTTTAAGTTATTCAACAAGATCATACTCATTTCCACTATGTGAAGGAAAACAAGGAGCACTGGGAAATATAGGTTTAGACAATGGTAATGAAGTAGGAATGGTTTGAGGTTGCCTATTGTTCCTTGTATTATATGTGTGAGAAAAGGTATTGTAGCTCGGTTGTTGTGAAACATTGTTACTATCAAGTTGCATTGTAAAGTTCAAGATATCTCATGGACTTAATGGTTTATTTTTGGGTGGTTCTAAGATAAGAACAAGTTTATTTTGAACTTGAGGTTGATGTGAGGGTGGATAAAGGATAAGTAGTGGCTTAGGAGATGACTTCAAGTGATACCTAATACATTCATAACCTCAGAATACTTATCCTTATTGTTATGATATTTTAACAAAGGAGAGTCTAATGTCACCTTATCATCTTCATCTAATGAAGCCAAATTACTATTGTTAATGTTGTCATTTTCTTGTACCATGATATCTTCCCCATTAGGAGATTTTTTAGGAGAGCAACAAATTGGATGTTCATGACCTAGTGAATGGTTGGATCTTCTAAAATAACTTCATCACAAGTAGGGGAGTCATCAATGGTTGGATTTTCTTGCTTATCAATGATGACATTATCTTGTATCAAATCATTCTTACAAATAGGAGAAATAGGAAAAGTAGTATTAGGGGATGTGTCAATGGTCTCATCCTTGAACCCAACAATGTCTTCCCAAGTGGGAGAGGTAGGGGAAGAGAAACAAATATGATTCTCATAACTCTCATTGATTGGATCTTCTAACACCAAAATATCTTCTTCACAAATAGGAGAGATATTGGGAGAAGACCAAATTTGATTGTCATGATTGTCCACTATTGTATTCTTTGTCACTAAAACATTCTCATAAGTGGGAGAGATTTTTGGAGAATGACTAACGGGTGAGTGCAAGATCATGGGGGTTTAAAAAGTGGTGATATGACAAAGAATGGCCAATGACCTTTATTTTATCCAAATTTATGAAACCAAAAGGGTTTATTGAGAAAATTGTCAAATTTCCAAAAATATAAGATATGCCTTATTTGGATTTAAATAAATAATTAATATTGATTTTATACGTACATTTTGACTAAAGTCCTAATTGATAGGCTAATTGAAAAAATCTATAATTCTTAAATGATTTCAATTTTTTTGAATGTAAAAGATGTAGCACATTCTATGCTTCCCATACTATAGGATAAAAAAATAAAAATTCAATTTCATAAATTTTAGACCAAGTTGTGGTGGTCAGACAAACAAGTTTTATTATTTTTAAAAAGTTTTAATAAAAAAATCATAACTAATTATTTACTTGCAAAAAAATTACAAAAAAAAAAGCGACATCCGAGCATGTGTCCTCTACTTACATTGAAATTTTAAAATAAATATATTAATTTTTTCTTGTACTTAGGTTGGTCAAACATACACTTGCTTTTTATTTTTCTTGAAAATTTAGTACTACTACATTGAAATTTCAAAATTTCACCAAATAGATTTACTTTTTTCCAAAAAAGGAATTGTTATCTTAGAAAATATATTCAATTTTCCACAAATTTTGTTCTTACATATTTTCCAAATTATGTTAATAACTTATTCAAATTTTTATGTCAAATTTACTATTCGTCTATTTTTCTAAATTTTTATTACTGCTCAAGGGCCTAGTTTGGACCCCCATGATCTTGCAATGACCCTATTAACATGTCTGTTAATGAGTTTTTTCTTGGCATACTTGGAAAGGAAAGATAATAAAATTGTGCACCAAAAAATGAAAAGTTCTTTTATCCAACTTATGTAATGCTTCAGGAATGTAAACATTGTGTACCCAAAAATGAAAAGTACTTTGATCTAACATATGCAAAGATTCAAGAATGTAAACATTGTGTACCCAAAAGTGAAAAGTACTTTTATCCAACTTATGCAAAGCTTCAAGAATGTAAACATGGTGTACCCAAAAGTGAAAAGTACTTTTATCCAACTTATGCAAAGCTTCAAGAATGTAAACATAGTGTACCCTAAAGTGAAAAGTACATTTATCCAGCTTATACAAAGCTTTAGGAATGTACAAACATTTTCCCTATAGATTTGATGATTTTCACTACTAAAATAATTTTGGAATGATTTAAAATGGCTACACTAAATTGATGATTTGAACCCAACGCATAAAACAAAAATCCTTGAAAAATGTTAGATTGAAACAATGGGTTACCAATGGATCTGGGAAGTGTAAAAAACCACAAAAGCTCAAAAAAGTTGGTTTCTATAGGCCATGAAGGACTCATTCACCCATGGGTGAATGGTCTCTGTTCAAGGTTTTTAAAAATGAAAAGTGAAATTTTTGAGTTATTCTGTGTTCTTTGTTCCAGGTCTTAGATTGATACTTACAGTTTCAGAAATCTGGCAAATCAGAGCTGAATGCAAGTGTAAAATGATTTGAAATGACAACTAAAGTGACCTATTTTTAAATGCAATTTTGATCCAATTTTGTGATTTAAGTGACTGAAAGTATGCTATTATGTAAATACTATGCAAAATCAATCTAACATTATGTAATTTTCAGATTTAAAATGAATGCAAAATGCAAGTTTACACCTAAAGTGCAATGCAACTTTATGCCAAATTTAGAAACCCAATGCAATGAATTAATTCAAATAATAGATCTAGGGTTTGAATGCACTCCAAATTAAAAATTAGAATGTTTAAATACTCAAGTTCACCATAATGAAACATAGAAAAATAGGTGGGGGGTTCAAAACACATAGGGTTTTATACTAAATTTGGAATGTTTCACCAAACTTACTATAAATAAAAAGGGAAAAATGGGGTGTAATGAACCTACCTATTTTTTATTTCATTCAAGAAATGATATCCTCCAAGATATAATTAACTTTCAACCCTTAGGTGAGTTAACTTTATGGAAGATCTACAAATTTCCTTCATGTGTGTGGACGGGGGGTAAAGTTCAAGCAACACTTTCAAGGGAGATGAAAATAAAGTAGAAAATGACCTCAAATATGTAACCTAAGGCATGATTCATGTAGATGAAGCATAGCTCTAATAGAAATAGTCAACTTTGTGCAAATTGGATGAGTGGAGGAAACTTAAAACTTACCTAAAAATGGTTGTAAAGTGTCATGTTTAGTTGAAAAGTTTCTTGATGATGGATGAGAGCTAAATTAATGTTTATCTCACATAAATTCACAAATTTATTTCACAAATCCTTCAATTAAATTCAACTCCAAAAGGCTTACAATTCTTTGTAACTTGCAAAGTTGAGTTGCAACTTGCAGCCAACCAACTTCTCATTCAAAATAATGGAAAATCATACCAACATTACATTCAACCTCTTGGGTTGGGGTTGTTACATGCCCATTAAAATGCACACCAAAAATTAGAATATGAAAAAGAAAATTCACACACAAATATCCAAGGTTGTAGTGTAACCTTCACTTGCAATTCACACAAAACAATTACAACAACCTCTGAGGGTTGTGGGCTCTTCACATGCCCAAGAAATCCAAGAAATCTGAAATGAAAACTAGATGATTACCTTCAACAATCCAAGGTTGCTTCAGAACCTTTCTTTTGCAAACAAATCGATCTCAAAACAACCCAAATACACACTTCTTCTCTGCAACTCTAGGAAAATTCAACACATCTGCACACAACCAAAAATTTGCAACAACACCTTCTGCAATCAACCTCTGGTATGCTATGCCCTGGTCTCCCCCTTCTTCTCTTTCTAGAAAGACTTAGTTGCAAAATGAATGAAATTTCCTTTTTTCAAACTTTGGATTGTCATTTGCATTGAATTTGCATCAATTTGGGATGAATTTCATTAAGTTTCAAACCACTCTTCCCAATTGCAATGCCTTCCCTAGAAATTTGACCAATTTTGCATTCAAAAATCAATAAAATATTCAATAAAACAAAAAACATTAACTCCACCACTCCCAAGATGATTCAAGTGCTTTTATTGAAATTCTGCTTTCACCAATGAAAGCAAACCTTGATTTTTCCAACTCCTGGGTGCCCACCTCGGGGTTCCTATTTTTTTAGGACACCTAGAATGAAGTTTTAAATAAAAAATTGAAAAAAAATAACACCCCAGAAAGCCATGCATTTGTTTTTATTTTCTTTCTTTTTTTGGCTTTTTCACATTATTCGCCACTATCTCCACATTCAAATTGAGTCAAATTTTGAAAAAAATTTAAAATTGCATTTACAAGACATGTCATTGCATTTCCACACACACAAAATTTGAATTTCACAAATATTATGGAATTTCACACTAAAAATAAAACAAAACCAACTCAAACCTCTTTTTGGTGATGCAAGATTGCACGAGGCCATGGATGCTTTTGCATCAGACGTGCCATGATGGAAAGAAAGTTTTCATGATTTGGGTGATCCCACAATACTAGTTTACAATTTCTGGGAGATCTTGATTTTTTTTGAAATCACATATTTTTAGAAAATATAATGATTTCATCCTTGAAAAGTTCCATTTAAAGGATTCCAATTGAAGAGGGTTTGATTGAACCACCTTATATCAAACCCCTTTGGATAAAACCCCGCTAGTTTTAAACCATACCTATAACGGAGTCTCCTATACACCTATCAAAATGCTGATAAAAAAGAACTTTTGATTTACCTTTTGGGGAATCAAATGAATTCATTTAAAATTTATTTTTTGTAAGTATGTAGTCCTTATTATAAGCTTCTCAAAAAGTATAATTTTAAATAAATTTAATTTAATTATTATATTTATTTTCTATTTCTTGTGAATGTAGGATTTTCACCAAAATCAAGCTCTTTGTTTTGCACATGTGGAAAAATATTAGATTACCAATTTTTTTTTGAAAAATATTAGTGCACTAGATATTGAAGTCCTTGATCCAACAATTTTTTTTTAAATTTTGATACATACAAAAAACGTTATGTTGTATACAGTCCACCTATGTTTGAATTGTAATTGGTTTGCCTTCAAAACTTGATTAAGGAAAAAATATTCAATAAAACACTATGAAACCAAATGAAAGCACTAGATATTGTAGTTATAAATCTAAATTCAAAAGAAATAAAATTTTATCCTTCATGTTAGAAAAATTATGTTGTATATGGTGAGCATCACTCCTCAAAATGGTGTTTACTGAAAAAAATAGTTTTCGAAGGAGATGTAAAAAGAAGTGCAATCTAATTCCAAAAATTTTGAAAAAAAATATTTAGAATCTAGAGACAAAATTTCACAAATCGCTAGTTTGCATCATCTTCAAATTCCTCATGGTTTAGCCGCTATAGGTTCCTGAAAGTGAAGATTTAGTTAGAAAAAAATAGTTTAGTGTCCAGTTTGGCCAAAAATTGTAAACCAATATTGTGGGATCACCCATTTGCATATAGAAATATTGGTAGACCTTATTCCTGTCTTGTATCCACCTCATTCCTTGTCCACTAAAATATTTCTATGCACCACTTTCTACAAACTTACAACATTACCATGCTTCATCCTTCTTCTACTACCCATCATGTAATTCAAAGCATCAAATCTATTGTCCCACCAATATACTTCATCAAAATCAGAACTAACAATTAAAACTATACCTTCTACTTCATAAAAAAAATGTATTTTTTTTCCTCATTCGTTGTTCCATCTTTCCACCTCCTTCAACTATGTTTTCTTCATGAAATTCCACTATTTCAATGCCTTTTGAAAGACATGATATTTCTGTAACTTGTTTTCCTTCACTCACAACAGCATTAGTACTATCATCAAAAGTCTTAATTTTCATATTAATTGACAAGAAATCATGATTACTAATAAAAAAAAATTCATCTCCACCATTCTCAAGCAATGATTTCTCAGAAAAATCTTCATTAACCTTTTCACTCCACTCTTGCAATCTAACTTTATCAAAATTTATTTATGTTGCAACAAAATTATCTATTCCTTCACTCTCTTTCTCATCAAGGGAAGCAAATAAATCAGATTTTACCTTACCCTCTACTGCTACCTTCATTCCACTTGAGATATTTTCCTCAATCCGAGTCAACAATTCACCTTTCTCATCTCCTTCACAGTTAGTATTATCAAACACAATAGATTCATGATTCATACCATATAAAAGTTTGATTTAATCAACCAAAAAAGACCTTGTATTTCTGAAAACCTTACCCATTTCTTCTTTCAATGAATTCAATTTTTGTTTCACTCCATCCTTCATCAATGTGTATGTGTTGGCATAACCATCGTGCATCGCCTTCCTGTCAAACTGCCAAGGTCTTCCTAGAAGAATATGACAAACATCCATTAGGAGAATATCACACAAAAATTCATCATAATAGCCTCCTATCTTAAATTTTACCTCACATTATTTGCTGATCAAAAGCTTCTTGTCATCTTGTACCCATGCCATTCGATATGGATTTGGGTGCTTCTTATATGTTCTAGCTACAATTTTATTACCATTTCATCATACACAAGATTGTTTGTGCTTCCACTATCAATAATGACATTACATGTCTTTCCTTCACACTTGCATTGTGTCCTAAACAAATTTCTCCGTTGAATGGATTTATCATCTTCATTTAACATTGTTCTCCTAGCCATTAAAGTTTCACCATCTTCCACTTCTTCAGAATGTGATGATCCTGCATCTTCTCTATTCACATTTGCTGTCTTATTCTGATTTTCAGTCATTTTTCTTGGTTTTTCCTCTTCATGAGGAAAATCATATGATTTGTGCCCCTCTTCTCCACACTTGAAACAAGTTAATTTATAATTTCCTCTTCCAAATCATCTACCCAATCTTCCTCTTCCTCTAAAACTTTGATCACGGTTCTGATTTGAACTCCCACCTCTTTCTTCCTTACTTCCCTTAGTGTCTCCAATCTGATTTTTATCCTCATACTGCTGCACATTAATTTTACCCTTTCCTCCTTGCTTATTTTCAAACCTCCTATTCATTATTTCTTCTATTTTTAATGCTATTTGATAAGCATCCTCCATTGTCACAATTCTAATAAGTGCCATTTCTTCCTGAATGCTCAGTCTCAACCCATTTATGTATCTGTGGCATAGAAAATTGGAAACTCTTGAGAAAAGAGACAATTTAAAGCCTAATTTGGACATACTTTTGAGTACCCTTGCATTATTCATTCTTCAAAACAACATTTATAGGCCCCTAAGACCCATTATTTTTGATCTAGAGGCCCGTTTCACTTAAAAAATCACTTAAATCTTGACAAACAACATTCAATTCATTCATATCCCGAAAACCCACCTTCAAAAACCACTAGTGGGACCCATTTGCCACCTTGGGCGAATGAGTCCCCTCTAGTGGGACCCATTCGCCGAGGGTGGTGAATGAGTTCCTTTTGAGGGAAATTTCAATTTTGAGCGGGAATTCAATTAATTCAACTTAGTTTTTCGGTGGATGTTAGCCTCTTAGGTCTAAATAATGGGAAAAATAGGTGTTGATGCCTATAAATACTCATTTTAGGTCATTTTTCACATCTCTTAGTCATTTTTACAAATAAATTCCAAAAGTTAAGTTTTAGGAGTCTTCCACAAGAAGTTTTATTAGCATTTCTACAACAAAGTTGAAGCTTTAGGACAATAAACTAAGGGTTTTTCTAGGTCTTCAAGGTCACTTCTTGATCAATATTCGACATTGCAAAGGGTTTTTGATGGATGCCTATGGTGAATCATGGAGAAATCTAGGTTGAGGATATGCAACTAGCCATCAAATCACACTTAAAGACTTGTTTTCAAAGTGATTCCATCTTCCATCTTCTCTCTATCTTTAGACTTAAGGTTTGCATTACTTTTGCATGTCATTTACATTTCTTTGATATGTTTTAGGGTTTCTAGGGTTGAAATCTTGCATCTTTCTAAACCAAATATTTTAAGGTAGGTGAGATGCTATATCTCTTTTGCTTAATTAGGGTCTTTCACCTAATGGAAAGAGATAGATCATCCCACACCCAAAATCTAGGTGGTTCACTCAAACTAGTCTATTTATGATGTGATTATAACTAAATGCAATGATCTAAATGCTGCTTATTGATAAAATGGATTGATTATTAAGTGAAAACTATTGAAATGCATGTTATTTGAAAACACAGTGAGATATGCAAGAATGAACTAAAACATGAACAAATACAAAAAAAAATTGAAAGAGGATGATCAGTGTGCACTTGGAAATAGATTGTAGATTTGAGAAGATTCTAGAATGTTGGAAAAATCACCGTTGATGACCAGTGGGACTCATTTACCACTGATGGTGAATTGGTCCTCCTACTAGTAAAATATCTTGAAACAGGTTTTCAATTGTTCGGAACTAGAATCTGACAAAATCACAAGTTTTTCAGCCTTAATGTGGGACTCATTTTCCACTGATGGTGAATCAGTCCTCCAAAATTCTATAAAATCAAAGGTCAATTCTATAGCTCTAGATTTGCACTTGTCTTCTTGTCAAGTTGACAAAGTCAAATCTACAGAAAATGAACTGTAGGTTGTCTCCAAGATTGAAATAGGGGTTAGTTGACTTAAAACACTTTGTTGACTTGTTGACCACCTTTTAAAACCTAATTGCTTGACAAATCTACATACAAAATTTTGCAAACACACATGCAAAAGGGAAAAAATGGTTAAGGGTTAGAGTATAGGGATTTTCCTTGGTCAAATCCCACTTTGGTAATCAAACCCTTAATGAAGAAATGAAATGAAATGAACAAGGAATGATGAATAAACATGGAAATGTCCTAAACTCACCACAAACTTGTTGAAAAAATATGAAGATATGTCAATGGCTGCTCCAAGATGCTTGATGAATGCTTGATTAAATGATGCAAAGTGCTTGAATGCTAATTGATGAATGCAAGTGAACTTGATGATTGGGAGAGATGTAAAGTGAGGAGAAAAACACTTATTTATACACACTTATGCCCTAATAACCCAATAATACCTCATTACATGCCGGCATAAGGTATTTTTTAAATAAAAACCCGAATTTTTTTTGAATTATTTTGAATTTGGAGCCAAGAGGGACTCATTCACCACCCATGGAAAATGGGTCCCACCTTGGGCTTATAAGTGGGTGTCAGGAATTAAGTTACATTTAATGTTATTTTTCGGGTTTACATTAAAAAATACACTTAATTAAGTCTTATGAATGCATAAAGGGGTCAAATAAAGCATAAGAAATGTGTAAATAATGAAATTAAGCCTAGAAAAGTGTGAGATCTTGTTACAAGACTTTACAACACTTTAAAATAGGACTTTACAAGTGATGAAAAGGTGATTTTTAGGTGAATTATAATGAAAAAAGTCTAGAAAAGTGTAGAAATGTGTTACAAAACTTCATAACACCTTCACAAGATGTCATAATTTGAATATTTAGGACCTAGTGTGAATGCATAAGTTACATTGCAACATTAAATCAAAGCAAGACAAGTCAAACATCATGAGAGAAAGACCTAAAATACCATGAAAATGTCAATGATCCATTTTTCTATGGTACACATTCAAATCACATTTGCACATCTTATTCTAGCACAATAGAATAGGGTTTTGACATACTTCATATTTTCCTAGTCTTTAACACACTTAAAAGGCTAGGGTTTTATGTATATTTTTGTCCATTCAAGGTTTGATTACCCAATTAGGGGTTTGACCAAGGAAAACCCCCCATTAGACAACCAATTTAAGCTATTTTGCAAGAATTTTCTGAGATCCCGATTCGGGTTTCCATCAAGAAGTACTGTACAAGTGACAAGATGCAGGTTTGAGATTTGAGTTTCTAGAAAATTGAAAGTGGATTGATTTTCCATGGATGGTGAATGGGTCCCTCATGAGGTGACTTTTAGAGTTAGATGCAGATCTAGATACCCAGTGAGTAGAAACTAGTTTCTAGGCGAATGAGTCCCAGTCAACATAAAGTCAAATTTACCATATTTCTAGAGTGCTTTCCAGTCTTCATCAGTCTCACAAGTGCACATATTCTAAATTACAACTTTCTGTTTAGTTTCATTTGTGTTTTTAGTTATCTTTCTAAGAATTTTGTAAACCTCACTATGTTTTCAAACATTGCACATTTCATTAGTTTTGCCTTCATAATCAATCAATTTCATTGCCTAGTAGCACCTAGATCATTTCATTTAGTTATAATTCCATCTCACATTCCTTTATTTGAGTGAACCACCTCAATTTTAGGGTTTTATCTCTCTCCTTTTAGGTGAAAGATCCTAAGAGTGCAAGAGAAGCACATAGTAACTCCCCAAAATTGATGGTTCAGTATCTTGCAACCTTCTTTGTTCACCTCGAAATGTCTAGTTCTAATAAGAATTCTATGAAATTCTTTTGTATATTCTTTCACACTCTTTCTACTCTATCTCAAACCTTGTATTCTCTTGAGTAGGTCCAATTCATAATCCATAGGAATAAATTGTCTTTTAAGTTTCTCCACCATTTTATCCCATATGCTAATCTTTAATTTTCCTCTTCTTCCCCTTTCTAATTGAATCTCTCTCCACCATATGGAGGCATGTCCTTTCAACCTTGTTTTTGCGTATCTTACTTTGTATGGATCCTCTATATCTTCAAATTTGAAATACTCCTCCATCTCATTCAACCAATCTATTAATTCTTTTGGGTTTAGGCTTCCATTAAAGGTAGGTATATCCATTTTTGGTCTCTTTCCCATTTTTTTTAAAGCTTTCAATAGTGGGTCATTTGCAACTGCTGAAATTTCTTCTCTTTTCTTAGTATCTAAACTTGCATTCTCTTTACTTTCATCTTCATCTTCATCTGAATAATCCTTGGGTCTCTATTTCTTGCAAATACTCTCCTTATCTCATTTTGAAAAGTTTCAACCTACCTTCTCAATGATCTAAAATCATCATTTCTAAAAAAATTATCTCCTCTTCCTCTTCCTCTTCCTCTACCGTGATGGGCTCCTATTGCATACATTTCCTCCAATACCCACAAGCTCAATCTTGGTGCAACTGCCTCTCTTTGACAATCTGTTACACACTCAAGATCTTCTGGCTCTGATACCACTGATGGGTATGTGCAAGATCAACATGGAAAAAACAAGCCCTTAAGTGGTGAAAAATTTAGAAAAATTAGAGTTAGGAAATTTGACGTAAAAATTTGAACAAGTTATAGATATATTATTTCAAAAATATGTAAGAATAAAATCTATAGAAAATTGAATGTAGTTTCTAAACTACTAGGTTTAAAAAAATCTATTTGGTAAAATTTGAAATTTCAATGTAGTAGTACTTAAATTTCAGGGAAAAATAAGAAGTAGGTGTCTGTCGACCACCGACCACAATAAAATGATAATATTTTTTTATAAGATTTTAGATATAAGTAGAGGACTCATGTCCTGATGTGATGCATATTTTTTTGTAAGTTTTTTTGAAGTAAATAATTAATTATGAATTTTTTATTACAACTTTTAAAAAATATAAAAATTCGTATGTCTGACCACCTTAACTTGGTCAAAAATTCATGAAATTCATTTTTTTTTAACCCTATAGTATGCACAGCATATAATATGACACCTATTTCAGATTCAAAAAATGTGATACCATTTGAAAGCTATAATAGATTTTTTTCAATCAACCTATCAATCAGGACTTTAGTCATAATTCAAATAGAAAATGAATAATAATTATTTATTAAATTGAAAGTAAAGCATAATTTATATTAGTGGAAATTTGAGAATCTCCTTTAAAAACCTTTTTCGTTTCATCAATTTTCTAGGTAAAAATAAATTCGTCAGCCACATACCCTACAAATACTCATCATATCGCTACTTTTTGGACCATCATGATCCTACACATACCCTAATGGATGAGAGGTAAATTAATTAAGTTTATCTCACATAAACTCACAAATTTCTCTCACAAACCCTTTAATTAAATTCAACTCCAAAAGGCTTACAATTCTTTGTAACTTGCTCAGCTGAGTTGTAACTTGTAGCCAACCAACTTCTCATTCAAAATAATGGAAAATCATACCAAAATTACATTCAACCTCTTGGGTTGGGGTTTTTACATTCCCATTAAAATTCACACCAAAACTTAGAATATGAAAAGAAAATTCACACACAAATATCCAAGGTTGCAGTGCAACCTTCACACCTACAATTCACACAAAAAAATTACAACCTATGAGGGTTGTGGGCTCTTCACATGCCCAGGGAATGCAAGAAATATGAAATGAAAACCAAATTATTTCCTTCAACAATCCAAGGTTGCTTCAAAACCTTTCTCCTGCAAATAAACCGATCTCACAACAACCCAACTATAGATTTCTTCTCTGCAACTCTAGGAAACTTCAACACATCTGCACACCACCAAAAATATACAACAACATCTCTTGAAATAAACCTATGGTATGCTATGCTCTAGTCTCCCCCTTCTTCTCTTTCTGGAAAGACTTAGTTGCAAAATGAATGAAATTTCCTTTTGTCAAACTCTGGATTGTCATTTGCATTGAATTTGCATCAATTTGGGATGAATTTCATTAAGTTTCAGACCAATCTTCCCAATTGCAACACCATCCCTAACAATTTGACCAATCTTGTATTGAAAAATCAAGAAAATATTCATTAAAACAAAAAACATTAACTCCACCACTCCCAGGATGATTCCAGTGCTTTTATTGAAATTCTTCTTTCACCAATGAAAGAAAACCTTGATTTTTCCCACTCCTGGGTGCCCACCTCTAGGTTCCTATTTTTTAGGACATTAGGAATGAAGTTTTAAATCAAAAATTAAAAAGAAAAAACTCCCCAGAAAGCCATGCCTTTGTTTTGATTTTCTTGCCTTTTTTGGCTTTTTCACATTATTCACCACTATCTCCACATTCAAATTGAGTCAAATTTTAAAAGCAATTTGAAATTACATTTACAAGACATGTCATTGCATTTCCACACATGCAAAAAATTAATTTCACAAATATTATGAAATTCTACACCAACAATGAAACAAAACCAACTCAAACCTCTTTTTGGTGATGCAAGATTGCACGAGGCTATGGATGCTCTTGCATCACTTGAGATAGCTCTTTGACATAAATGAATGGACATGGGTTTTGGGAGAAGGATTAAAAATAAAAAATGCACTCATTCATGACATGTAAAGGTTGGATCTGATAGATGAAATATAGGACTAACAAAAAAAGTGAACCTTTGGAAAATCTGAGAAGGGGAAAATGTTTTGTACCTCTTACAAAATGTTGCTTTTGGAAGGAATCTTGGGACTCATTCATCTATAGGTGAATGGATATTTGTAGAGGTTTTCAAAATTGATTTATGGGTCCTCTACTCCTATTTTCTCACTTCTAGATGGTTTGGGTTTCACATTCAGATAGTTGGAAATAAATTCAAGATTTGAGTTTATGTGAGATGATAACAAAGGTGACAACAAATGCAACTTTGCAATTTTACACTTTTGATATCTTCAAATTTTCTTCAACCTATGAACCTGCAAATCTACAACACACAAAGAGGGTGCTCACAAATGTTTGTTTTTAGGTGAATATGGGTTTTCCTTGGTCAAAACCCATTTTAGTAATTAAACCTTGAAATGAAATGAAATAGCATGAAAGAAATGATGAATGAACAACTCAATGTTGCAACTCACGAAACCCTTGAAGGATAGAAATATTGATGTTGATCTTGCATGAAATGTCTTTAGTGGATGTGGATCTTGATACTTGAATCTTTCTTTGCATCTTTGACTTGAATGCTTGGATTAGATCTTGAAACCTGCACTACAATGTTAGCTCCAAAAACATGCGTGATTGAACATAACTTTGACATAATTCTTGAGACCTTGAATGATAAAATAAATCCTTGATAATTCTGCGCTTGAATGCTTTTGACCATAATCTTGGATCTTTTGAAATTTCTCTTCAAAAATTCTAGTTGATTTGATAAAACAACCTTGTATTTCGAAACATTTATCCACAATTTCCTAAAATTCAAACATTACAAGCTAACATTTGAAATTTGAATTTGGGATGATAAAAATACCACCAAAACATATTGTAAAAATGGACCTTCAAAGGTCTATGGAGGACCCATTCACCCATGGGCGAATGGGTCCCAGGTTCCTATTCCTAGAAGTTTGGAACACATATTGCTCAAGGTAAAGTGTTATGTATTGGAATTAATTATTGTTGGGTTTCCCCTTTAGAAAATTTAATTTATGAGGCTTGTAAATGAATAAAAGGGCTTGTTAAGGCCTAATTAAGCTCAATTTAATTAAGAGGGCCCAAAAAAATGTGAAAATGTAAAGGGATACATTTTTCAACACTAAATTAAGGCATTATTAAGTCCGTTTTTTTAGGAGGGCCCTAACAAGTGTGAAAATGTAAAGGGATACATTTTTTGTCACTACATTTTGGAATATTAAAATCTAAATTTGAGGAGTGAGTGAGGCGATTCGCACTTGTTGACATTCCACACAACTATCTTACATTTAAATATCTTAAACAATGATGCCCCTCAATTTTCTTCATACATCTACGTATTAATAAACCTTGAGTTGCAACATAGTGTTCATGTCACATTCAAATGAAACCTCAAATCACATGGTTATGGATGTTTTAAATTGTATTTGGGTAGAGTATAAACCTTTGTCTTCTTGCATCTTACAAGGCATTGGAAATTTTATGAAATTATACCAACAATTATGAGAAAAATCTATTTGTGCAACTATGCCAATCAATGGAATTGAGTGTTGGCAAGAAAAAAATTCAAATATGTATGAACTGAACAAAAATTAGCAAGTAGGCTTATTATGATTTCCTCAGGTACCCTACAAAAAAAATTCACTCCAGCCTACCAAAATATTGAGATATTAAACTTCTTGTAATCTATTAGTCTCGAGAACAAAGTTTTAATATGTCCCAAACCATGTGAGATATGATTACAAAATCTTCACCATTAAATCTAGGATTCCTCTAACAATCCGCCTATGCAAGGATTCACCAATGAAACTTCACCGATTTCTAGAAACTATTATTTCGATAAAATTTCCTATTGTGTGTCGAAGCCAAAGTACAAATTTTTTTAAACTCTTTTAAATTTGATCACTCCACATGTATCCCAATGTTGTGATATTCCAAAACAAAACCCAAGCAAACCAAAAGTAAAATAAACAATTGAAAATCTTTTTGGGTGATGTCAATTGCATGTGCAACTAAGTGCTCCTGCATCAGTTATTCTTAAATTAAAAATTAAATAATTGTACATCTACTCTATCATAACAAGTAATTCAAATGATATATGGTACTAATCTAGGTGTAGATTTAATCATACACCCATAAAAAATGTCACCAGTATTCAAAGTGCCACATATATGTTGAAAAACAACATAATGCATAGAAAATTAAATGTGGACTCTACTATAATAAGTAGTGCATGTGAGATATTTTAATATATAAGAAAATAAAATTATAAAATATCTTTGAACAATTTTAATTTGAGGATACCTCTCTATAAATCTGGAAAAAAAATGTTTGAGTTGTATCCAAAAATTATTTTGGATGTGTCCCCTAGTTTTGACAATTGATTTATCTTTTTAAATCTCTTTAATTAATTGATCCTCTTGTGTCATTTAAAAAAATAGAGATTTTAAGGTTTCAACTATGATTTTACTTTCTATTAGAGTTTGCAAGAGAATGACCATACTTTGTTGTTATTTGGGTCCTCAACTATTTCATGTCTCTCAACTTTCATTAGCTTTTTTTCTATTTATGTTTAGTTCCCTACATATTTTTCTTATCATTCAAGATTTATTTGTTTTATTACTAACTATAGTTGATGTAATTATACATCAAAAATAGTATTATCTTTGCTATGAGAGATCAAACCAAGTATTTGGTATGCATTGATTGAATTTCTTATAGTATAATTTACATTGTCATTATTCAGTGTTCGTATACCAAAAATCCTCATGGTGGATCTAAGCTAAATATTTCTTATCATTTTAATAAATAATTGACATCCTCCTATTTTATTTAAGTTTTCAAAAAATATTATTAGCCGATAGGATATTTTGTTTGAAGTTTCCACCGGGATTTTTGTCAGCCCAATTGTGAATTGGATTTGCCGGTGTCGGGGGTGTCCTAGTCGACAGGGAGGTCATTGGGTTTTTCTGTGGTGACGTGGACCTTGGTAATTGAGTGGGTTAGTCGTAGTGGAGAATGGTGTCCTAGATATAGGGAAGGTGAATGGTAAGTGTTTGTTGGCACGAGGGCCAATGCATCCTATCATTGCAAAATGGTGACGAATGAAGTAAATGCAATATTGAATGTTGGCGTGTGGAAAAGTATACTTTGATGAAGTTGTATTGTCAAAAGAGCCATTGTGGTGTTGGTTTGATAGTAGGCTATTGTTAAATTTGTCATGTTCGGCTCCATTTTTTAGTAGGTTGGATGGTTTTAAAACTGTTGTGTTGTGGAATCTATAAGTCATTTTGCATGGGTATTTTGCATAAATGATTAATTTATTTTTTATGTCTTTCGTTCTTTGCTTATTGTTCATTTTGATAGTAGGTTTAAGGGTTTCAACACTAATGTGTTGCATAATGTGCAAGGAAGTATATTGATTAATTTGCATTGTCGAAAGAGCCATTGTGGTGTTGGTTTGGTAGCATACTATTCTAAAAATCATTGCCTGTGGTTCCCTGGTTTGTTTCATGGGAGACTTGTAAAAACCATCAACTTTCATTGATTTTTGTGGTAGATTGGAGGGTTTTAAAACTATCATTTGACATGGGTGTTTTGTATAAATTGTTTATTTATTTTTTATGTTAAAAATGTTGCTGTCTAGAATCTATAAGACGTTTTGCATGGATGTTTGGCATTATGGTTTTTTGTGGATGGAGAAATTGCAGTTAAATCTTTTTTGTTTCTTCAAAAATTATGGTTAGGGTTTGTAATTTTTTCATTCCTAGTTTATTGTTTGTAGTTATCTTTGTGCATCTTTGGCCTTATACTCGTTACCACAGGAGCAATTTTTGTTAAATTTAGGTTCTTCCATAAAAAAACATGGTTAGGGTTGGTAATTTTATTGCCCAATTGTAGATTGAGATAGGACTGATTGTATATATATGGATATGCAGAGGGTTTGTTATTTTTCTGAAGTTTCTAATAGGATTTCATTAGCCAAAGTGTGAATAGGATTTGTTGTGTAATAGTTGTTTTATAATTTCTTTGTTTCTCTATAATATTTAATTCTATCCAATGTAGCTTAGATTTTCTATGTAATGTGTGACAAAGTATATTGATTAAGTTGCACTATTGAAAGATCCATTGTGGTGTTGGTTTCATAGTGGACTATTCTAAAAATCATCTTTTGCGGTTCATTGGTTTGTTTGATAGCAGACTATTATAAAAATCATCGGCCTTGGCTCCATTTTGTGGCAGATTGGAGGGTTTTAAAACTGTCTATTTGTGCAATCTATATGTTATTTTACTTGGGTGTTTTGTATAAATGGTTTATTTATTGTTTATGTTAAAAATATTTTTGTCTAGAATTTGTAAGTCATTTTCCATGGATGTTTGATGTTATGGTTTTGTATGGATGGAGAAATTTTAGTTGAATCTTCTTTGTTTCATCAAAAAATATGGCCAAGGTTTGTAGTTTTTCTTTTCCCAATTTATTGTTTGTAGTTATCTCTGTCCATCTTTGGCCTTATACTCGTTACCATAGGTGAAACTATAGTTAAATATTGTTTCATTCATCAAAAAACATGGTTAGGGTTAGTAATTTTCTTGTGCTCTATTTATTGTTTTAGTTTTTTGTGTGTATCTTTGTCATTAGATGCATTAACATAGGAGAAAATGGAGATTAACATAGGAGTGATTGCATATATATAGATATCTAGAGTGTTTTTTATTTGTTTGAAGTTTCTGACGGGATTTCCATTAGCTAAGCCGTGAATAGGATTTGTCGTGTAATAGCTCTTTTACAATTTCTGACGAAAGAAAGAAGATTTAACTGCAATTCCTGCACTTGCAAAGAGCGATAATCTCTTTGAAGTCTCCAAAATGGACCTATAACATCAAAGAAAAAAACATATAACAAGAAGACATCAACAATAAATTAATCATCTATGTAAAACAACCATGTAAAAAAGAGTATAACCCCACAAACTTCGTTGAAAATTTGAGTTGCATCACCTCACACTAAATATTATAGAGAAATAGAGAAATTGTAAAAGAGGTATTAGAATAACAAGATGTAGCTTGGATTCTCGATTAAGTTTGTGTATATATATATGTGTGTGTGTGTGTGTGTGTGTGTGTGTGTGTGTACATATGTATATATATACATGTATGCATGTATATATATATACATGTGTATAGATATGTATATATGCATAAATATATGTATGTATGTTTTACTAATAGTTCCATTATAATTTCCCCATTTCTCTATAATACTGAATTCTAGATAATGCAGCTCCTTTTATACAATTACTCTATTTGTTAGCAGACTACAAAGATTATGGGCACCAAAGTGAAATCAAAACCATGGCAACTCAATCAATGTGCAAATGTATATATGCAAACACATGAATAAATTTTAATCATCTATGCAAAATAACCATGTAGAAAAGAGTATAACCCCATAAACTTCATTTAAAATTTGAGTTGCATCACCTCACACTAAATATTATAGAGAAATAGAGAAATTGTAAAAGAGGTATTAGAATAACACTAATGTAGCTTGGATTCTTGATTAAGTCTGTGTGTGTGTGTGTGTGTGTGTACATATGTATATATATATACATGTATGTACGTATCTATATATATATACATGTATGTATGCATATATATATATTTACATACACACACACACACACACACACACACATATATATATATTCATACATAGTCATACATAGTCATACATAGTCAATATTAAAGAAAAACAAGGAAATTGAAAAAATAACTCTCAGGGAGACACTTAAGAACCATACAAAAATGTCATAGTGTGGGAAAGTATACTATGATTAAGTTGCATTCTTGAAACAACCATTATAGTGTTGGTTTCATAGCATTTTTTAGAGGCTATTTGTTTGAAGTTCCCAACCATGAATAGGATTTGTGTATAGATATGTATATATGCATAAATATATGTATGTATGTTTTACTAATAGCTCTGTTACAATTTCCCCATTTCTCTATAATATTGAACGTCGGATAATGCAACTCCTTTTATACAATTACTCTATTTGTTAGTAGACTACAAAGATCATGGGAACCAAAGTGAAATCAAAACCATGGCAGCTCAATCAATGTGCAAATGTATATATGCAAACACAAGAATACATTATGTAGCCTCTCACAATCCATACCATCATCTTTGTAAGGATTTGAAGTTAGATTAATTAGAAAGATACAAAGGGACTAATTGTACAAAATGTGTATAGCAACAAAGATGCACAAAGTATATATATGTGTCTACATATATATATATATATGTATGTATTTATATATATATATATATATATATATTATACATATATGTACACATATATATACATATATATACATGCATATATTATGAATTCAAGCTCCATTATTTGGCATTAAATATTATGGAAAAATATGCAAATTGTAAAAGAACTATAAGGAAAACACTGGAGAATGACATACATCTGATTCTTAAGTATCATCCTAATAGCTCTTACAACTACTACATAGATTGCTTGTCTTGCACCAATATGTTGCGTGATATTCTTTTCCCCACTGTCCAACTTTCACATAATGTGTATATTTTTGGACAAGCCCTTGCTTGGAATGCGAGTGAGTTTATCTCTGTCCATTTTTGGCCTTATACTCGTTACCATAGGAGCAATTGTAGCTAAATCTTGTTTATTTCCTAAAAAAATATGGTTAGGGTTAGTATTTTTATCGGCGTTCATTTATTGTTTTAGTTGTGTTTGCACCAAGTTGTCGTTGGACGCATTAACATAGGACCACTTGCAGATTATGAACATGTTGGATATAAAATTAGTTTGGTGGCTGGTAAAAGTTATTGTTTCTAATATCTCTTTTATCTATTCAATTTATCTGTTAGAAGTTGTATCAATATGTTTCAAAGTTTGTTATCTGTCTATAAGTTTAAATAAATGGGAAAGGTCTATTTTACATAATAATATTTAGGATCACATCATATAATTATTTTCATTTAACCTAATAAATCATAGATGATCAGAAACCCACACTAAATATATTCCTACAAGACAAGGTTTACAAAAAAGGCCTTTAATAACAACAACATGATATGTTGTAGACTCAGAGCTGTCCTGCAACATGTAAAGGTCTTTTGCTACAATTTGCAACAAACTAGTGGTAGCTTCACCAAAATCAATACACCAAAGTTTGGCTGAATGGTTACATATATACATACATATATTCTAAATTTGATCTCCATTATTTGGCACTAAATATTATAGAGAAATAGGAAAATTGTAAAAGAACTATTAGGAAAACACTCAAGAACCATAGAAAATGAGAGAATATCGAAATTCAAAATTAAATAGAGCTTTGAAATAGGAGGAAAGAATATCATAAAACATATTCACACAACACAAGCAATCTATGTAACAATTGGCTGAATGGTCTTGCAGCTTTAACTGCAAAAGATAGCGATAGTTGCATTCCTTGATTTCCATCTGGAAACGGTCACAAAACCAAACACCAACATGGGGGAAACAAACCTAGGAAGTTTCTTGCAGGGAGCTTCAAGCAGATCAGGGAAAAAAGAATATCATGAAACATATTCATACAGGGTTTGAGCTATGTTCTTTGTTAATAAATATTGAAGACAAACAAAGAAATTGTATAAGAGGTGTTAGAATAAGAACTATTTGCTACAAGTCATTTTACATGAGTGCTTTGCATAAATGTTTTGTCTATAACATTTAATGCCAAGCAATGTAGCTCGAATTCATAATTAAGCCTGTGGCATAATACACATTTTGTGGAGATTGTTGGGTCATATAATTTTATCATACCCTAAAGAAAATAAGTATCATCATAAAGAGTTGGGCTTACATAATTGATTTGGAAAGTTGAAAATATTTTTGTATAAATGTGGAGGAAAAAATAGTTTGGTGGCTTTTAAGTGTTTTTGTAATAGTTCTTTTATCTGTTCAACTTTATATCTTAAGTTGATAGGCTATTTGTTTGAAGTTTCTATTTGTTAAGAAGACATCATTTAATCGTGCAATATGTGTAACATATTCATAATGCCAAAATGACTCTTTTGAGAATGCAACTGAATCAATATATTTTCTTGCATATTTTGTAGTATACTTTCCCCCACTGCAACATTGAATATTGCATTTACTTCCTGCTGTGCGATTGCACTATAATTGGTGTATATATATATATTGAATTTTTTGTTCCGTATTAAAAAATATACATATACGCATACATATATATCCATATATACAAACTAGGACCCCTGTGGCCCATTTGAAAATGCAAGTAAACATCCAGAATGGATTTTCCTCAATTGACTGGCTGAGAAGGATTCAAATTCAAACCTTTAGTTTCCTATAATAATGCCAAACTTCAGAGTAGACAATATGGTATAAGCAACCAAAAAGGTTTGAATTTGTAGCCTTCCCACCCGCTTAATTGAGGGGAAAATAAATTTCAATGTTTGTTGCCTTCATAAATTTCATGCACAGGAGTTAGATAGTGAGAAAAAAATATGCTCCACACATCTACTTAGATATAGTAGTGTGTATATAAATAGATATATAGATATGTACATATGGATATATATATATCTGCTTATATGTGTCTGCTTATAAATGTGCTAAGAAAGGGGAAATTCAATGCATAGCATTAAATATTATAGAAAAACAAGAAAATTATAAAAGAACTATTAGGAAAACACTCAAGCATGACATATGTCTGATTCTTGAGTATCATCCTAATAGCTCTTATGTAACTGTTACATAGATTGCTTGTGTTGTGCTAATATGTTGCATGATATTCTTTTTCCCTTATCTGTTTGAAGCTCCCTATAACAAATTGCTAATTGTCATTATTTTTTTGATTGTAAGGAAAGAAAATATATTGATGAAGTTACATTGTTGAAAGAGCCATCATGGTGTTTCTTGCATATTACACTATTGTAAGAATCGTCACCCTCGGGTCTCTTCTATAACAAAATTGAGGTTTCCCAAATTGGTGTGTTGTGGAATCTGTAAGTCATTTTACATGGGTATTTTTCATAAATGTTTTGTCCATAATATTGAATACCAAGCAATGTAGGTCAAATTTCCAATTAAGCCTATAATGTTATACGCATTTTGGATAGATTATTGCATCATATAATTGTTGCCATAAAATAGAAAAAATAAAAAACTACATAAATACACATATATAGAAATAATAAAAGATTAGATGGATACACATATAAGCAGTTTCAAAGATAGAGAGATACATATAGGGGTATATGCATTTGCATTTATCATTTTTATTCTTGTTGATGTATCCCTTGGTGTTTGCACAACATTAAAAGTGGATTTCTATTCTTGTTGTTGTATCTCATTTTGTTTGAACAGTATTAAAAGTGGAATAGTTATAGATTGATATTTCTAAGTTGTCTACCAATTACCATTAGGATGTTGCAATACATTAATATTTTTTTTTTATTGTGAAATAGAGCTGTCAATTAGTGAACTCAAATTGCAACATTTTTTCCTTGCAAATAAGTTCCCAAAACTATTTCTATAGAAACAGGCTTTGTGGATGGGTTTACAGAGCCCCCCAATGTTGATTTGCTGGTAGCACCCATTGGTGCCACTGTGGAGTCCAACTCTGAGGGTGTGATCCATCGGCCTTCAGATCCTGATTCCGTAAGTATAATTTTCCTTTTTGTTATACCTGTTGCAAATTTGGCATTATTATTTCCAGTTTTCTTGGCTTTAAGGTGTATATATACACAGGTCATCTTGACAAAGCATATAGATGTGGAAATAGATATGCATTCCTATTTTCCAGCATATAAAAGGATCCCTTTCATGTATATGTATATCTGTATGTATATGTAAGTATATATATGTATATGTATATGCATGTGTATGTATATATGTATATATGTCTATGTATATATATATGTATATGTATGCATATGTATATGTAGATGTATGTATATGTATTCATGTATGCATGTATGCATATGTATATGTATATGTGTATGCATATGTATATGTATATGTGTATGTATATGCATATGTATATACATATGTATATGTCTATGTATATGCAAAAACAAATACTACAATATGATAGATCAAATATGAAGACAACAAATTTTGCACATTTGCTATGAAATCAATAGTACAATGACTCTTTTGACAATGCAACTTAATCAAAGTATAGTTTCTCACACTACAACATTCAATATTGTATATGTATATGTATATATATGTGTATATATGTATATATGTATATATATATGTATATGTATGTATATATGTATATATGTATATGTATATATATGTTTGAATATGCATATTTATGTATATGTATGTATGTATGCATATGTATATGTATATGTGTATCTATATGCATGTGAATGTATATGTATATGCAAGAACAAATACTACAATATGATAGATTAGATATAAAAACAACAAATTTTTCCCATTTGCTATGAAATCAATGGAACAATGACTCTTTTGACAATGCAACTTAATCAAACTATAGTTTCTCACACTACAACATTCAATATTGCATTTATTTCATCTGCCCGCATTTACTTTGTGTGCTCCCATTGTGTAGCAATGGTAGAATGCATTAAGCCTCACACAAGAAAACACTTACCATCCAGCTCCCATGTACCGAGGCTGCCAACTCCTATATGTATCTGTATGTATATGTATGTACATGTATATGTATGTATATGTATATGTATGTATATGTATGTGTGTGTATATGCATAATGTATGTATATGTATACATGTATATATGTATGCATATGTATACATGTTTATATACATGTATATATATGTCTACATGTTTACATGTATATATATATATATATATATGTATGTTTTACATGGGTATTTTGCATAAATGATTAATTTATTGTTCATGCCTTTCGGTCTTTGCTTATTGTTCCTTTCAATAGCCTAGGTTGGAGGGTTTTAACACTGATGTGTTGCAAAATGTGCAAGAAAGTATATTGATTAAATTGCATTGTCTAAAGAGACATTTCAAACAATAAGATATATTAGAAATAATAAGACTTACAATAACACTTATCGGCCACCAAACTAATTTTATACCCAACATGTTCATAATCTACAATTGGTCCTATGTTAATGCGTCCAACGAGAAAGATGCACATGGATAACTAAAACAATAAATGGAGGCCAATAAAAATACTAACCCTAAACATATTTTTTGAGGAAAGAAACAAGATTCAACTACAATTTAGTATATTCTAATGTTCAAACTATGTTATTCCTTTTTTGATCATTCACAAATATAGATTTATATACACATGGATACACATATATATTTTGTTATATGTTTATGTGTAATTGCTACTTTAAATATATCTATGGTTATACATTTATATTCATATATCCTAATGTTATTGAGCTTGTATGTATACTATTAGGCTTTGTGAGTACATTCAAGTTGCACAGTGAAATCAATTGCTGAATTTAAAAAGGGTAAAAAACAACAATGGAACTATTTGTACTATAGGCAACATGGAAAGGAAATGTCCATGAAGCACCGCAAAAAATACTTGTAGTAAAGGATAACTAAAACAACCACACTTGTACGTCAGACTGCTAATAGTCCTCCCTTGCAACACCCATTTGTAATGGCAGATGCCACCCCTTATATACAATCTTAGATCAACTCCCCTATTGCACCAACACAACATCTCAAAGAAATATTCAACAATAGCTATCTTGATGTCGCAAAGCAATTTTGACATCATAGATGCACTTTCTAGCCTTTCTGTTTGCCAAATATGTAGGGAAAGCTACATATGGATTCAAACTCAAATGTCAAGGTCAGGAGCCACATGTGTAAGGTTTTATTATGAAAAAGGTACCCATCGCTTCAACTCTGCAAATGGCATGGACCTAGGTCCACAACCATTGTTACTCAAAAAGTTAACATAGGTTGAAGAAATGCTTATTGCTAGGGTGGCTCCAGTTTTACAGGTTTCCCATGCTAGAGGAGGCCAATTTAAATATAGTGGTCACATGATAAGCTTCCCTCAAGAAATATCAAGCATAACAAAAATTTTGCCACATCAATTGCAAGACCTTGAGGCCATGATCATTCGCCGAACCACCATTGAAGGTGAGAATTATGATTGTTATGTTAATAAACATCATTTCATAGATGCATTGAAGTACAAAATTCAATATGACAAATACTACAAAGATGTTGAGATTGATGTTGAGGCTCTTAATATGTTACCTTATCTATTGTTGTTGATGTGTCCAATTTATTGCATACAATAGACCAAGTTTCATATGAAGAGCTAATGCCATAAACTAGCTCAAAAAATGTTGGTCAAGAATAAAATGGATCTTCAAACTTTTCATCATTTATTCCTTCCTTAACAAATGCTAGGTGATAGCTGTAAGCAATTAAACGTGTCTTACAAATTGAAAAACAAAAGCAGAATATCTTACCTTGGCTTGAAATTAGCTCTCCTCTTGTTAATTAATACAACACTGAAGGTTTATTTTCAATGTCCTTTCCAACATTGTTCCCCAATGGAGCAACACTTCCCCTTCAACCGAGAAATGTTAAAATTCACTTGCATGAATATTTCCTCCATCTAATGAGATATTTTGACCACAGATTTGGAAAACATGTTAGGCTTAGATATTTTCTCTACAACTTGATAATGAGACATCGCAACCAAAAAACTATTTTTGTCTTTGTTCGAGTGGATCTAGAGGAAAAAATCCCAAGTCGTTGTTTGTTTTATGGCAACAACTTCAAGTTGCTCCCGACTACCAAATAACCAATTAGTTGATGCACTTTGGTGCATCATTATGCAAGACTCGCTCTTTTTGGAACTCTTGCCAAGCCCAGCTAACTATCATGATCAAACAACTTGGCATACCTACCCTTTTTTTCACTTTGAGCTATGCAGACACAAAATGGGCTGACCTACAAAATATTTTCTCTTCTGTAGCTCATTTAGAAATGGAGCCTTCGACAAAGACACTAATAGATAGTGTTGTTCATAATCCACATATAACATCTTTATATTTGCATCATAGATTCTCAATTTTCTGTGAGGAGGTGATCAAAAATATTTTGCATGAAAAAGATTATTGGTATAGATATGAATGGTAGCATTGTGGCTTTGCACATGTGCATGGTTTTTTATGGATTTCAGAAGCTCCTGACATGGAAACTCTTGATTGGTCCAATGACCATGATGTTACCATGGCAAGGCACTTTTTTGATAGATATGTTTCAACTTGGAATCCACGTTGCCCTGCACAAAGATTGCTTAAAGTGTATAATTGTTCTAAAGAAAACCAGTGCTTACTTACCACGAGCCAAATCCTTTCCAATGATCCAATCATAGATTATGAAGAGTTGCTAAAAATAGTTCAAAGGAACACAAAATGCTCTAAATATACTTGTTTAAGGAGAAAAGGAGAGCAATTGCAATGTTGGTATAAAGCACCTTAGCAGCAACAACTTACCTCTAAATTGACATTTGATGTTGAGTCTAACAAATCCCACAAGCCAACAAGAGATGATATTGATCACCTAAATATTCATATCCCAGCCATGCTTGCAATTTGGCATGCCAATGTCGACTGCCAACCAATTGTTTCTAGGAAAATTATTTTGAATTATATTTCTAAATATACAGCTAAATCTGAGAAAAAAATAAAAATTTATCTTGATATGTTGAAAAGACTTGCAAATACAAATATGTTTGAGGATAGAGCACTGGTTGCATATCAAAATTCATGATGAATATTCTTGTGGAGAGTGACATCTCTGCATAGGAGACGTGCCATATGTTATAGAAATTTCCTCTTCTCACTTTAAGCAAACAATACATTCGTTTGAATGTTGGCAAAAAGACATGGTTCTGTGTAAACAAAGATGATACTAATGAAGAGTTGCCAACAAATTATATTCACTGCTATATGAAAAGGCCTTCAGAGCTAGGTGTTGTATCCCTAATTAACTTTGTCTGCCTATATACACAATCATAGAAGCACAAAAAGGCTAAATGGAAACTGAGGCACCGGCCTACAATTGTCCTTGTCTATTCATTGTTCAAGACTACTACCATTGAAGAAACAAAGATATTTGAGACATTTTGTTGGACTGAGCTTATGTTATACAAACCTTTTTAGAAAATAAAAACATATATAGGTCTTCTCAAACAAGAGATAGTAGAAAATTGGAAAGTTTTAAAAACAACTGGTTATCATCCTTGGCATGTTAATAGACTTCTAGTTGCATCCACAATTGAAGAACATGATAGTGATATTGATGATTTGAACCATTAACCTTCTATCAATGAATATGAATGGGAAGTTTTCTCTTGGCTTTGTGCTACTACTAACTTTAGTATAAATCAACTTCAGCTATTGGGTAGGTGATATTTTGATATGAACCATCCATGGAATACAAATGATGTACTTGAAAAACTCCATAATATTTCTTTGCAGTTCATCCCATCAGCCAAGGCACAATGTGAGAAAGCTATGGTACAATTTTTTTATGTAGATATGTCAACCCAACAACTTTCACCAAAACAATAATTGGCCCTTCAAATAATCCAGTCCCATCGCATGCAACCTTCACCCAAAGCCCCTCTTCGCATGATCATTTAAGGGACACTTGGAACTAGCAAATCCTTTTTGATAAATTATATTCAACAACAAATAAACACCTCTTTTACTGAATCCAATAGTTTCTTGCTCACATTGGCTCCTACAGGTGTTGTTGTGTACAACATATGTGCCTCTACAATCCATACAACACTTCAGATTCACATAAAGTATATGAATCTTTTGCAAGGGAAGAAATTGACAATATTCCAAGAATAATTTAAGTATATTCAATACATTTTGATCAATGAAATGAGTTTTCTAGGCCCAAAGTTGCTACTGAAAATAGATAGTCAGTTGTGCCAAGCATTCCTAGATAACTAGAGGGAGCCATTTGGTGGTGTCTCTATGATCCTTGTTGGTGATCTTTCCCAGTTGCCACCTATCATGGATACACCTATTTACACTTCATGCTCATTAGCTATAGCCTTGTGGCACACTTTCACGGTCTTGATAACATCAGACACTATTTTCCACCAAAAAGGAGATATCCCTTCACAACAAAAGTTCTGGGAAATCCTTCTCCATATAAGAAATGGTGAGGCTCTCCATGATGACTAGGAAGAGCTTATGAAAAAAACAAATAAAATGCTCTTAGCCATAGAAAGATAACATTTGATGTTGCTACGCATTTGTTTTCCATAAATGACTTGGTCATATTCCACAAAAAAAAAATGATCAAACAGTTAAATCTACCCATAGCCATTAACATTTCTTGACTAGCACAACAATAGGCATCTAATCATGGAGATGATGACCAACTTCTCCCAAAATTGCTACTTTGTGTTGGTGAACAGGTGATGCTAACAACAAATTTATGGATTCAAGCTGGCCTAGTGAATGGATCCCTTGGTGTTGTTACAACTATTGTGTACAATGCACATTGTAAACCGCCAAACCCACCTGACTATGTTTTTGTTCACTTCCAAAATTATGCTGGTCCACCATGGGACCCAAAAAATCTGAGACATCCCCATCCCAGCTATAAGTTGATGTAGACGAACACAAATTCCACTCAATATGGCATGGGGAATCACAATACATAAAGTACAAGGCTTAACATTGGATAGATAAAAAATAAACATAGGTAGCAAAGAGAGGCAAGGGTTGACTTTTACAACTATTTCTCATGTTAAATCAATTGAAGGACTTCATATTGATCCAAATTTCTCATTTGAGAGATACTCTAGGCTTGGAAACAACAAATACATTGCGCGGTGTCATAGAGAAGAGACGCATCTGGAACAAGTACAACCCTTGCCAAATGCTTCTGCTCCCAACTCGTAGTCTAACTTACAAAAAAGGCCCCAAGACAATTTTTCTTGCATCTACCTCAGCCTATGTGCCATTGTCTTTACAAGAATTTCTAAGTTGAATTTAAAAATACATACCAAGTAATAATTTGTGCAAAATGGGTATAATGCCAAAGATGCACAAAGATACTATGCAACAATAACTAGAGGGTACAACTTGTATAGGCTAGTGGCATGTTTTGATGATTCTATTCTATTAATCTGTCGAATTCTTGTTCTAAGATTTTTTTGTGAGATACTTTCAGTATATGGCATTCAAAACAATACACTCCTCTGTATATTCCATTTGCCCATATTTTTTTAAGTGTTTTTAAATTCCATGATGTCAATTGTTTATTAGCATACCTACAATTCTCTTCCAACTAATTTTAACATATAGTGGTGTAAACATATAGTTACAATTGTTATAGATTGATACATATGCAGATACAAACAACTTCAACTATCAAAGATGCACAGAGATTGGAACCAACAATAACTAGAAGCCAAAAGTTTTATAAGTCAATAACGTGTTTAGAACATTCTAGTATATTAAACTATATATGCACATACTGTAGATGCATTCTCAAAAAAAATTGTCTTCCATTTGACTAATAAGTTTAAAATCCTGCAACCATGTTGTGTTTTGAGTTTTCACATTTTTCCTTCGTGCTTTGCTCCCACATATTTTAATGTCTTCTTATTACCTTTTCTATCATCTTAATTTGATTCAAATAGCTACAAATGTTTGTCTACAAAATTCTTTTTTCATCATGTCACTGTTTCACTATTCCTATATATTGCATTCACAAATATTGATTCTTGTCTACATTGATTTTCTTTTCCATGATACATGATAAAATTCCATGCTATTTGTTAGGGTTTGCTCGAGCATGTTCACAATGATCATGGAGTTTATTGGCTACATGGCTTGGTGATCGTACCTCGCTCAACAGACACAACATGGTAGGTGCTTGCTCATGTGACAGTTGATACATCCTAGCATTGTTGCATAATGCCATGGAAATGAGTGCATGTAATATTCATTGTTCTAATATAAGGATGTCAATTATTTTTCTTCCCTTGTGAAATGACACATTGTGGTGTTTGTTTCATAGCAGACTACTCAAATAAATTTCCATCCACCTCCCTTAGGTTCCGGTTTGGAGAGCTCTGCAGCTGTCTTGCTCATCAACCTACGCTATTTTCATTCCTCTTCTTGCAGTAAGCCATCCCACAATGTGTTTTCCCCATTCCGTACTTATCTAATTTCAGACATGTATTTTGATATAATAATATATCAAATGTTGCTTTGCAGTAGTATCATGTTGGGCTTAATGCAAAGATAGATTGACAAGTGGAAATGCAACCCATGTGTTGGACAATTAGTCCCCGAAAGATGACAATAGTTGTAACTATAAATAAGGTTTGCTTTATATATTTATATTTTCCTGATTTATACATTCAATTTTTTTCTTCCTCCATGGCTAGATACCCTCTATATATTTGTTGATATATATAAACATTCATGCATAGATTCTTACATGCACTTGACTACAATAAATATAGTCTGTTGTTCACATTAGATTTGCCTATGTTCCTATACTTTCCTTTTATGGAAACCCCAATGGAAATTTCAAACAAATAGCTGATAGGTAAATGCCAACTGTTACATTGATTGCTTGTTTTGTATAATATGTTTCATGATATTATCTTTCTCTTATCTCTTTGAAGCTCCCTGTATTTTGTATTAATATGTTTCATGATATTCTCTTTCTCTTATGTCTTAAAAAAAACATTAAACATATTAATACAAGATAAGCAATTTGTGTAAGAGTTGAGTTGTCAATTCAAAATTTGAGTTATGCTCTTTCGTAGTCAACCCAGGTGAATAGAGAAATTGTAAAAGAGCTATTAGAATAACACTTCACAACCAGAAAACTACTCTTATCTCCAAAATGTTTATGCTTTCATGTTAACCCTCTACATATATATATATATATATATATATATGCTTTCACTACTATCTTAATCTACAATTGCTCCTATGTTAATGGCTATAACGCCAAAAGTGCATAGAGATACCTACAAACAATAAATGAATGGCGAAAAAATACTATCCCTCGCCATATTTTTTGACAAAAGAAAGAACATTTAACTATAATTTCTCCATCCATACACAAGGATAATCTATTTCAACTCTCCAAAATGGGTATAATGTCAAAGATACAACCATATAACAAGGAATAATAAGTGCAAAGCAAAAGAAATGAACAATAAATGAATCACTCTAACACCTCTTATACAATTTCTCTACTTGTCTTCAATATTTGTTACCAAAAAACATAGCTTGAATCTTGTATTGATATATTCCATGATATTCCTTTTTCCTCATCTTTTTGAATTGGAGAGCCATCCACAAAGCTTCATTCTGCTTTTGGATAAATAATTAATTAATTGTTCATGTCTTCCATTCTCTACTTATTGTTTCTTTTCATAGTAGGCTAGAGGGTTTTTAACACTAATGTGCTGTGAAATGTGCTAGAAAGTATATTGATTAAGTTGCATTGTTGAAAGAGCCATTGTGTTGAAACCAATCTTTGCAAAATCTGTTTGGTGGCTTTTAAGTGTTATTGTAATAGTTCTTTGATCTATTCAACTTTATATCTTTAGCTGATACACTATTTGTTAAGAATAGAGGATTTAATCGTGCAGTATGTGTAAGATATTCATAATGCCAAAATGGCTATTCTGATAATGCAACTTAATCAATATATTTTCTTGCATATTTTGGAGCACATATTCATAATTCCAGAATGGCTATTGTGTATTTTGCAACCGAATCAAAATATTTTCTTGCATATTTTGGAGTATACTTTCCCACACTGCAACATTGAATACTTTGTGCATCTTTGGTGTTATACACATTTTGTACAATTACTCCCTTGGTATCCTTCTAATTGATTAAGTGGAAATCCTTAAAAATTTGTTGTAGATTGTCAATGGCTACTTAATTTATTCTTGTGTTTGCATATATACATTTGCACATTCATTGAGCTGCCATGGTTTTTATTTTACTTTGCTGCCCATGTTCTTTATAGTTTTCTAACAAATAGAGTAATTTATAGGAGGTGCATTATCTGACATTCAGTACTATAGAGAAATGGGGAACTTGTAACAGAACTATTAGTAAAACATACATACATATATTTATGCATATATACATATATATACACATGTATATATATATGCATACATACACGTGTGTGTATATATATATATATATGTACATATATATAGGTTGGCAGTGGTCAAGGTGGTGTCCTCAAAATGCGGAAGGTGAATGGTAAGTGTTTTCTCACCCAAGGCTTAATGCATTTTGTGGTTGTTGTACGATGGTAGTGGACAAAGTAAATGCAGTCGGATGAAGTAAATGCAATATTGAATGTAGCAGTGTGGGAAAGTATACTTTGATTAAGTTGCATTATCCAAACAACCATTAAATATATATTATGTACATTAAACGACTTACAAATTCTAGACAACAACAGTTCTTAATCTCACATAAAATAGTTTCTGAACAGTCTGCTATCAAACAACCAACCTTGCATAAACAAACATGAGCAGTTTGTTCCAGCAACCTTCAAGCAAGTCAAGAAAAAAAGAAGATCATGAAACATATTGATACAAGGTTCAAGGTATGTTCTTTCTTAGTAGATATTGAATATATGTAGACAAACTGTACAAGAGGTGTTATGTAGAAATGCAATGCGTGAACTAGATTATCTTTTTTCAAGTCAAGTCTATCATTGTTTTCCCACAAAAAAAATGATTTTGTATTCTGGTTCTTGGTTATTATATGTGGATGCGATTCACATGCACATATCTAGATATACATCCTAGTCATGCAATGAAAATATAAGAACTTGCAAGATAAAATTTATACTGATATATATATGTTTGTTAGATCTATATGATTTCTTTTATAATGTTGCATAGACACAATAGACATCCAACAAAATTATTGTATTTTAAATTATCTATTTCAAATTGCTCGATGGTCCAACAACTCAGTCCAATGCTCCTCGCAGTTGTTAAACATTTCCAATAGTACATTTAAGTGCAAAACTTCTCCATTATCAAGAAATAGATTTGGTGAGCCACTTGTAAATATTATTCATTATTTCTACTTTCTAATTCTGTTTATTGATTTTAGCTATATACTTACTAATTTTTGATGCTTCCTTCCTGATCTTGTCATCCTATCCACTGACATACCTCTCTCTTCTATTTGTAGGTGCTAGGCTAAAGCATACATGACAATCCCAAAATCACGATGCTTGTTTTTGATAAAGTCACCATACCAAAGAAAACACCAAAACATGCTAGATCATATATGGAAACTTTTCATTTTCCCTAACTTTGATATTTTTCAATGTATAATGAAACTCCTCAATATTTCCAGTGGACGTTTCATGTTGCTTTTGCTCGAGGGTTTGGCTAGGGTCCCCAAGGCTCCATGATGCCAATATGGTAGGGTGGATAATGAGCATGGGTTTTATGTTTTGGCTTTTCATGCCATATATCTTTTCTTACATAGATACATGTGTAGAAAACATGGTTTCTAAAAAAATGTTTCTTATGTTGTACCAAGTGGTAGGAACCCACTTGAGACTTTCGTCATCTCACCCTGAAACAACACACATCTGTTATTCATCTATTTTGACTCTTCAATAGCACTATGAAGTCATTCATTAAAAATTGAATTTTTTATTCTCAATTGCCTTGTAATTCACTACTTTTCAACCTTTTATACTTATCTCACCAAAAAATACATGCATACTAAAACTTTAATTTCCAAAACTATGGACAAATACTAATTATAAAAAGTATTCAATATTAAATTTCTTTCTTTGTTAAAAAAAATGTGTACTTTTTTTATCTAATATTGGTAATTACATGCATGGGTGATGACTCTTACAAAAATATTCCATGTATTTCAAAATTAAATAATTAATTAATTGAATAACCTAGAGAAAAAGTGACAATATACATGTGCATCTATTGCTAATAAATATAAAAATAAAATAGAAATAACATTATCCCATAGCTTAATGATTTGGCAAGAAGTTATTGTTGCTAGAAAAAAAAAAAAAATTAAATTTTATATTTGATTTAATTTTTTAGTTTCCATTTTTAAAGAAATTTAAAACTTCTATTTGTTGACAATTAATTTCCTATATTTCTAACAGTATTAAATAAAATGAATAGTTAATAGCTATTGTAACTAAAATTATTAAATATTACATGGTAATAAAAAAAATTTATTCGTGATTACTTGCTTCATACATTGTAATTGATTAGTTTCATACAACATGACCTTTGGTTTTACTTTACACTTCCATTAGTCAATTTTCATATCAATTTTGTTGACTTGTCAACACACTTTATGTTTCTCCAACCAAACAAACATTTATAGCTATTATCGATTGTTAGGATTTCACATTCCATTCCAAAAAAAGGTTCTTCCCTCCTAACCGTCTGGATAGCCCATTGCGGAAGACCCCTATCGGCTAATTGTTGCATGCCTGTGAATGCGATTGCTAATCTATATTTTATCAACACTTCTTCTACAAATATGTTTAGGAATTTTATCACTCATTGGTTTTTGAATGTTCTCATCAATTTCAAATAAAAATTTAGGTTTTTAAGAAAAATTATAGGTATTATTCTCAATGGTAAATTTAATTTATTTGATATTTATTCATTACACAAAAAAAGCATCTTCATAATTTGATAATTTTTTTATATTTTTAATAGGTTGATCATTGGTGTAGTTCATCTAAATTTATATTTGAAAGTATACCATCATTATTTTTTATTTATTTATTAATTCAACTTGTGCTTTGGTATTTACTATAATATCAAATTAAGATGACAAAGATGGTCTACCTTACTCTATAGAGTTCAAATTCTTAATTCTATTTTTTTTAGATTTTTTGAATTTTTTTCTCTAAATTTTCCTCTTTCATGGATCAAATAGATGCTTAACTATCTAATTGAATTGAAAAAAATGATAGATCTTCAAATTCAAAGTTTAATTTCTTATTGTCATAAATTTGTGTAATCCATTCTCTCTTTTTTTTTCTTCTTCAAATTCTAAACTTTATGCTCCTCTTGTTTTTATATTTTTGTCATTTCCTTGACATGATGCTAAATTCTAAATCATCTAACATAATTTATCAAAATAATTATAAAAATAATAGTTGATAATTTATTAAATTTAAACAAAAATCATGTAATTAGGAAATTTTACCATAATACATGAAAAATTTAAACAATGATTTAAATTACTCAAAATCAAAATAAAAAGATTGATAATATCCAATTAAAATAAAAACTATGCAATACAAGAAAAAATAATTAGTTTAGTCAAAAAATTATTATAACTTCTCAAAATAATAAATAATTTTGATTATATGTTATGAATATGTAGTGTTTGTGGTTCTAAATCATGTATTTCTCTTTTTTTGCACTAATGCTCTATTTTCTATGTCAATCAAAATTCATGTATGTTTGGTTAGGATTGTATTTTCTTTGCACATCTAGTCTAAATGGTTTGACCTAAATGTGACATGCTCAAATACGTATTTTTATACATTATAGAAATAAGACAAATGTTAAGCATTCTCTCCATAAATTTTGATCAATTAAAAAAATTATTTAAAAAAAAAACCCATGATAACATCAAACTCTCTATGACCTTTCTAATGTATTTTTCTAAAATTTAAATACATTAAGGTTTTCAGCTTCAATTTTTTTTGTTAGTGTCACCATTTTTTCCAAAAATCTATTTATATTCTTTTTGGTGTCATTTATATCCACTTATCCAAAATTGAAATAAAGTATATTTTTACATTCTAGATTCTATTCATACACATTAAACATTTTGATTTTTGATTAGTTATTATTTTTCTTAAAATTAGGGGGGAATCACACTTATTATTAGTATTATTATTATTTTTAGGATATTCCCACTTTTAAAATTAGTGAAAAATCATATATTCATTATAAATTAATTAAAAATTTAGGCATAAACTATATTATATTAACTAAATTTTTACTAAGATAATTCCTCAACATTGTTAAAGGGAGCACACCTAATGCAATGTTATATGTTTTGATAAAAATATGACCACTTTGTGTGCTCCACCTATTTGACCCTCTTAATCTCTATTTTTTAAAATACATAAAGTTTAAAAAGTAGATTGTGAGTGCTACTAATCTTTTTATCATAACATCTTAAAATTTTGAGTGTGTTTATCTTGAATTTTTATTCAAGATGAATTTTTATTATTTTAGAAAAACATGACCAGTTTTGACCATCTTTTAACCTATCATTTCCATGTACATAAACTATATATTTGAATAAGCATTATAATTTAAGATAACATAATAAATATAGTTATTAATTATTATCTTCTAAACATTTACATAATAACATAAGTAGTTTTATCATTACAAGCATAATATATATTTATGAATAGGTATCCATATATATTAATAAGTCATACTAGAATTTGTCTTAGTTAGTATACAAAAATAACTAAAAATTAAAAGCATACCAAGATAGAAAACAATACTCAACTATAATGAAACATATAAAGGCTTTATGGAAGAAATATGGCAACACAATGATTACACATACCAATAGACAATGTAAGTCATTAAATTAAATATAAAAAATAAAATAAATAGAATGATCAAGGATAAATCTCGCGTTTCTAGTTCCTACTAATCACTTGCATTCTATTAGGTCCCTCTTATTTGATGAAATATTTTTATGTTGGTATAGTTGTACCTATCAAAGACAATCCAATCAATACATCATAATTAATCGATTAAATCAATAATCAAATAATTGAATTATACAATCAAACATGTACTACTGTCTCCTACATAGATCCCTATACCAAAACTATTAATATTGAATATGTCATTGAACATCATATTATATAATCAATTTAATTTCATTTCTCAATCAATTGAAAATAAATCCAAATGAAATGAAGTAGGCTCATGACACACTTACAATTTTATTTACTAAAGATAATATTAGAAAGATGAACTTCCATACTTATGATTATCCCCTCAAATAAAAAACACCAACATACCCACAAATAAAACTTTATCTCAACTCAATGATACAATAAACCCATAAAAGACCTTCCGAATATGTGCAAGGATGACACTTTATCATTAATATGGTTTACAACACTTACAAGAAAAAAAATTAGTTTGAAATTATAACCACCTTGATTGGATAAGTCAAAACAATTATTATCAAATTGTAGAGCTTCCGAAGCTTCCTAATGTTTATAAGAAGTTGACAAGATTACAATCTAACTGCAAGTTATGCCCCTTTCCATAAAAAGTGCTTCAATAGTGTTTTGGGTCAACAAAATAGACTTTTAAAAGTTAACAATATAATACTTGGAAGCAAAGTCTCCCTACGTTCCTATGGTCACCAGATCTCTTTCTACCTTTTTAAGCCACCTAGGGAAAAAACTTCAAAGGCAGGGTCCCACTTTAGACCTAAAAATCTTTCTTTAGATTTCATCATGAGCATTAAAAAAGACTTTAGAACCCTGGCCTCCTTGAAACTTGTAGGAGAGTAACACTGAGAGATATGGTGGGCCTGCAGTATTTAACAAAACGAGAAAAATCTTATCCCTTCATCGACCACTGTCGACATTCCACTACATGGACAAAGACGTTCCACATTAACTCCCACGGAGCCAAAAACTCCACAGTTTCTCTAGGTTTGTACCACAGTCAAAGGAGAATATCCATGCTGCTGATTGAAAAATTCCATAGATGGTAGAGCAATCAATACACTGGACCGCTGGTAAAAATATGTGCTGCTGCTCACAGTGAACAAGGTCCGGAGTACAAAGCCTTAAATTTTGCGAAGGATGATGAAGTGTGCAAACAAATGCTTCGAACAGTACAAATTATGCCTCACCCTAATAATGCACACAGATCATCTCGACTTTAACCGACAAGAATATTCTGACCATGCACAGGTAGAGGTACGGCCCCGGGCTATGTGTCCGAAGCTGCAACCTTTTACTAATCCGACGAGTGATCAGACAATTATAGGGTTTTTCGCTATCAATCTTCCTCAAAAATACCGTCACCCCCAGGCCATCTTGAGCTTCACACAAACTAGAAAAAGGTTCCCGTAACCCCAGAAAAAGTTCTAGAAGTTCTAATTCAAGATTAGGGTTTTCTATGTCTCCAAGTGCAGTGGTGTAGATGAATTTTGCTTAGAATGCCTTGAAAGTTACGCCACCTGTGAATCCTAACCATCTTGAGGAGCCTTTCAAAGGCAATGGTGAACATACATTGTCTAATCATCGAAAATTAGCTCACAGATTCTTACAAGTTAGTTTTTTATGTTCTAATTCTTTAAATCATTTAAAGATGTAAGAGAAGAGTATATTAAGCTCTTTTGAAAAAAAACATGTGTCTAATTTGTTTCTAAATCTCTTAAGAGTAAAGGAGAGATGGACTAGACTAAGACATCATTGTTCTCATATCATATTAGAATTTACAAAAAGCAAAATAAAAAATAACTAAGACAAGATGTCATAGTGATAGCCACAATGTTATTTCCCACTAATCAACAAAGAAAAATAGAATGCAAGAGAATGAATTGAGAGGAGTAGAACAGAAAAAATAAAACTAGATGAGTGCATTTATAAGAAATACCAAGGAGGAATAAAATGAAATATGAAGATACACCATTCAATCCACTCACCCTTGTTAGTCAACATGAACGTACCTAAGTGAGTTAAACTAGGTGTAGGAAAGTACTTAATAAACTAATGAAAATAATTAAAAACCTACACCAACACCTTTTGAAGGTTGTGTCCATGGCTTTATGAAATATAGTATCAAAATTAATAAGTTCAAAATAAATTCTTTATAAACAAATGTCCTAATTTTTTTGTGAGTGTTATTTTGAACCTATCTTGTGGATTTATTAAAACTTGATTTTATCCTAAGTATTCATCCAAAAAGGACATCACTTAAGAATCATTGATAATTTATAAGATTTTTTCCAAGGATGAAATTGGTAATTATGCTTTTTTGAAGCCATATTTAGTCACACAAAGTTTGAACTCCCTTTTTTTTTCTTTTTTCTGTGAACTAGGACCAAAATAGCCACTTTTATTGAATATCAAATTAAGAAGATTATTTGAGCAACTAATAGCTTTTATACTTCCTTGAAGATTAGGGGCTCTAGGAGTGCTTTTGTAATTTTTTGTAATCTAGGTCCTTGATGCCCCTACAAGAGGTAATAATTCCCAACTAGAGTTAATATTGGCTTCTCCATGGTTTAGGCTTTAATTTTTTTATCATGCACAATGTCCCCTTGTTATCATGTAACCTTGAATCTAATATTCACACGAGGTTTCAAATTTCATGGCTTTTTGATCTATGTTTTTTGTTACACTTGAAATGGATTCCCCTATATTTTCACATATACCATTGCATCCTTTTGGGATTTAAATCCTTGCTCATAGTGGTTTTTCTTTTTGTCGATGTTTCTTTATCCTCTCTTATGCATTTTTCAAATTGGTTATTGTATATGGTACTTTTAACCTAGAAATACACCTAGGAAAACAAAGCATTGGTGTATAATGATGTGGTATGCAAATTTGGAGGGCCTAATCATAGAGTGGGCACTACATGAAGAAGTTTCTTTTTATTTCCTAAACGTTTAAGTGCCCCTACTACTATTTTTTAAGTTAGTTAGTTTATTAAAGAGAGTGTGTTGAAAGGTGTATGTATAGATGTGGTTTTGAGTGCTCCATTGGTGGCACACCACAACCATTCACAACTCACCATAACCATTGGCAACACATTGCGAATAAAAAATGATGGAAAATAATTTATGGTTTTATTTAGAAGGATTTTGACCGTGCATAAATGTTGGAAGTATTTCTCAAATTCCCTATATTTGGACTTATCTTGCAAAAGGTAGAAAATTTAATAATAAAATGCCTATGTAACTATTTATTTTTTTATCTTAGACCATTGATAATGATTTGAAATGCAATAAAAGTGAGATTTGTAAAACCTTGTTGGTAGGCTATAGGGTATTCTAGATTCTCCTTATTTATCATAGCATGTGGTGATATGCTTGTAGCTTTACTGGCTTGTGCAACCTATATATGTATTGGAATGCATCCATGTATACACAAACTATCTAAATTTAGCTTAGTCAATATTATTGTCTCTGATTTTATGTAAACAAAAGTGCAATTATTATTCATGAAGGGATTCATCGAAGTGGATCAATATAGAATTTTATGTCAAAATTGGGAATTAATCTAAAAGTAAGGTTTGATATTATTTTATTTGTCTTGTTGAATGTGGTTGCAACTATTCATGAAATACAATCTCATGATTCTTGGAGATGTTAAGAAATTATTTTATGAAGTTCTAACTATTCTCTAACAACAATGTATTCAACTATGCCTTGTTTCTAGACCAATAAGATTTCATGATATATTGTGAGTAGGGTTCTTAAGATCAAGAGTGTATAGACCTATATTATTTTGATATTATATATCTTTTTTGTCATCTATTCGAGTCCAAAAATGGAGTATTTGAGATTACAAGTGGAGAATAAAGTTATATTATGATAAAAAATTTGTGTGAATGAGATTATTCTAAGTGTCATAATCTTTCTTATTAGTCTCACTTTAAAAGAGCTATATATATGTTTTATTCAAATGACTCTAAGTTTTGGTGCTAGAGAAGTGTTCTAGATAAGAGCCAATAATGCCTACTATTTTTTTATGGAATTAATGGCATCATTATTTTTAATTTGACTTTTCAAGCTTACGAACATGTATGTTATAACCCATGGAAGAATTTTTTTAATGTATTGTTTTTTTGAATTAGATTTATCCATGTTCTTTAAATAATTTTTTGGAATCCATTTGTATGCCTTTAGTTACAATTTATAATATGTGTATGATGTGTATGATTAATTTCATATCTAGTGAGAATTATAAAACATGTGAGAAGCCTTCTAAAAGACCCTTTGAATCCCAATATAAGGAGTGTATTTGGTTATTCTTGGATCTTTGAAGTTTGATCAATACTTGATACCATATCTAGTAGGCCTTGCTTCTTAAAGTATGTGTAAGTTATTCTTATGTATATGTGTTGTTCATAAATTGCATACCCTTACAATTTCACCTATATTTTGTGTCCAATTTGGTGTCCATTCCCTTAGTATTTTTATAGGCTCATTTTAGCCCTTGCATTAGCCTTTTTTCTTCTCAAGGTGCTCAAGCCTTCTTTTTTGGAGTCACCTCTTCATGTCCCCTTTTACCTTATGTTTTTGTATTCACCCATCCTTTTTTAGCATAAATTATCTATACACTAGCACCTAGCATGGACACTCATGCATCACACTAGTGTGCCATCACAATTTATCATCTGAAGGTTGTCTTCTAGCATTTTTACACTCTTCACCTTCCTAAGTCAATGAAAATATATCAAAATGAATCTAAACGGCCTGTCAACCTCTTCCTCTTCCCTCTCCTCTTTCTCTTTTTGAATCTCTTTAATTTTGGAAAAAAATATCTTGGTCTCTCTCTCTCAAGCTCTTAAATATAACACTTCCAAGATTTTCACAACACTCTCACAGTATAATTTCAGCTCTTTCTTTCTCTCTTTAGCTTCCTCAAGACTTGCAAATAATATCATTCTATTTTCTCATGCCCTTGAGCACCTTAGGATTATCACATCTCTTATTAATTCATTTTATTTTATCACTTTTCTTATTTCTAGATGCACTTAAAATATGAGCACAAACTTTTTCTTTTTATTTATCCGTCTTTGCTATTTTAGAGGTGGAAACACCAAAGTAGGCATTTGACTTAGGCGAATCCCCAAAGCACCCCAAACATTTTCTTTCTTTTTTTTTATGTTTATTATTCTTGTAAGAGAACTTAACCGCATGAAGGTTTCCATTTTTTTTATTTGTAAATTTGTTTCTACTGTTTATTTAAACATTTAAATTATAGCTTATTTATTTTTTATTTAATTATCTAGTATTTTCTAGCATTTTCTTATTTTTGGGTTTTGTAGGTTAGCTGATATTCACATTTTTTGGGTACTTCCTACAAGTTGTTCATACAAACAACAACCCTAAACATGGATGTTTGTGCGACATATTAATGTCTTGGCCACTGAATTCCTCCTTTGAACTCTGGGTTCCTTAATGTATGTATTTTTAATTTGTAGTTATTAAATTTTATTTATCTTTCTATTAGTAAATACTTTCACCAATATGTTCTTAATAATTATTTTAGTTAGTTATTTATATTTTATTTATTAGAAGTTAAATTACTTTATCTTAGTGTAAATAGTGAAATTTACTCTCAAAGGAACCTTGTTTTCCTTCTGTTAGATTCAAATTTCCTACATTACAATATGTGATCATGTAACCTAGTTTCTATTATTCTTGGTTCTTTTGTAGTTATAGAATATTTGGTTTACTTAAATGCATGTTTTTTCTAGTCTTGAAGTGGTCAAATCTATAGCCCAATTGGAAGCAATGTGTGAATCATACACATTTTTCTCTCTCAACACACTCAAAATTAAAAATAAAAATAAAAAATTGACTCAAGTTAATCATGAAATTAGCTATCTTACAAGTTTTAGAAGTTCATTATCTCACCAGATCATATATTTAAATAATCTAAGTTAAAGAGATCATTAGAAGGCCTTTCATTGTTACTTCTTGTGCGAGTGTGTATAAAGTGAGTTCTTCATTTGAAAGCACCATTGAGGGTGAAGTTATTTATATATAAAGTTCAATAAACATTTTATATGTCTTCTTGAAAAAAGGTTACATTATAAACTAATACTAAGACTTACTTGCAACCTTTGGAGTATCTTGGTGTAATAAGGTATGGATTATGTCTTAATATTGACCATATTTTTTTATTTCTCTTTAGTTTTATTGTGGTTGACCTTAGGGAATACCACTATCATATAAAATACTAAAGAGGAAGAGACTTCCCTCTCTTACGATTTCACCTATTATTGTTCACTATGTGATCATAATCTTCAATATAGATCATCCTAATTTGAAATTCCCTAAGCTTAGGTTTTTTTCTTATTCTTTAGGGTTTGTGGAAATACAAAATTGAGTTCACATAGAGAAATGAGCCCAACATTCACAACATTATATCAAGTGTTTCAAAATGTAAATATATTAATCCATTTTCACCAAATGATTACAAAACTAAATGGTAAATATAATGGATATACAAATTTCATCATTATAAAGGCATTCTCAAACTTCCCTACTTCTCAAATCTATACATCTATTTCATATCTTCTAGAATATTAGTAAAGAGATGATATTTTAAGAAATAAATATCAAAAAATCATCATCTCCACACCCATGTGCACTACCACACCCTCTAAATATACCTTTCTCTCTCTTCATCAAATAATTATTATGTCATTTTTATAGAATATTGGAATTTAATAAATGTCACTCATTTTTATAATTAAAATCTAGTATTGCATAGCACTAATGCCCCATTGCTATTAGAAATATTAAAAAAAGTTAGATTATTTATCTTGTTTTCCTCACTAAATAGATTTTACTCTTCTATGTGGAATTAGAGGGAACAAAATATTAAATATGGAATGAGTGGTGTGGATTGTGCATGGTAAATTGAATCTCCCATATTATAGTTCCCTCAAAAAGGAATTTTTTGGAAGTAAAGGAAACTAAAAATACAACCTCATTATGTTAATAATTCACTTTGATGGTATTATGGGACCCATGACATAATGGGAAACAACTATCAAATTTAATAAACCTCCTTAATGCTATTTCTTTATCAAGATTTCCCAATAATAGGCCCTCTATTATGAGCACTATATAAATGTATATGTGGTATAATTTATTTTAACAATGGGTCAAGATTCCATCTCAAAGTACAAATATAAGACACAATATCCCCCTTATAATTCACTAAAGAAACTCAAATAACTATTCTTTGAGACAATATTCATGCACTCCAAGCATTCTAGAAAAATCCTAGTTATTTTAGCTTCTTTTGTGAACACCCATCCTAGTGGCATCCAAAAAATTATTGAATTGGGTGACACCTTAAATATTTATTATTTTGTAGATTAATATAAACTATTTAGGCCTTTGGCATTTTATCCAATATATATATATATATATATATATATATATATATATATTATTCATTTTTTTAATTTTCAAGTTCTTTATGTATAGCATATTAATTTTAGTTGTGCTCATTAAGTTTCAAATCATAAAAATTTAGGTTAGAAAAATTTAGGGTATGTGATATTGAACAAAATGTATTAGCTTTAAAGGCTTGGAACTATATTTTTGTAGTCAATATGTGATAGAAGGATATAAATTTTATGGAAGGTTTATATTTTTCTTATGAAGGAACAAATGTGAAAGATTTGTGATATGATTGACAACACTAAATGATTTAAGATGAAGTCTATGAATAATTCCTACATATAAATACTTCATCAATCAAATTAATATATTTTTATAAGAAATAGATTTCCAAATAAATTATCTTATTTTTTAGTATTAATAGGTAATTCATAGGAGACAAAAAAATTGAATGAGGTGCATAAATCTATGAGGAATTTTTTTAAATGACAAGATTCCTCATGTGATTTATTGTACTTGAAAAATATTTTTAATAATTTTATAAAAAATTTAAGGATCCTTTTTTAAAATTTATCTCTATTTTTGTCTATAAATTGAAGAAGGCATCATCTATCTTGAAAAAAGTTCCTACAGTATCATATTCTAGGATTGGTAGTTGGACATGGCATGTATTAAATTAATGCATTATTATCCTGGAATAGAGTTATATTAAGTCAGTAATGCATTTTTCAATCTAAGTGCACTCAACATTTATAAGGAGATTCATGATGGACACATGTAAGGAATTAGTAGCACCATTAGTACAAGATAAAAATTTGAGCAAGGCAACATTGATGGGGTATTTTTGGAAGGTTGATAAGTAGTCTTATAAATTAAGTTACTAGGTAAACATCATCATTATTGTAAGAAATATTTTTATATTTATGATAGATATCATGAAAATCATAGAGAGCAATAAAAAAATCTTATAGTATAGTAAAGGAAGAGTTGATTATAGCATTCATTACATAAAAACAAATAATTTGAGGTTAATTAACTTTTTTTCAAATTGGACCAACCTATTATATGATTGAAAATAAACTTCAAAATATTATTCTAATCATGATAGTGGTATTATAGTCTAAATTTTAAATAAATACTAGAATATTTATATTTTAAAAATATAATTAGAATATATGCTAACAACATTAAGATGTTATCAAATCATTTGGATAAAAGTAATTTTTTAATATTTGTAACAATAATTGAGCTAATAACATAATTTTTAATACAAGAATAAAGTATATAATGATTCACCATCATGTCATGTAACAATAATTGAGCTAAGAAGGCTTTTTGGAAAGAGCCGGCTGCTTTCCAGAATATCTTTCAAAATGACCCATGGGTTGTCATGGGAGATTTTAACTCACCCCTCCTTCAAGGTGAGAAGTTTGGTGGCTCTCAGATTAATGCAGAAAGTAAAGAAGATCTCTTGGATTTCATCAACAATCAGGCCTTGATCGACCTGGACTTGCAAGGGAGCTCTTACACTTGGTCGAATCATAGAGTTCTGTCTGATCTGATCCAAGTGAGACTCGATAGAACCCTTGTTTCTGATATTTGGATCTTAAATTATTGGTACTCTTTGAAAACCCTCCCTAGGATTGGATCTGATCATTTTTCTATTAGTTTTGTGGCTGACCCCTTAAAAATTAAGAGGAATACTCCCTTTCACTTTGAGGAGATGTGGCTTTCCCATCCTCTCCTCTGAGAGGAAATAAGGAAATGGTGGAATATTAAAATTAAGGGTACTGCCTTATTTAGAATCACCAAAAAGCTAAGAGAAATTAAAATGAATCTCAAAAAGTGGAAAAAGAGTCTTTTGGTAATATCTTTCAAATCAAATCTGATCTTCAGTTTTGGTTGTCTGAAATCCAAAAAAAAATCAGAAGGAAGGCTACTTGAATGAAACTAAGGAAAAGGAAAATGAGATCCTCTCAAAACTTCATGAGATAATTGCTAGAGAAGAGGAATTTTGGAAACAAAGATCCAGAGCTCTCTGGCTAAAGGCTGGAGACAAAAACACCAGATACTTTCATCTTTCAGCATCTAAACACAGGGCAGCTAACAAAATTTCAGCGATTGTGGTTGATGGTAGAACTTATGAGGAGGAAGAGGATATTAGAAGAGAAGCTATCCTATTCTTCAAGAACCTCCTGTCTGAGAAAGAGGGTATTAACTTGGAGGATCAAAATCAGTTACTAGAGGCTATCCCTAGGATTGTTAACTCTAGAGACAATGAAATGTTGACAGATATACCCACCAGTGAGGAAATTAAAAAAAATGTTTTCTCTTTTGAAGGAAGCAAAGCGCCTGGTCCTGATGGCTTCCCTTTACTTTTCTTCCAGTGGTTCTGGGACATTGTTGGGGAGGATGTTGAGAAGGCGGTGAAAGAGTTCTTCCGCTCTAGAAATCTGTTGAAGGAGTTAAATGCCACTTTCTTGGTTCTTATTCCCAAAAAACCTGGAGTGCAGAATTTTGAAGGCTTCAGACCTATCAGCCTCTGTAATTCCTTCTATAAAATTATTTCAAAGGTGCTTACCTCTAGACTGCTTCTTATTCTGCCCTCTATAATTTCTCCTCAACATAATGGTTTTGTGCCTAGAAGACAAATTTTTGACTCTATTGTCCATGCTCATGAGAATGTTCATTCCCTCTCGGTCTCTAAATCAGAAGGATTTCTTCTTAAGCTTGACATTTCAAAGGCTTATGATAGGGTAGACTGGGACTTTATGTTTAAGATCTTAAAGTCTTTTGGTTTCAATTAAAGGGTTTTGCAGCTTATTGAACAACTCATCACTTCTACTTTTGTGGTGGTTCTTATTAATGGATCCCCTTCCATTTTCTTCTGTAGTTCTAGAGGGTTAAGACAGGGAGATCCCATTTCTCCTATCCTCTTCACGATTATGGCTAGGGTTTTTGGTAGGAATATGAGTAAATTGGTTGCTCAAAGAGCTATTATGGGGCTCAAACCATCATCGAACAATTTGATATGCTCTCATCAACAGTTTGTGGATGACACTTTGCTAATGGGAAGGTCTGCTGTCTCAGAAGCTAAAGAGATGAAGAAACTTTTGGAAACCTATGGTAGAGCTTCTGGTTAGGTGATAAATAAGCAAAAAATCTTGATGTATTTCTTTAACACACCTTTGCATAGACAGAGAAAGATAGCTGGAATTCTCGGTTGCAAGATTGAGTCCCTTCCTGCTACTTATCTGGGATTGTCTCTTTGTTTAAAACCCCCAGATACTTTTTGGATCTCTCTGGTTGATAGGTTTGGGAGAAAACTCTCTAGTTGGAAAGGAGCTCACCTAAGCCAAGCCAGAAAACTCCAGCTTCTTAAAGCTTCTCTGCAGAATCTCCCTATCTATGCTCTCAGTCTTTTTAAAATCCCATCCAAATATGCTAAAACTATTGAGAAGATCCAAAAGAGATTCTTTTGGTCTGGAGTCAAAGAAAGAAAAAGAATGCCTCTTGTTGGATGGGATTTGGTTTGCAAATCAAAAAAGGATGGAAGCCTTGGGCTAAGAAAAATCAGACTATTAAACAAGTCACTCCTAGCTAAATAGATATGGAGACTTTTCTTTTCCTCTGGAGAATGGAGTGAAATAATTAAAAGCAAGTATTTGCAGAATAACAATTCCCTCAAAGATCTTATTGAGAATCCCAACCTGCTGAAAGGATCAAGTTGCTGGAACTATATGACTGATGGGATAAAGGTGGTGAAACTGGGATTGAAATGGCAGGTTCGCAATGGTAACCAGGTTAGATTTTGGGATGATTATTGGCTGAGTAATGAACCTCTATCTCAAGATGGTAATCTTAGTAAATGGGCTGAGTTTTGTAAAGATACTTTTGGCCTTTTTGTTAAAGACTACTGGCGGGATGGTAAGTGGATCAATCTTCCCTTGATAAACCCTGTGCTAGTTTCTGTTTACTCCTCATTGAATGTTTTTAGACTTTGCTTTAATCGGGAGGATAGTCTTATTTGGAAGTATGAGCCTTCTGGGTGCTTTTCTGTCTCTTCTGCCTTTGCTCGGATTTCGAATGCTCTTAACCCTCCCCCCTGTGGTCGCAAGCCTGGACTAAACATCTCTTACCTAAGGTTAACATTTTTTTCTTGTCTTTGCTACAAAATAAAGTTCTAACTGTGGACAATCTTAGCAAAAGAGGAGTTATGCTCCCCAATAGATGCTACCTCTGTAAAAACAATGTTGAATCGGTTAACCACCTCTTTATCCACTGTCCTTTCTCCTCCTTGGTTTGGGACAAGCTTTTGAAATGTTGGCAGTTTTCTTGGGTCCCCTCAGAGTCGGTTGAGGATTTTTTTGTTCAATGGAAAGCTCCTTATTTCAACCCCTTTATTAAAAAACTATGGGCTTTCTCGTTCCCCCATGTGGCTTGGGGAATTTGGAAAGAGAGAAACAACAGGATCTTTAGGGATAAGGAGTCTTCGAAGGAAATTGTGTTTGAGAGAATTCTTAGGATGATCAAAGAAAACTTCTCTATTGTTCCCTTCAGGGAGGACAAGGTTGATACTGTGGTTTGTTCTCCTTTTGATAGCCTGATTGCCAGGGAATGGAGAATCAAATGGGATATTACCAATACTTCTAATACTACCAAGAAGTCCAGGGATGGATTTTGCTGGAGTTTTCCTATGGAAGGCTGGGCCAAAGCCAACTTTGATGGTGCGGCCAAAGGAAACCCGGGGAAGGCTGGGTGTGGTGGGGTCCCAAGGGATTTGGCGGGTAACTTTATGGGAGTTGTTGCCACTCCTCTGGGGGTCCAAACCAATCACATGGCGGAAGCGGTGGGGGCTTATTACATAATCAACCTAGCTGTGGAAATTAAATGCAAAAATCTATGGCTTGAAGGTGACTCGAAAAATATAATTGATAGCCTTTGTGGTAGGTCCTAGCCCGCATGGCCGATTAAAAATTGGATAGAAGATCCTAAGGTTTTACTTAGTAAATTCGATAGCATAAAAATAACTCATGCTTACCATGAGGCGAACGCGGTTGCGGATTTTTTTGCCAATGAGGGAGTTAAGAGTGACAAAATCCTCACGTGGCACAAAAAGACTGACCTCCACTTTGATGTTCAAGCTTTATTGAAGCTCGACGCGGTGAATGGAAAAGAGGCAACATCTTGTAATAATGAGGAAGGTACGAATCATGAATAACAAAATTAGAAGATATAATGGGGCCAAGAGGATTCGGCAGATAAATTATTTACTTTGGCACACTTTGTGGGTCCTGTGAAGCAAAGGAACTATCTGGAACAGGTTTTCTATCTACAATAGTATTCAAACTAAGATCTCAAATATGGGCAGGGAATGGAAGAGGGTTGAACCTACCAGCTTTGAGTCACACACCAAGAACACCAAAGCGTGGAGTAAAATAAGAAGGGGTGGCTTACTTCCATTCATTGAGAAACTCCATGGCCCTAAGGAGGAGATTACCGATTTCTTTGAGAAGAATTGGAATAATGGGGAGGTTCTCCTCTTTGGGAGGAAAGTTTAGATTGATGAAGCCTTGATAGTGGAGGTGACTGACATTCCGATGGAAGAGCATAATTTTTTTAGAGATAGGAAATTCTCTGACGAAGCTGTGGTGAGGTTCCCTAAATCTGAGACAGAGAAGCAAAAACTTGTCAAGACGACGAATAGTTACTATGAAGTGGACACTATAAAAGTTTTATGGAGAAAAGTGTTAAGGGTTATCATGGAGTACATCACTCTCGACGGCCATTTCACTAGGGTTTATGGATACCACTTTGTGCTGCTCAATCACTTCCGGCATAAGGTGCATGTCTCTATCCCCTTCTTCTTGCTCTGTTCCCTAAGAAATAGCTTTTCTGATCACACGGGTCTTTTAAGGCTCATTTATGAGCACTTTCAGAAAGATACCTGATTCTTCACACGGGTCTTTTAAGGCTCATTTATGAGCACTTTCAGAATATGCCTGCCCTTCCAAACCCTATAGCCCCTTTGGAGCTTGATGAAGATGATATTGAGCATAGCATTTCTGATACTAAAATTTCTCCCGGCTGTGTCAAGAGCTCTTCGCCTCCTTTACCCCCCCTTCTGCCTCTGGCTGTTCCCCCCAGCCTTTTGGTACCTGCTCTGTTCTTGCCTCTGGCCGCACTAACCCTAACGCCAAAGGGGCAGGCTCTAGCTCTCTGGTTAATAAGCTTGTCTCCTACCTTGATGACTCCCCTGTTGCTTCTGCTAAAGTGACCGGGGTTAGCCTTGAGAACCCCCACGTCCCTCAGAATATTCAACAGGAGAATTATAGCCCTCCTAGAGGTGCGGAGTCGATGATTTTTGGGGTCAATTCTGAAAGTGACCCCCTTTTTGACTTCGTTGGAAATGCCAAGAATTGTTCTATGGACCAATTGAATTCTGCCAAATGGTTATTTCATGAAATAAGTGAGCTGAAAACTAAAAATTTGTCTCTTCATAGTAAGCTGGGGGAAATTGAAGCCAAAGTTGTAGGGCTAATTCAGCTCGAAGCAGAGAAGAATACCAATGTGAAGGATAACACATAAAAGGACAACACAGTTGAAAATGATATTGAAAAAATTAAAGGAACCATGAAAAAAATCGCTGATCAAAACTATAGAATTGCCAGACATAACTCTATCATCATCAAAGCCATGTCCGAAAGACTGGAGAAAACCCAGAAGAGAGCTCTGATTGACGACCTTGATCAGGAGAAAGACCAGGATGAGGAAGCAGGGATCTCTAAACGAACCAGATCAAGCACGAAAAGAAAAGCCTTGACCACCCTAAATATGACTCAGATCTTTATGGAGGGGGTTCAGGATATGGTGGACCTAGAAGAGGTTGCGGACGAGCTTCTGAATTCTATGAATTAGCTGTGGCTGGGCCCAGCTTTGTCTGTTTGCTGGCCGTTTTATGGTTTTTTTGCGGCCTTTTGTGGCTATCTGTTTAAACTGGTTTTTATCTTTCTGGCAGCCTTTTTGTTTTTTGGACCTCTGTTTTGGTCTTTTCTTGTAATGTTACTCTGCAGTTTTGGGTCCCTGTAAAACCCGTTTATCCCCCTTTTATCAAAAACAATAATTGAACTAATAACATAATTTTTAATACAAGAATAAAGTATCTAATGATTCACCATCATGTCATGACATACTTAATTTAACAAGGATTATTGTAAGTTGAATTTTGCAGGATCAAATTAATTGGCAAATATATTCACCAAAGTAATTTTGAGAGGTATTTTTCATTACAAAAATAATTAGATGTTGGAAAAGCAAGCATTAAGAGGGGAGTTTTCAAAAAATAATCTTAATAATTAGAAAATAGGAGATATTTTCAAAGAGTGAAATGATAATAAAAAGTAATAAGATATGTTACTATTCAATAAAAAAAATTCCTTTATTTCTCTTTCTTTATATGTAAAATTTTGAGATCCATTTTAACTTAAAATTTTGAAATAATCTTATAGTAAAAAGAATATAAAGATTATGTTTATATGCAATCATGTTTATTTTATTTTATTCTATTATAAAAAATATAATTCTTTTGAAAATTAGAAATATACACAGATTTATAGAAAGAAAAACATTCCATCAGAATTTAATGTGTGATATATAATGACATTGATATATACTTTACTCAAAAAAATCCTATTAAATTTTACAGTAACGGATAATTTTGTATAAGAAAATCCTTCTATTAACCATCTGAATTGTCATTGTAATTGAGGGTTCAATATGGTCCACACCAATATAAGTAAGTTATCTTAAGAAGATAGAACCATCACTCAATGTACTCAAGTTGGATCATAAAAATGGTTTAACTTATAAAGAGTTTAATTTCAAGACGGAAGCTGAGATTGCTTGGATTCAGAAGAAAGATCTATAATAAGGAAAAAAAAATCTCAAAGAGTGGTCCACCATCAAGCACTTTGCTTCATAAAATACATACCCAAATACGTAAATATGGGAAGCGCAAGATACTCGTAGTGAGTAGCCAACCATTGAAAATTAAGATCATCATTCCCGTGCCGATGGGATATTGCTTGCAAGCATATCCATAACTGGAAAGAGTTTTATTCCGGAACCTTGATGTGACAGTATGAAGATATATGGAGAAAGATACACGTACACCCAGTTATAAGTATTAATCATAGACAATTAGGGATTAAAACAAAAGAGAAGGTACAACGTATAGGATTACAAACTCATTGCATGCTGCCTGTTGTAATGGTTGTAGATGATTGCCTGTGAACCAAGTTAAACAGGGTTTCTGGATCTGTCTGTTGCCAAATATTCAGAGGCTTTAAATTCTATTTAGTTGCGAATGAGGCACTGCTCAAAAATGGGCCTCAACAAAGGTCCCTGGACTCCACAGGAAGACGATCTTCTTGTGAAATATATGCAGAAGAAAGGAGAGGGCGGGTGGAGAACTCTCCCAAAGAAAGCAGGTTTACTACTATTCACAATCTTGTTTACAGAATGTTTGTTCAAGACCAAGTTTTTACTTATCTCTTGTAATATTGTTTCCAAAGGTTTGATGCGATGTGGGAAGAGCTGCAGATTGCGGTGGATGAACTATCTGCGACCCGATGTGAAACGAGGCAAAATTTCGCCTGATGAAGAAGATCTCATTCTCAGATTGCACTGTCTTCTGGGTAACAGGTATGCCTAATTACAACACAGCAGATCAGCTGCTTAAGTTCTTGTAAATAGTGGTGTGCTAGTGGGTAATACAACTATTATTTTTTAAATTTCAAAGAATTCAAATCTGGGTTTATAAAGAAAAGATCTAAAATGAAATGATTGAATCAAAGTTATATCATGGCGTTTCAGGTGGTCTCTGATCGCTGGACGCATACCTGGCAGGACTGATAACGAGATTAAAAACTTCTGGAACTCTCACCTTAGCAAAAAACTTATAAGGCAGGGCATTGATCCTCAAACCCACAAGCCCATTTCCGAATCAGAGCTTGTTAAACATGAAGATGGTAATCTCAGCCCAGGACCCTCTTATGAAAACATATACCCACAAACTGCAAATGGCGTGGCTGACAAAATTGAAGTTGCTGAGTATAGCCACTCCCCAGGGCATCTAAGGGGTACTGAACTTCCAGAAACTTCAGAAATAGGGATTCTTAGTCATGCTTTCAATGATGCTGTTATTTCTTCGTTTCAAGATAGTGAAGCTTGTGAGCAAAACTCTTCTAATGTTAACATTAGCATGAATCAAACCTTCATTCCCCATCCAAATACTACCTTTGATTATGAACAAGATGTTTTAACAAGAAACTCGATCACCCATAGTTATTTTCTGCCACAATCTTTGATAGATCTAAGCTGTCCAGAAAATATGACTCATCAAAATCTCTCAACCAGATTTTGTAGTTCAATCAAACACAATAGCCCATATGAAGGGTTTCCATTGAGTTTTGAACAGACTGAGATTCAACAACATCAAATGCCTCATGCAACTGCAGAACAGTACAATTCAGATATATTCTCTTACTTTATGGAAGCATCCATGGATGACCATCACTTTAATGATGGAACCAACAAGCATGCTGCTTCTTTTCTCTCGGAGAACAGGCAGCGCTTCTCAGAAGCTGAATTAACGAACCACATTGGATACATGTGGTCTATAATTTCCCCATCATCGCAATATCCTTTTTCATTTTCTTGAAAGACAAATTGATATGATAATGATCTGTCTAATGAAGTTACCATTGATTTGAACATACTTTAGCCAGTTTCAATTATTGTACTTATTTCTGCTAGACAATGTAATGTATATATCTTATTATAAGAACAATTATAGAATATCTGAACACTTGAGGATTCCAGCGAATTTCACCAGTTTAAGTTTATTATTGCTTGGGTTTGCAAGAAAACCTGTCAACTAACCATGTGATAATTTATTTCAGACAAGTAATGGTGCGTGGCTTGCTTGAAAAGTAGAAACTTCAATATAATCTTGCTACCTCTAGTTATATTGTTTCTGCTGACATATATACTCTTTTTCATATATATGAATCAAGCAGCAGTTTATCATGATAAGAACAATAAACAATACTTTTTTTCATTATTTCATATCCCCTACATGAATCAAGCAGCAGTTTATCATGATACGAACAATAAACAATACTTTTTTGCATTATTTCATATCCCCTACATGAATCAAGCAGCAGTTCATTGGCTTTATTATCATTTTTTCATTAAATATCTGTGTTTTGCTTCCTCTTTTTCCGTTTTTCAAAAACTGCTTTCACCTTGTATGAATGGTCTGGTGTAATCATGATGTCTTGAACAGCTGTAATGGTAAGGTTGAATTTAATATATAAAAAACAGTACAAAATATTTTGAATTGTATATATTTGTAAACCTTTCTTTGATAGTGTATTTCTTAGTAAGATAGCTCTTTAAAGTATTTAAAGTATTGTGAGTTTATAATTGTTAATTTAATATTGGGAAAAGATATAAATTATTATTTTTATTTTATTTTTTATAAAAGTATGTAGAATAATTGTTTATAGTATTTATGTAAGGTTTATCAATAAACTTATTCATTTTTAAATGTTCTATGGGTTTGAAGTGGCAATTTTCATGGGTCTATTATGAATATTGGTGGAGGGTTATTTGTATGTTCAAAGCTACATAGTATTGAGAATATGGATGATATCTGTGTTTCTTATTAGAAAAGACAAAATGGTATAAAACCCATGTATAGATTCATCCTTTGTGTTGATTCCTCATCCATTAATATGTGATTGATTAAAAAAATCCATTGGTGTTAGGGGAAACATTAAAAGTATTAATTAAACATTTGAATCTATGAGATTTTAGAAATAGTAGCTTGGTAAGTGAGAAGTTGTATCATGCTTGGGGACCCCAGCTATAAGACAACATTTTTTAAATGTCTTCAAATCTCCACCTAATAGCTAGGAAAGCTAGAGTGATAAAGTAACTACCTAAATAAATAAATTTATTATGTGGAGTTGTGTGACATGTAGGAGATGTGGAAAAGGAATTAAGTGATTAACAAACCCGAGCTCATGCTATATGTAGAATCTAATACAAAAAAATCCTCAAGGCATGGGAAACATTCCTATGTTTAATTGGAGCTAGAATTTGATGGTGATTGGTACATACAAGAATGCTTACATGCATTGTTAAGGAAATTTTCTATAATCCTACATAATCTAATTCAAGAAAGATATCCCCTATTTTCACAAAGAATATAAAATATAATTGAGTGAAATAAATCCTAAATGATCGAATTTCATGTCTAGAGAGTTCTTGCACCCAAATAAAAAACATATCCTATAATAATAGATATTGCAACAAGTGGCATAATCTCAAGAGATAAAAAGCATGATTAGTAGTTATAAATACATATTTCTCTTAGGCTAAAAAAATATCTTTGACCATTTTTGTATAAGGGTGTTTATAGTTTAGGTTACAATATCAAAAAAGGTATTCCATAGATTAAAGAGGTTGAGGAATGTGTCTTGTTGAGACTAGAGAAGGTTTAGTCTTCCAAATTAGACCTCTCCTTGATTTGGATGTCTCCAAGTTTGACTAAGATGTTTCAAGGGATATTGAATGTCTTAAAAATCACATTTTTTACTTGTGTTATTCTTTACTTCATTTTCATAGAAACTATAATTTTTTCTTAAATTATTTGAGAGGAACTTTTCTTTAATGCATTTGGTATGTTAATGAGTAGGAATTGACTAGTATAGTATACCTAGTATGTGATTATGTCTTTTATCTTTGATTTTCATGTTTTTCCACTTCTAGTTCTCATTTTAGATTCACATACATCTCTCTTTTTCCTTTGTACTATTGTCTATGTTTTCTAATGAAATAAGCACTAGCCTCTAATAGGCCAAATATTCAAACTCATATTTGACATATACTTTTTCTCGCTGTAGATTAGTGTAGTTTGGGTCTTACTAACTAGTATAATTTAGTATAACAAATTTGTATACTTTGAGAGCTAATATAAGATAATATTCTAGAGAGTTATACTTGTGTGAATTCTAGGTTATATATGAAGTAAGTAAAGCATAAAAGGGGACTCATCCAAAGAAATATAAACTAGGTTTTTTTTATCTTCATTTGCATGTGTAACCTATAGATTATCACTTTTAATTGGGAACATAGTAACACTAAACTTATACTTGAGTCTCCATGATAAATTATAACATTTAATATTCATCACAACTTTCTATATCTCACTACAATTATACATCAATCTAGTAGACAACTATCAACATGAACTTGGAACCAATTTTTTCCACTTCTTCCACCAAAAATATTAGTAGGAACTCTCTATAAGTTAGTAGTTTACCAAAGTTATAATAGTCTACCAATTGATAATCATTGCACATGAACTTATAGAATTCTAAGAAGTTAGTGTGTGAGACAAGTAAACCCATCTCAACTCTACACCATAAAAAATGGAGCAATACCTAGGCTTTATCAAGGAATCATACTATTTTCTTGTGTCAATTTTCTCCATATAATATTTCCTTGCCTTAATTGCCTCCTTAAATACTATATGTCACATATACATATTTATTTTAAGCATATTAAACATGATTATTAAAGATAAAAATTGTACTTTATGAATAATAACTCATTATTGTATCTCTTAAAACCCATACTATTACCTAGTCTTTGTAACCACACAACTTCTTTACAAGTATGTGTTGCAACCTTACATTGAGACTTATTTAATGGTACCCTTTTACTAAATCAATTGAATAACTAGTTATTTTTGCATTTATTGGGTATGAGACATTTAGTTTTGATCTTAATTTTCTTAGTGATAATACAAAGAAAATGATGTTGGGATACTATGTTATGAATCCTTATTTTATATTCATTAGAATAATTCTATTGGCCAATATAACAATGAACCATATAGTTTAATATTGAATGATAAATACAATATTAATTGTGTGAATATGTATGGATCATAAATTATTTTAATAAGGCATTTGATTCAAAGGTAAGATGCATAGTTGGGCATGTATTCCTTTTCTTTACAACAATAATCTCATGCACATATTTGGAATTGTGAGCTTTCTCATATTTTAGGTGGGTAGTTTCACTTTCTATATTATCAAGGAAAGTTATAAGAGTTCATTAAAGAATGTAATTCTTGATTGAGGCAAGTATACTTCCTTGCGGCCTTAGGCCATAGCATTTTTCTATAAAATTTAATCCATAACCTAATTTTCTTGCACTACTATAGCTTCATTTTATATTAGGATCTCTCTATGGTGTCCTAATTTCTTGGTTGTACTTTGAAGGAACTATATATTTCTTATTTATATTTAGCCTACAAGTTCTCTTATTTGTTTGTGTGTTTTTATCTATATATTCATTTTTGTTTCCTTTTTAGCCCTTATTTTCTCTTTTCTCTATCTACTCTCCTAAATTCTTATTGCACATGCAAGACATGCAAATCAAAACCAAATCCATTGTTGACACTCATTCTTGTAAATAATTTTTTTATAGATTTTTGTAGTGTTTAGTTTCCTTAATAGTGATAATTTATCTAAGATGTATCAACAGGGTTTCATTCTAATGCATCTACCAAGTTGGGCATTCCTTATCTTATGCTAATTATCCTAGTTATAATTTGTCAAAGTTTTTATTTTATAGTCATAGGAGCCTAGTTCAATTACTTAAGTCCTAGAATTTTACTTATGCACCTTTTTATTTAAAAGTTAAATTGTTGTGTACACTTTCCATATGGCTTAAGTGGATGTTTTATATTTATATAGTGTATTGATATTTTGTTATGGTGCATTGGTATTATGTCATGTTATGTTTTACATTGGTTCTATAAAATAGTAGTAATAGTTGATTCATATGTTGTAGATTTTATTATTTAGCCATTGGCTAAGTGTAAAGTTATTATGGTATGGTTAAAGAATATAATTTTTTATGTGTCTCATTCTTATTAATTTGGATTTTTTAACATGTGTTCTTACATGAGCCTATATAATGAATACTCAATCATAGTTAATTCCAAGTGGCCCAATTATCTATATTTTTTGGGCTCAATATAACTTGAAAGAATTTATTTTCAATGAGGAAGGGAGGAGATGACATATTCAATTCTCATACGTGATGGCCAAACTGCTACACAAGTTACTTACACCTTAAATTTTAAAATCACATTATTTAATCTACACATTGTTTAAAAAGTGTGATCATTGTAGAAATAAAGTAGATTGGTAGCATAGAATGAGATTTTTCCATATATGGAATGATTCCATTGGTTTAGTAGAGAATATTTAGAAAACCTCCATGGGTATGTGATAAGTGGACCATTAATGATACACCACATGGCCTTTATAAGTGTGGTGGGGTCATCTAGGCCCTTTTTCTATAGTATGTTCTTGTGGGTTTCACTTAAAAGTGTACAGGTTTATATATGTTGCATAGGTATTATGGTTAATAGAGCTAAAAGTGAATTAGGTGGCTAATTTGAGATAAAAAGAAATATTTAGTCATGTGTTGCTAAGTATAAAAGAGGGTGGGCCTATTAGTTTTATCAATATAAATGCACTAGTATTTCATACTCTACAATTTTCTTGTTCCATGGTAAAACAAAAAAGAATCCTAAGGATGTGCACATTCTTTTCTCTATTTTACCTTGCTATTCAATTTGGTAATATAAAAAATAATACAAAGAACAATGTGGTAGTACATAAAATATTTCATTTAGTTAAAATGTTGAGGCACAAATCTTCTAAGGAGTCTACATGAAAAATAACAAAAGAAGAATTTTCATGCGGTTTGAGGTGGTATATTTGGTGGGATTGCTATGTTTTACTTAGTAGAGAGATAAATTGTTTATTTGAGTCTACTTATCAAATAATTAATGTTACATATTTATTTTCCATTATAAATAGATCAATAGTAAAATATTTGGCATGCAACTATATTTGATGTGTTGCACTCTCATCCATTGATCTTAAAGAAATTTATGATTTATGATGTGATTTCAAGAAATTTTACTAATAAAATGTAACCATGAGTATGAAATCAATAAATGAAATTAACAATATTTAGCTAAGAGAATTATGTAATCCAAACGTAAGTTGCACAAGCAAGTTATAATATGATGATGATAATACAAGGACTATATAATAAGGCAATATCTTGAGACTAAGATAGCTTAGGCCATAATATGGATACTATAAAAGATAAAAATAACTTTTAGAGCCATATATCAATGCAAAGGGTGGAGTTATGTAATTAAATGATGATTGAGTTAGAGCCCTTGTTGTGTCTAGAAACCAAGGAGAATTAAGTCCTTAAGACATTGGTTGAAATTTTAACATTTATGAAGCATCAAATATTGATAAGATTTGATTCCAAAGATTACCAAACATACAAATATAGGGTGTATTACCCCAAAATCAAGAGGTAATTTGGACTAAAATAATTATCAACCATGGGTGTCATGTCATTAAAGCTTACCAAATAATAATTTCATCTTATCAAGATTGATTGAATACATAGTATTGAAATGAATTTAATGCACATATATAGAGAGTTGTTTAAAACAAACCCAAGAGAATGTGTCATGCAATCCTAAAGATTGGAAAAAGTTTCATTATTCTTGAGGATCTAGAGTAGCTATCTAGCTCTATTTATACATGTGTTTCTCTTAAGAGAAAATATATTTGAATCTTTTTGTACAAGGTCTCCTATAATGTATTCTAAGGATATCAAATGATGTAAGCCATAGTTTGATAGGTTTAAGGGATAGATATGTGCTGAGTTTAAAGAGCCTATGTAGTCTTGTAAAGAGCTCTCCATGATTTAAATATTTCCATGTCAACCATATTTTTCAAGAGATACTATAATAGGTCTCTAGGGTCACATTTGTTAGCATGTTATCACTATTTATTGGTTGGTTATCACAATAATTATAAATATTCTTAAATTATCTGGACATATTTTTTTATAATGGAATATGGGTTTTTATGAGATTTCTTATTCTTATTGATAAGTTTTTGTATAGATATATCTATTTTAAATCACTTGACTCTATTTTCCATAATATAGGCACCAATTACTTGATTTGAAATGATAAAATCCTTCTTTAAAATTTTTTCCTCTATCCTCCTTAATATCTTAGAGTAGTTTTTGTTCTATAAACTAGTATAACTTAGTAAGATAAATGTGTCCCAAATCCTTTAAGAGATCATGTATGATTAACCTTTAGAGGGTTATGTGTATCTGGATGTTAGGGTTGCACATGAAGTAAGTAAAATATAAGGGGGGTAATATAAGGGCATATTAAAAACTTCATAACTTTGTTACATGTGTTTAACCTATTATTTTTAATCTACTATAAAAGAATTCTTTTAGGTTTATTTAATAGTGATCTAATATACTAAACACTTAGTGAAAAATATTTAAAATATTTATATATGTAGGGTATGGCTATACTAGACCTATAGGACTACTTTCTTTAGGCCCACAAAGCCAAAAGTCCAAGGTAGTTGTCCAATCCTATCAATTGGATCCTAATTTCCCATAGTATGATCATATTTTTCATTACTAGTATATATATATATATATATTGGTCTAGGAATTGGTTTCCTTCTCTATGATCATGAGGTAATAGTATGGATTGGAAATAGGATATACACAAAGATGTGAGGAAAGTATTGTATTCAAGCATGCTACTTAGTAAATTTTTGTTTCAAGCAATAAGTGATGTTGAATGCACTAATGAATGTTTTATAGAGAATGTGCAACAATGTTCCACTTAGATAAATTGAATTCCTATAGGATTAGATTAATCCTGAATAAATTAATGGATAACTAAATTCTATATGATAGTTTCAAAATTAGGGTCAATATATGTACCAAACAAGACAAGTTGAGCACTGCAACAATACATTTATGAAATTAACAAAATTATGCATACAAAAATGTAAAATTTAATGGTATGCACTTTAATATCTTTCCCACACTAAAAATTTAGTACTTTTCTAAAAAATTGGGCCATTTTTTTCCATTATAGTTATATCGCTTAAATCCATAGATAGTTTAAAATTTGTGCTTTACATAATATAAATACCTAACTAAAAATTTTAATTTTATTAAATATTATTAATACTAGAAGATAAAAGTGTCCCACATCCTTATGGAATCCTCAATAATGGATCATCATGTAAATAGGTTATGAAATTATTTACACACTGAAATGATTAAATATTAATCCTTGAAAGGGTGACACATCTAAGCTAAGGATAAATAATTTTCATAATTAGCCTTACCAAAAATTAACAAGATCGAAAAAAATGGTCTTTGAATAAACAAAGCCACTACCCAACTATGGATCCTCCTCCATGTGTTATTGTAATGGTAAAAATTATATACCCATATTATTTTCCCTTATGTTTTGGGGATGCTTCAATCAAAGTGTCATTTATGCATTTACTAATCTACAAGCAACATATTCATTCATAAATTTGTCTCATGATATCACAATTTAAATATCATAATCACTCATCCCTAGGCATTGGTATTGATCTCTAGATCTCCATTTTCACCCTCAATTTTATCTACAAGTGAGAACTTGACCCAAGAAATTTTTGTTGTTACCAATTTGAACCCTAAAATTTGAAATTCAAATTCAAATTTAATCATGTTGATTTCCCTCCTAATTAGCCATTGTGAGATAACCAACACATATTTGTGTTTATTTTCATGTTATGTTATTATATTTAAGCGCATTCATTTATTAAATTCAATATCATCTAGGATTAATCAAGGATAACTTAAGTTTCATTGAAGATCATTACTATAGAGTATTATCAAATAATTGCATAAGCACACATAATCTTGGATCCGATACATGATTTCATTTTGTCCTTGATATTTATTCTAAAACTATTAAATTACTCCAACTAAGGGTTTAACTAAGGATACCATGGCCCTCATAATTTATTAGAAGCCAAAAGGTGTTACTAAACACTACTAGTCCTTGCTCAAATTTGGACATCAAAACTTTGAGGTGAGTAAATATTCATAAGATAAATTTTCTATAACTTTAGTCCCACAAATTATAGTTAAATTTCATTCATTATGTTCAATTCACATTGGTGGAATTTGATTCCAATACCATGGAAGTGAACCAACATAAAAAATAGTTATTTTTCTACTATAACAATCATATAATAGAACTTTATTTGTCAACACAATGGAAAGTAATTTCCTAACAAATGTAACATGTAATATTCATTAAAAATAGAACTGAATATCCTTGAAATTAGTCTATTTATTTTTAAAAATTAATTTAGCATTTATTTCAATTATATAATATTAGTCTACATAACTTATCTAGGTTAATTGTTGTAATTAATTATCCTAGATATCAATGTAAGTGGCTTATTTTTTCATTACAATTTTGGTGAAGCCAATGTTCCTACACAACCTAGAGTCTCTTACTTATTATTTATTCCTTCTCCATTATATTTTGGAGATTTAATATTTTTATTGTATTCCTTTCATTTCAAGTTTGAATAGGGTTTAGATTTACTCTACTATTTTTCTTTATTAGTATTTTATTTAATTATAGTTTGGGAATTCATTATTTGTTGTATATTTGATCCCTACCCAACCACAATTCTTGTCATATTATTTATCATTAGTCCTAACAAACCTTTTCATTTTACTCTAATTCACATACATCTTTCCTACACTTTGTTACATCTAATTCTCCCATCCTTGAAGTTTTCATGTATTTTTATCCTATGGACAATAATGTGTCTTCTATGGAGGTGTCATTTTATCATGCTTGTTATATATCCCCTTCATTGTTTTTTTAATTATTTATCCTTATATTTTAAATACCCTCACTTTACTTTTCTATGCCAGGATTCATTTTACCTCGACACTTCAAGATGAATAGGGAAATTTAATAATGATTTTTTATACCTTTGAGCACCAAGTTATTCCTAGCAATCCAATTGATGATCCTTTAGGCCTAACCTCTCATGATACATGATCTAGGATTCCTTGATGTGATTGTATGTTAAAGAGTATACTTTATAGATCTCATGCTCATTTATTGACTTCATCTATGGGTTTTCCTAATTCTATCTCTCTTTCTTTATCTTTTTCCTTAAGGATCATAGTGATGTAGATATATGTGTTTTACCTACATATATGTTTACTACTGACTCTCCCCTATATTTTGGATCTTGTTATATTTATTTTATGCTTATTGATAAGCATAGTGATAATTATTTGTATTATCATGAAATGGTTGATTACTCTTTATTTCATGATAGTTTAATTTATGATGCATGTTTTATTTTATATATATGATATAGGACCATTTAGTGGAATTAAAGATACAATGTTCTAGGTAAGATCATTCTTATCCATTATATTATTCCTTATATAAATAATGATTCTATATTTATGAATTTTTTTTTTATGATGAGCACATAATTGTACTAAGAGGGGGGTGAATTAGTATAATAGAATCTTTTAATTTTTCAACTTATCAATCACAATAGCATCGATTGCATAATATCAATAACAAGAAGAACACATGATTTATGTGAAAACCCTTACATGAGAAAACCCTAGAAAAATATTACTAATATAGAATTTTCTTTACAAACATAATAGGAATTAGCCTATATGAGACACCAATCTCCACTAATATTTTATAGGCACCAACCCACTGGAGACACCAATCCCCATAATTGAGCACCAACTCAGCAAGAGACACCAATCTCTTCAAATGAGAGGCAACAACCTTTAACAAGAAAGTATTATTCTTCTTCAAAAATGCCTTCAAAAATTTTTCTTGAATTTTACTCACTAATCTACTACAAGTTTTTATCATAAATATGGTATAAATTATGATGTTCTATAAATCTTCTCTTGAATCTCTTTCAGATCTACCTTAAAAATGCTTTAAATATTCCTTAAAGGTCTACTCCAAATTAGCTTATATTTTTGCTCCAAATGACCTTTAGATCTTCTCATAATTTTTTTAAAAATATGCTTATAAACTTCTTTAAAATTCTCTCATAGATCTCTTCTCAAATATGCTCAAACATGCTTCTTAAACCTGCTCAAATAAGCTTCTTAAATCTGCTCAAATATGCTTCTTAAATCTGCTAAAAAATGTTTCTTAAATCTACTCAAACATGCTTCTTAAATCTACTCAAATACTCTCTTCAATATGCTTCATAATTTTTATCCAAAGTCTGCTCTTACCTTCTACATAAATATGCTCTTATTCAAATGGATTTTCATTGAACTTGCTTACCTTAAAACCTCCAAAAATATCTTGCATTTATATGCATTCATTCCACCTCTAAAAATAGGTCGGCCTCCTCAAAGTAGGTCAACCACATAGAGAAATTTTTTTATTTTGATTTTCTTTGTCCAAGTTAGGTGATTAGCCTAAGAGGGTTAGCCAATAATGAGTAACATATTTATTTTATTTTTGTCTTTCATAACCACCAAAGGAAGTCAAACAACATTAGTTGATAAATTAATCCCATTTTGGGGCACCATTTAGGAGGGATCAATTAGCATTGAGTTAACCAATTAGCACCTTTCATCGCTGCTTGTAAACTCAGGAAGGTTGACACATTTGATTGATGATTAGTGGACTTTGGCCAATCCATTTGACATCAATGACAATAAACTTAGACAATAAATTCCTTCTTGACATCAATGAAAAAAATTGTAACAATCTACCCCTTTGTCATTGATGAAAAAATAAACATAACTCTCTCCTTTTGTATTTCTCCCCCTCTTTGCATCTCTCCCCCTTTAACATCAATGGCAAAGGGAAACTTCATAATTTCATAACGAAAGCTCCCTGTGTCTGTAATACTTATTCTTGACATCAAAAACATCATTCTTCCTTTATATAGCTCTTCCTTGTTGTAACTGTAGACATGCGAAATTGACATCATGCATTCCTCATATTTAATTAAATCATATTCACCTGATCAATTAAATAAATCAAGTTTAATTGATTAATCTACTATGGTCATCCATTTAAATTAAATAAATCCATCTTTATTTGATTTAACACTAACATCATTCTCTTTGATTAAATAAATCAAATCTTTATTTAATTAAATCTAAAATCATTTTCCATCTCCTTTTGATTTATTTTAATCCTAAAATCTAAGTCAAAAGTAAAAATCACCTAATCTCCTATTAAATTAATCAAATCTTGATTAATTTAATCCTAATCACTTGTATTCTCTAGATTTTGCCACTTGCACATGAAAATGCATTTAAATGATTTATTAAAATCTTTATTTATTTTCAACTTGGCATCTTTGGGGAATATTCTCCAAGTTTGAAATCTCCCCCAAATTGACATGTACGTCCAACAAAGCATTTAAGAATTCTTATATGTCTCTTGCACAAGTCAAACTTAGCTTTTAACTCGTCTTGTCATCAAATTCAAATTTCAAATCTCCCTCTCTTTGGCACATTGACCAAAATGTGCTCATTCCTCAACCTCTCACAAGTTGACAAGTGGCACCTTGTCATTGGTGGATCTTTAGTCCCACATCCTCCATGTTTGGCATTCTTTTAGCCTTCTTGGCTATAAATGGAGAATTTCTCTATTGTATTAATCCTCCACAATCTTAGTATCTCTCTCCATAACTTCATAATCTTCATAGCATTTTCATTCATTTTCATCATAGAGCTTAACAAAGGATTGGGAAATTGCTTCTTTCCACACCAAAGAAGCACCAATCCACTATGAGATAAATATACTTCATATTTTTTATTTGCTTTAGTTATCTTCTCATTTGTTTGCATTTGGAAGCATGATGTATTATTTCATAGGGATGCTCTATTCGGTTTGCTTAAATTTACTAATGATACTAATGGTTGTTTGTTTTTGAGAAAATGCAGAATTTGACATCCACATAATGGTGGTAGAAGGAGGGCTATGCAGAGCTCTGTATTTGATTTTCTTGTGTAATTTTCATTCATATTAATACCAATATTCTTTTGTCGCAGTAATAATTACAAAGTCCTCTATTTTTTGTTTTGTTTAAGCTTTGTTTTATTTGCTTTGTTTTTGTCACTTTCTTGCACTTAGATCCAACAAGTGACAGACTTGAGTCTTTCACGACATCATTTCCTGAGGCATTGAACAATTATTAGCACCTTTCATGTTCTTGATACTATTTATTATTAACAACTCCAGAGGAGGCGTAGCGTTATCCAATCTATTAGACTCAACTTGCTCCTTCTTTGGCATGGATAGCATCATCTTTGATTGCTCATGCCCACATAGGCTGTGGGAACTCCTATTAGGAGTCAATAATATTTAGTCGACCCTTGGTTATGTTTAAAATATCATGTAAATCATTGTTCTCTACAAGGCAGTTTTCTTCATGTCGTGGAAAGCAATTCCCATGCTACAAAGGAAGGCAGGAAGATCAAGTAGTGAATTTGTTGTAAACTCTAGAGCATAGAAGTCGTGAGTTTGTTGTGATTGAAGTTTTTAAGGCTCAAAATCCAAAATATGATTCCCCTTCAGTGCAACTCTCTGTTTTTCTTTTCGTTTTGCATTCAAAATGGTTCTAATTATAATTTCTTAATTATTGAGTGCTACAATCACTTTTCATTATGCTATGTGCCTCATGCCTCTTTGTTTTCACTTAATCCCAATCCCAAAAGCCTATTGACCCTTCTCTTTCAATCTTGACTTTAACATGTGTGTACCATTGGGAATTATGCAATTGGAATTTGTGTAAGGGAGCATTTCCTAGTCCCAAACCTATGCATTTATCTCACACACATTACTTGTGTAAGCTTACTAATGTTCTTGTGTATGTTTGCAAATGTATTTGTGAAATGTGTAGGCTAGAAGGATGCTAGTTGAATATGGATTTACACCTGCTAATTGCATTAGCTTGAGAGTTTCTTTACACACCTTTTAAATCTTTGTTTATATTAATTTTTGTGGCCTACATAGATCCTTCTGGTTTGTACACTATTGAAGGGTGGCAACTGTTAATTATGGGTGTGAATTTTGAACCTGACAGATGTGTTTGCTTGAAAAAAAATTTAATGTATTTTTGGACAAACATATTTTGCACGTATCATGCAATCAATACATTCTATGAATGAAATATTTTTGAGGCTTGAAGCTGTCAAAGGCTCATATGCTCACAAGTTTCTAACCACACCTACCCAACTACATTTATTCCTTCAATAGTGGATTGATGGGATGTCAATTTTAATGTTGAATTAAATTCTATCTGTTTGTTTTTGGAAATGTATGTCTATCTCTTAAAAGAGTTTTATCTGATAAGCAGGATGTATTTATTTTAGATTTTGGTTTAAACATTTCTAAAGCTATTCGATTTAACTTTGCAATCCATTTTAAAATACACATCTCTTAAAAGGCCTTCTTTGGAATGAAATGGAAATAGGTGCTTATGACAGGAGGAGAGCAAGAAAACACCAAAAGGGTGAAGTGGCATTTGGTTATTTCCTTTGACCAAGAAGGGTTGAACCCTCAACCAATCAGTTCTACTAGTTTAAAGCTACATCATCACGATGCCTAGTGCAATACAAACCCTTTCATATTTAGGCAACGGTTGTTAGTCATCCATAGTCAATAGCTTGGTCGCGAATTCTTCACTTACTAAATGCATTTGCTTGAAAGTTTCTAAAGCAGTTTTATTTAGCTTTACACCTACTGATTGTGTTTGCTATCCCAAATCCTTCATTATGGGTGTCCACCTGCCTTTAGAATTTTCAAGTGGTGATCTGCATCTATATATTTTATTGTTTGTACGAGCATTTGAAAAGACCTATCTTTGTCTTGTGCTTAAAAATTTGGTAAATGGTGATAATTGTGCTGACTCAGGAAAGTAGTTGATTCCATAGCCTTGATCATTACCATGGTGGTGTATATTAAAATGGTGATTGGCATTTGGAGCAGAATCATCTCTAGATAAATAAAGGCCATCATTGTACTCTTATTTGACCTCCATTATGATGTAGACCTAAGGTTAGAGACACACCTACATGGCTTTCTATCTATCTACGAGTCAAATATTCATGTTTTAGCTATTGGATTCCATATGATAGTTATGTGGCTGTATTTCATTTATTATTAAATAGTAAATGCTATACATGTGGATTCAAGTGTTCAGGCTATTTCTTTCTATGTAAAATCCAGAGGGAATGAATGGTGACTAAAAGATGTTATAGTATTATCATATGCATCAAGAGGGTTGTTGCAATCGAGACATGTTTTTTTAAAATCACAATCCCCAACTTCAGAAACAAAGTGAAAATCAACCAATGCAAGGTTCCCTAGCTTTGAAAAGGATTCAGTCTTACCACTTGGCATAGAATTTGAGTATATGGCATCACTATCAAAAAATATATTACTCACATAATCCCTGATTGTCAAAATTTTCCCTCACGCAGGATCAAACTGTTACTCTATAGGATTTATGTCAGAAATCTTATGTGTTGTTGCTAGATTGGCTTGAATATCAAGAATAAATAGAGGAGCCTTGTTGTTTGTATCATGTTCCAAGGCAAAATATACCCTAAAATCTTGTGATTGAGTGATATCCGTGAGTTGGGAAGGTGTATTGATTTCCAATTAATATTGATTTTGCACATATCAAATGATTTTTGAAAGTTGTTTCCCACAAATGGTGCCATTTATGTCTATTGAGATGTGAGGCAATTATTTCTACTACCATCTTGTGGATCTTTGCTTTAATATTGATGTAGATTGGATTTGACAAGTCAGTTGTGGACTTCAGGATTTGACAGGGTGAATGCTAACACAACAATCTTCGAGACTTCACCTATGGATTGACAACATTAGTTTTTTGAATCAAAATATTCATATGATCTATTTTGATCTTAACTTGATAGTAGTGATTGAGTAAAAGAGAAGAAAATCTGATTTATTATTATTATTATTATTATTTACAGGTACTTGGCATAACAGTCAGTCTACAAAATCAATGGTGGCCTCTATCAAATGGAGGATCACTAACATAATGGAGTAGCAAAGCGGAGAAAATCCATAAAACATCAAGTAAATTTGAGTTGAAGAATTTCCCATTGGAATTGAAAAAAAAAGCATTTTTTAATGTTCATTGTAATGGTCTAGAATATCCATTTTCTACTTTCATTTTCTATTTGAAGCCAACTAATTTTATTTTTGGCTTTAAAAAATTAACCATTGAGTTGATCTTTCAAGTTGGGCTAAAAATAAACACTACAAACTTACTAGACTTTGATTTTGGATTATTCTTAAATAAACAAACTTCACACTTGATTTTTGGTGCTTAAAATGAATTCATCTTTATATGGGCTTAAAATGAACAAGTGTTTTCTTTGTCTTGTAATTTCTTACTCAAAGTAATACCATCAAAAGGACATATGTGCTTCTCTCACGCCTTAAGGTGATCTTGAGAATAAAAAGGCCTTTTGGTGATCTTAAGTTGGGTAAAGTAATTTCCTCCACATTTCAATTTGGGTTTAAAATTGAACAAAACATCTTGCAAGTATGAGTAAACCTATTGCATGTGTTCTCCCTTTGTTTCTAAATGAAGGTTGATCAAACTATGAATATTTTTACTCGCTATTGTTTATCTTAGAGGGCCTACCTTGTGGGAAAAAGTACTCACCCAAGGGAACGACTCAATCGGTAACACTCTAAAACCAAGAGTATTTCCTTTCGGGATATAAATGTGGGTATTGGAATAAATGCTAGTATCATGTGGTTGGCTCTGACGAGAAGGGAAGCAATGGTCTCTCGCCACATTGGGTCAAATCCTATGAATGGAAAGTCCGAACTAAAACCCTTGTTGTAGAAAGGCCAAAATCCCTATCTGTTTGTTGGTGCAAGAACGGTTGTTCTGAATCCACCCCACACTTTTATGACTTTTAGTAGAAATGGAAAGCATGCCATGGGAGTTTCATGGGTGTTGATGCTTGGCTGCCCCGTATAAGTGAGTGTCATGGAGGGGAGCCAGTTGGGTCAAGCATCTAACCATTCGCTAAAAGTAGGTGTAGTTGGACTTGTCCAAGTGGGGATTCAACAAATATAGTCTTTCATATCCATAGGGTTGTGCTTGTTTTTTATTACAAAACACTTGCTTGTTTGAAAACATTGGGAAATACACATTCAATAGGAAAATCAAATTTCAAACCCCTTGGTTAAAGCAAATACCTTTGACAAAACCCAAGAGCTATTGCTTACCCTAGGGATTACATCTCTAGAGGTTTCTAAGTAATTGGGTTTACATCTTAATTTTCTCTTACTAAGGTCAACATAGGCAACCATTGTCTTGATTTCCTGGAACTTCCATATAGCACTTTGTGGGACAAAAAGAAGTTGTGACATTGGACATTCAGTTTGAAACATAAGCAAGGAGTGTGTTTGTGGTAAAAGCAAGTCATTAACTAAGATTAACTCAAATTGAACCCCACACATGTGCTTGTTTATATTTTTATCGTCTTTCGAGCAAACATTGGTCTTTTGGTTTGAACTACTATGAGAGAAAAGCATGTTCTTCAATATCTTGGTCTAGTAAACAAAGTCTCTCTAAGTCTCTTAGGATCAAAATCAAACCTTCATCCATCTTCCAAATCAAAACCATTTCATCTCATCATCAACTCTTGAAAATTTTGGAAAAAGCCTTCATGTTAAACTTTGGACAAATCATTTATCATTTCATTTGATTAGATGTGTGTAGATAAATCCTTCTCCACATATTTAGTCAAATTATTGATCCTTGTGAATAAGTCTATCCCTTGATAACATCCAACATCTTGTGGTTTATGAGTTCACTATCCAAAATCCAAAATCCAAAATCAAATCAAATCAAAATCATCTTGTTTCATTAGGTGTGTCTAGATGAATCCTTATTTACACATATAGTCAAATTAGCATCTTGTGGATAAATTTACTCTAGGAAAACATCCAAACTCTTAGAGTTTACGAGTTCACTATTTGAATCAATTCAAACCAATACAAATCAAATCAAAACATCAATCCATGTCCTAAAGTTTAGAATCCTCTTCAAGGTTTCCTAAGAGTTCCAATAATTCACCAATCATCCATCTTTCATATCTCATCACCATCATTTTGATTCTTAAAATCTTAGACTTTCTTTTTTGTACCTAGAGTTTAGATCAATCCAAAGAATTAGAGGTTCACCTCCCACATTCTTGAAAATCGATCCTTATTTTATGGTCTAAACTAGACCTCAACACAAGAGGAACATGGAATATAAACTTGCTCCATACATCATGAGTAATCCAAATCAATTGAACTTTCAAAGCCTTACAATGCCGATTGATTATCAAAACTCACATTTATACAATCCATACATGGGATCATTATCTCCTACAAACCTCAATGGTACAACAAATGTGAGTATGCCTAGTCCAAAGTTTGGAACACTCCTCCCAATGGTAGAGATTTCAATCCAAGTCCAAACCTACAAGTCTATCAACTGAACAATCAATGCATGAGCCTTCAAACGAATAACGTCATCCCATCAAATCCCAACATGCCAAATGTGAATGTGCCAAGTACAACTTTACAAAACATGAACATTTTGAATCCAAACTTGGTAAACTTTGGGATGGATATGTTTGCAAATCATACAAATATTGTTCAAAGTCCAAACAAGATGTTAACAAATCTATTATTAATCCAAGTCAAGGTAACACCATGCAAAATCAAAGTTACCTAAATCAAGGCAATGTGATTCCCGACATCAACAATGTTCAATTTCAACCTATCATGCCAAATCTAAACATCATCCCAAATTAGAACATTTTCCAAAATCAATCGATCCAAGGCAATCCATCAAGCACCAATCAAATCATTGCATTAAATCCTCCAAATATACCATTGATATCGCAACAATAGATGGTATTTAATCAAACAACAACATTGATCCTGACAAATCAAAACACGGTCTCCCAAGGACCTATCACCTTAGTCATTCCAACCATCACTAGCACTTCAATCATTCCAACCACCACTCTCACACCCATCACATCTCAACCCCTCACTACCATGATCGCTCCAAGCATATCTCAACCACTTTTCACTGCATCCATCATAATTTTGAATCTGCCACCACTACCACCTAAACCAAATGCATCAAGCCAATACAATAATGCGATAAAAGCCTACCAAGCTGCTCAGTCTACCCAAGCCTCCCAAGCCGTGCAAGCTACCCAAGCTGCCCAACAAGCACAAGCACAAAAAATGATAACTATTGGGGACAATGAGTAGGATTCAACCAATGATCATGTTGAAAATGTCTCTACATCACCTAATGAGTTAGAGGACATATCTCAAGAATCGATTACATAGCATGATCAACATATTTCACCAAAGTCTAGCAATGGTCCTTTCCAAGACATGTTGACATCCTTCGACCTCATGGTTGCAGATATTGAAGGAATATTCAACTCAACATTTAATCCAAGTCCACTAAAAAATGAAGAGGATATTGAGCCAATTCACATGGCTAATGATGACATCCAAGAACCTTTTATAAGAAATCCATCCTTTGAAACTGGCCCATGTCAAGAACTTGATCCAAAGCATGTCGAAAGCAATTCTAAAATTATTCAAGATCAAGAACTCGCATCTCCAAGATACTACAATAATTTAATGGACACTCTCCTATCTATAAAAGATGTCATAGATAATGATCATATCCATATAGCACATACTCCTCCATCTACCCATGAGATGCTTTCTTTGGATGGACACATAGATTTTCTTCATTCAGAACAAGATTCTTTTACTCCTGACATTATTACACAAAAAGAGTAGGTTATTGATTCCTACAGTCAAACTGAGTTTTCAACATTAGGATTAGATATATCCCAAATTTAGACTGAGGACATCATGTATGAAGATATCCAACATTATCCACTCAAGGAAACATGTCAGACATAATAGGATATTTTAGAGTCAACAGAGCAACAAATTCCAATAACATCATTTGCAGTGGTCATTTATCAGAGAATGCATTCTAAACAAGAGCTTCAGAACATGAAGAATCAAAGCATGAAGGTAATACTTCCACAATACTAGGGGCAACTATGTCTCAAGAAAATGTCAACATAGGGAGCACGAAGAGTCCTTATGATGAACCTAATGTCAATACTACAATCAATCACATCACGAATCTTCATCCACCCATCATCCCATCCATGAATTGGGACCAATGTCAAAAGAAAGATTTGAATAAAAGCACAATGAATGTTATTAAAGCAAGAGAAGCTGAGAAGCATAATGGACAAATAAAATATGCACGGATACCAAAACATACAAAGAAAGATTATCCCTATCAAACTCCATTAGTCAAAGAAACTATGGGGAAAAATTAAAAAAAAAAGGAAAAGTATCCATCAAAGATGTCCACAAAAGCAAAATCAAGATTTTCAAGTGACGTACAAAGTGTATCAAGCAGTTGGTCCTAATTCCATGCACACTTCTGTATCCACCCATCATTGCTCATCTTCCCAAGTTTGGAGAGTCAAAGGTTCCAAACTGTCAACCAATCCATCTCCTATCCCTAAACACACTCCATCCATGCCTCCATGCATAATATCCAATTCTCACATTGACCATGTGTTGGCAACAACCCTTCATCATAAGGATTTAGAAGGAACTCTATCATGATGTATGCACAAAGACAAAGTGAACTTCGGTATCAACGAAGTAGATCAGGAATCTCAAAATTTGTATTCAAGTGCATGTATCTTGGAAAAAAAACTTCTTCAAGCAAGCTCTCGATGGCACATTATGATAGAAGCATCTACATCAACACCACCAGGTGCGTCAACATGAATCTTTCAGAGAAAACCAAAAAAATAAAAAAATATGAAAATCCAAAAAAATCAAAACAAGGATTAAAAACAGTAAAGAAAAAAATTATCCTCTAGTGAAAACCACTTTGGTGGTGCTTTGGACAGGTAACATGATGAAAACCTAGAAAACGGGCATCATGTGTAGAATCCAACATCTACATGTGCCACTTCAGGTGAAAGCATCTCATCCCATCCATAATAAAATCCAGCATCTCATCCCATCTATAATAAATCCAGCATTCCATCCAACTTATCCATAATAAATTGAATCATCCATGAACCATTTTTCCAATCCATCTTCATCCATCTGCATCCATCATCCTAGCTATCTTGATCTTGAAAAATCTTGGTGCACACTTTACACTTGCATATGGTAAACATCTGGACATGGGTCATTTTCATTGATCCTATCCTACCTAGCATTATCTAAGCCATAAAGCATTATCTGATGATCATTCTTTATTCAAACACCTTATCTTATCACAAGATAATCCTTGGTATCCTTTACATGCTTACCATGTCCATTCATCCATGCACCTATTCAAGAATCCACCCATGACATTCCATACATTGCTAGACACTGGGGGCAGATATTTGCATCTTACTTCAGGAATAAATCTTGATCTATATCCTCCAACTTATGTGGTGATCTGAACATTGAAAAATGTGAACTAAAATTGGTCAAGCGTTTGTGAGAAAAAAATCCAAATCACTAGCCCATGGAACATTTTGACGAGAAGATGTTCCTTAAATCAAGTTTTATCTTCAATCAAACATCAATCCAAACAATCACTATCAGTCACATTTAATTTTCACTTCAAACGTCACATCAAATCATCCAAAACATCTTTTGTTCCAAACCAAGCTTCATCAATCCTAATCAATCAAATCCAATCAATCTATCATCTTGGGATATCCTTCCCAATCCTTGTGTTGCTTAACACTATCCTTGCATTGTTGTGTATCCTCGACAATGTTATCATCATTGAATCAATCCATTGATTTGATCAATCAACCTTAGGTTTGTTTTCAAACAAAATCCCAAATAGAGCACTGATATCATCACACATATCCATATCCAAAATGTCAAAATCATGCGAAAATCCAAAAACATCCAAATCATATCAAAATCCAAAAAAACTCATAAAAAAGTTAGAAAAACATCAAAAACATGTTATATGAACTATGCCATCTCTGAGCTTAAACGTAGGCAAGGCTAATCTTTGATCAACCCTCGAGACACAAAAACACAAAAAACATTCATAAAATCTCATAAAATCCAAAAAACATTCAAATAGCCCAAAAATACCAAAAACAGCCTCAAAACATTTCAAAACTCCAAAAACATCCAAATATTTGAAAAATTCATCTGTCTCATCTTGCTCTCACCTGCAATAATCTCATCCATAATAAATAAATCATCACACCCACCCTTTGGCAATACAAATAGAAACAAGTACAACAATCAACAAAAGCAAACTTCAAACGTAAAATCAAAATCAAAACAACAACTTTTAAATGCAAAATCAAACTCTTGATCATTTTCAAACATGTCAATCAACCTTATATCAACAACCTATCAATCAACTTATCAAACTATCATCATCCTATACAATGCATGTCCTAGGATATATCGTTCTAACAATGGGCATCATTTTGGATATCACCTTGGATTCTTATCCTATCAAAACAATTCCCTTTGGCTAGAGGTATGAAGAACATTGACTTGTTTGTGTGCTTGATCTTTTCTTTTGATTTATCTTATTGTGCTCATTCCAAGGACCTCTCAATGATATCCTAACGAAGGATTTAGAGAGATAGGAATGGGGCAACGATCATTATCTTTTTTCTGTTGTGCTTGTTGGATATTCTTGTAAAATAACCTTGGTTATACGTGTTTTGTTTGGTTTGTAGGGAAGATGTTTTAAGTGTCTTGTTGACCACATAGGAAGGCTCACCTTCCTATGTTTTGGTCTGAGATGTTTTAGATATCTAAACTACACTCTGAACAAAGTCTCGTATGCCAGGTGTGAACAGGAGTACTCTTATCTGTTTGTCGAGTCAAAGTCCATCACACCTTGATGCATCGTGCCTATGTGTGTTATCAAACATAAGGTAAGTAGCCCTTTTAAAATCCCAATCCTTGATAAGCGAAACATCATACATCTCTCATCATCTCTAATAAAGTCTCATCAGATCATGGACTTGTTGAATCGTCTTGTCATCATCTCATTTCTCATTTCTTCTTTTATGCACTAACATCACATCATGATTAGTTAATCATCATTGCCAGTGCATCCATCATGCATCCACAAATAATCAACATACATAAATCTCATAATCATAGCATATCACATCATCCATCTCATCCATCTCACATGCATTATATCATCATTTAAGTTGTTTAGGATAATATAGATTGGTTATTCTAAGCATCTTAAAACCATCTCATTTGCATCATCATCATAACCATCCATGTGTCCATCTTGAACCTCTTTTTCATGAGATCAACCCTCAAATCGAATCTTTTCGCTCAATCTCTTGAGGGGGAAATGTACCAGTGTACTTCTTTCTGCTGGGGCATCTAAAAAAATCAGAATTTTTTTTATCGTGGCAAGTTTATTCTTTGAACCAACGCAACAAGAGCATTGCTTCAAAGAGGGGAAAAATGTAGACATGCAAAATTGACATCATGCATTCCTCATATTTAATTAAATCATATTTTCCTGATCAATTAAATAAATCAAGTTTAATTGATTAATCTACTGAGGTCATTCATTTAAATTAAATAAATCCATCTTTATTTGATTTAACACTAAAATCATTCTCTTTGATTAAATAAATCAAATCTTTATTTAATTAAATCTAAAATTATTTTCCATCTCCTTTTGATTTATTTTAATCCTAAAATCTAAGTCAAAAGTTAAAAGTCAAAATCACCTATTCTCCTATTAAATTAATCAAATCCTAATTAATTTAATCCTAATCACTTGTATTCTCTAGATTTTGCCACTTGCACGTGAAAATGAATTTAAATGATTTATTTAAATAGTTATTTATTTTATATTTGGGGAATATTCTCCAAGTTTGAAATCTCCCCCCAAATTGGCATGTACATCCAACAAACCATTTAAGAGTTCTTACATGTCTCTTGCACAAGTCAAACTTAGCATTTAACTCATCTTGTCATCAAATTCAAATTTCAAATCTCTCCCTCTTTGGCACACTAACCAAAATGTGCTTGTTACCCATTTTTCACCTATGGGCTCAATCAGGCAGGGTAACCCATCTTTTCAGAGGTTCTCGAAGACCAAATGGAGGAATACTTACATCAAGATCACATTTTTTTGAAACTTGTTTGCTTCTTGTGCAGATGCAGGGGAAAATGATGTTTTAATTCGGCACATGGATTAAATGTGGATCCCAAGAGGGTTGAGCCTAGCGTGCAGGTCTTCGGTTCAAGGGTGGGTTTTTCTTTTTATGTTTTTCCTTGTCTTTTACTTTTTCTATTTTGCTTTCTTCTTGCCTTCTTTGTTCTGTCAGGGGCAGAACTGGGTTGGGATCTGAACTTGGAACTTCTTCAAAGTTCTGGTTCCTATTTCTGATTCAGTTTTGACCCTACTTCTGCCGTTTCTATCTTTTTCGGGCCCCTTTTTTCTTTGTTTCCATCGGAGGCGGAGTTGGGCTGAAGCCAAACTCGAAACTTTTCCAAAGTTCCAGTTTCCATTTTCATTCCAGTTCTGGTTCCATGCTCGTGTGTGTCTCGTTCTCTTCTTTGAACTTGTGTTTTGAACATGGGGTAGTTTTTCCCTTTCTTTTCTTTCTTGTCCTTTTTTTCCTTTGTCAGAGGTGGGTTCGAGACGAAATCCGAACTTGAAACTTGATGAAAGTTTCAGTTTCGGGTTTGTTTCTACCCTCGCCCCTGCTGTGTTTTTCCCAAGATTAGTTTTAGTTCTTATCTCACCTTGTCTCCTGCCTTGTGTGTTTTCTTTCCTTCTCTGGCGGGTCCGGGCCTGGGTCAGAACCCGAACTTGGAACTTTTCCAAAGTTTAGGTTTCTGCTTCCGTTCTGGTTCCGTCCCCAGTCCTGCTCGTTCTTCTTTCTTTTCTTCGTGGCCTGTGCTCGAGGGATGTCTCCTCCTTGGTTTCCCCTTGAGTTTTTCTTTTTTTCCTTTTTCCCTCATGTTTTGTCAAGAGCGGGATCATAATGGAATCCGAACTTGAAACTTCAGGGAAGTTTCAGGTCCGGTTTTGGTTTTGGTTCTGGTTCCAGTTTCGTCTCGACCCCGCCCCGCCAGATTTGAAGGAGTTCGGTGGTAAGGTCGGCCTCGGTCAAGTTTGACAAGATTTTCCTTTAAGGAGAAGGTTAGCAAGACCTTCCAAATGTCCTACCGACTAGCAAGGGTTACATTAAGTCTGAATGCAAGAGGTCACACTAACGGTAGTTCATCGGGGAGCTCTCAGCTTGAAGTTTTCCTTCGGCAAGATGTCTTCCCGAAAAGTTGCACTTTTGGGAAAGTAGGTTCTGATCGCTATGTGGTCTCGGCGATCAGGAGGTGTCTCATCGATAGTGGAAGTGAGTTCACCAAAGAAGAAGGGTTTCGCTGAAGGTCTGGCTGATAAAGAAAGTCACACCGAAGGTTTTATTTTTAGCGTAACCTGGTGACTTCGGAGTAAGTCTTACCAACCAGATGAAGTCTACGTGATAGTGAAGATCTTATCAGGAGGAAGTGATATCGGCGTAACTTGTTTCCTTCGGCATGAGTCTCGCGAATGGCTTAAAGTTTGGCCAAAAGATGTTAGTTCGACAAGACCAGAGTGTGCTCGGCAAAGGGTCTGGCCGATAGGCCAAAGTTTCGGTGACAAGACAGGGGTGCGGCGAATGGTCATATTTTTGGGGAGATGTCTCCTCGACCGATGGGAGTCACACCGACAGAGATCTAGAGCTTGGTGGAATGAAATGTCTCGGGGTAACATCATCAAGTGTCTTGCTAATAGAAGGAAAGGAGCTCGCTGAGAGATCAAGGCTTTCGCCATGAGGTCCTAATGACTTCTTGAAGTCTTGCCAAAGTGGATTTACTTCAGTATAGCATTGTGTTTTTTCCCTAAGGTCTCACCGAGATGGTGATCTCTCCCCGACTGAAGAGAAAGTAGCTCGTCATTGAAAGATAAGGAGCTCGACGAGAGGTTTGGCTAATAGGCCAATGTCTCACCGACAACAAAGGGTCTTGCCAAGAGTTGCATCCATAGCCGAGGTCCCTAGTGGACCAAGTAATGTCCCACCAAGGTGGGGCTCTCTCCCAAGGAGGTTGAAAGTACGTAATGTCTCAAACGATGGCTTAGAGTCTTCTTGAAATGAAGAGTTCATTAAAGGAAAAAGAATTCTATGAGATTTCTCGACGAATGAGGGTGGTCTTAGCGACCGAAGCGGGAATTGGTATGATAGGTGGACCCCGCTATGAAGTCTTCCCAACTTGCCACAGTCTGGTTGAAAAGAATGTGGAGCTCGGTAAAGTAAAGTGTGTTTGGGGTGACACTAATTGACTCCTGCCGATGAAGAACCAACTCGGGGAAAACAAGGTGTGTTCACCGAAGGGTTTTGCCGAAGGGTGAAGGTCACGCCGATGAAAGAGATTTCTGTAAGAATCAGGGGGCTCGTTGTAACTTCCCACTGACGTTCCTAAGTTATGTCGATAGCTACTATATGATGTGCTTGCATCAAGGAAACGTGATTCACCTCTCACCGACATGCGTTCTGCAGAGCAACCCAAGTTGACCTTCGAGAATATGCATAGTTAGGGTGTTAGCTCGGGAAGTAATGGCACTAAATCTAGCAGGTATATCTGGTCTAATCCTTGGAGATGGTCGACTAGAAGAGGTTGTGAGTCATGATGATAGCTGGGGATGACAGCTAGAGAAGTGGAGTGGCATTAATGACCATGTCACAGGGCATTCAAGGCGACTCTGACAAAATCCCGATGGCGGACTCGAAGGCTGCAAGTCAATAACGATGGCTGTAAAAATATGAAGGCCATGCCCAGGGACGAGCTTTCACCGACATGAGCAGGGGATGCTCATTAAATGCTTCATTGACTTCATTCCAAAGCTTCTAGGGCTAACGTGTCTAGGTGCCGACTCATTTTTGAAAAACCTTAATGCTGGGGGTCGACATTCCTTTGTATATATGGCATTTCTACCTTTTTTGTAAGGCAGTTCTTGGTTAGGAGACTGCTAAAAGAGCATTATTCAAACTTTGTAACTCTTTTTCATAAATACTATAGATCTGTAATACAGACAATCCTTATTATTTCTCAATAGAAAGATATTTCCTTCACAGATTTTTCTTTGTTGTTTTAGTATTAGTTGTGAGTTGCATGATAAAATTCTGTGTGATTCTTTATTTTATCAGATTCCTTCAATATTGGATGCAAAGGATATTATGTCACAAAGTTGATTTATTTTAGCGTTCTCTTTCTATTGCGCATATATCTGTGAAAACATCTTGTTTTCCTTGTATTAAACATTAGAACAGTCAGAACCTCTCAAAGACTCGTTCTTATCAACATAAATCTCTATATTGTGAGATTGTTTAGCTCTATTGAGATTTTCTGTGAGTTTTCTAAAGTATTGTCATATTTTGATCTTTGGTGTATCACTTGTTATTGATAGGGTTTAATTTCAATTACATCCTTTTTACTCTTTCCCTTATCATTCTTTAGTTTTTCTTAAAGTATCTTAAGGGGAACCAGCCCATAATCTAGAGGTCCACTTCAATCCCAGGTCACCCATAACCTTGAAGTGTTCCCATGTGTCAATAGGTTGCTATACTTGATAGCTTAGCAAGGGTGCAAACTTTATTTGACAATAGTTTTTGGCACGCCCGGTGGGACTGAGAATTGTTTTCAATCTCAAATCAAAATTATCATATAGTTGTTTGGTATGTGCAGCAGAAATTGTAGTCTTAAGAGATGAACTTTAGCATACTTGGCGACTTTGAGCTTAGATTTAGCAGTTCTAGTGCATTACTGCTCATGAGAAGAGTGTAGACTAGGAGTAATTCATCTATTTTTGAGTATTTGCAGTTGTCCCCGCCTAGAAGAAGGGGGAGAGAAATCCAAAGGGTTCATAAGACAGTTGTTTATTTCAGAAGATCCAAGTCAAACCCTGTTGTTAGAGGACATACTATTGTTCCTGTTGTTGTTACTAAGAATATCCCAACAACAATGCTCCCAGTAGTGAGAAACCAGCCATTTGTCGCTTTTAACCAAGGCAGCCCACTGAATCTGACTCAGCATGATGACATTCCCATCGCTACCTTAAGAGGTTTGCCATATTATTATGGGGAAGATCATACCACCCCAACAAAGCATATAAAAGATGTTGCCAACCTGTGTGTTGTTCAGCATGTGACTGAAGAAAATGTTGCACTCAGATTGTTGGCAGCGTCCTTCAAGGAAAAATCCTTACAGTGTTTCAGAGGCCTACCTGTCAACTCTATAGCCACATGGGATGAGTTAGGCAGCCGGTTGTGCAAGTTTTTTGAAGATAAATCATACCACTTGTCCTTGGTGGAGCAACTGTCTACAATCAAAAGAGCTCCACATGAAGATATGTCAGATTTCAATCACCGTTTCCAAAGGACATGCCATAGAATCCCACAAATGGTAAGACCTACTGCTAATCATGCATTCTTATACTATTTAAGAGCTTTAAATAGTGATATTTCTATAATGATTCAATCAATGGGAGGTGATAACTTCCTGTTGCATATGGTGTAGTTGTTAGAGCTAAAAAAAGCCTCATACAGGCTGGTAAAATTGCCCCAAGACCACCTATGCCAATATTTCCTACTCTTTAGCCTCCGACCCCTATGCAAGTTCCTCCTTTGGTTGTTACTCCAAGTGCACCCACATTTCCAACACCTGATACCTAGCATAATGGTCAATCAAACACATTTTTAGTTCAGTCTAATGAACTACAAGAGATTAAAGGCCTTCTGACAACCTTTGGCAATGAGATGGTTAATCTAAGAAAATAGCAAAATCAAGGATTTAAGTCATATCAGCCCTCATTCTAGTCTAATTACCAGCAAAATCAGACCAATAGACCATCTTATCAGCCTTATAATCAAGGCCAAAAGTTTTCTCTTAACCCAAGGACACATCAAGCTTATGACTCCAACACTACAAGCACTTCCAAAGAGCTTGCATGTGTCCAAAACAATTTAGTTCAAGATTACGAGTGGTGCTTTCTGCGTAATCAACCCCATAATCAAAGTACCTATGTAAATGGAATGCTTAACCAAGCCTTGATGGTTTAGAACAATAATGTGCCTACAACAATTGAAGTACAATAGTAAGAGCAATAGACACATGAGTCTACATTCCTAAACTGGCAAGGGCAAGAATTTTGTGGAGTGGTCCACTCTGATTCTTCAATTGCAGACAATACACATAGTAAGAAGAGGGCAATAGATGAGGGTCATCAACCTAATACAGTTCAAACTCAATAGAAACAAGGGCCAGACTAGAATCAAAGTGCTCCTGACTCATCAAAAGCTGACCAAATCTGGATGCTACCAAGGGGCCAGCCTTTGGTAGTCAACCAACAGTCTGATTTATCAGTCCAGACTCCTTCAATGAAAGGTAATGTTATTCCCTTTAAAATTCGGGTTAAACCTACTACATCTTTTAATATATTGGAGCATATGAAGAAAATTAATGCACCCATGTCAATATGGGAGTCTCTAAGTATTTCGGATCAAAAGGACCTACTTCAATTGGCCTTATCAAGTTTAAGTGTCTCAAATGAGCCTAGTGTAGAAAAGAAGAAGGTTGCATTGGCTAACATTACAGTTGGTAATAAAGAACAGCAAGTTGCTAAGGCCAAACCACCTCCCTTTTATTTATCATTAATCATAGGAGATCATTTGGTTCACAATTGTATGATTGACTCAGGGGCTAGTAGTTTAGTTATGCCCAAACAAATTGTCGATAAGTTGGGAATTGACTATGAGCTACTAGAAAAGGGGGTATTGCAATTGGATGGTACAGTTGTGAACACAGTAGGGGTGATTAAAAATTTGAGTTTAACTCTACATGCCTATCCCAATTTTGTGATACCACAAGATATATACATTATTGAGTTTCCCCCGTACTTTTCCCTTTGATTGTCTAGGGATTTTACGGCCAAGATAGGTGGTTACCTATCCTCTGATTGGTCTCACATGCTGTTTAGAACTAGATATGGCACTAGAGCTACTATTAAATTAGAATCCATATCCAAGGTTCATGTTGCGCCTTACAATCCATCCCCTATCAATGCCAACTTGGTTATAGATGAACAAGTGGAGCATCCTGCTATTCAAGAGGCTGAAATTCAAATAGAAAGAACATCAGACGTTCTTCCTAAAGAGTGGGCATCTAAGGCTCATGAGGTCGATATGGGTAGGCAGTTGGAAGAGGTTGACATTGGTGTTTATATGATGCATGAGATTGACTCTTTTATGCCCACTATTGAAAAGAGTAAGGAACAACATAGTGAGCAGCATGAAAATGATTTATGGGAGCTATATTTTCATGGCTCAAGGAGTAGAGTAGGTACTAGTAGTGGATGTATGCTGATATCACTAGAAGGATAGAATTACTACCAAGCTTTTAGATTCTATTTTAGCTGTTCTAATATATCTGTTGAGTATGAAGCTCTAGTCCAAGGTTTGGAGTGGGTGAGACAGAGAGGTATCCAGTGTCTAAAATTTTATGGTGATAGCGATTTGGTCGTCAATCAGGTAAGAAGGTTAAACGCTATTAAAAATGATATGCTTGGGTCTTACAGGAATAGGGTATGGGACCTCTTAGAGGGATTTGAGGCATTTAATCTGATTTGCATTCCTAGAGCTCAAAATAAACATGTTGATAGGTTAGATGCTGTGAGATTTGAACACCATATTCCAAAGGAGATTTGCAGTGATAAAGCTAACCAGCATATCAAGATTGTAGTTAGGCCTGTTGTGCCTAATAACAATATGAACTAGCAAGTCTTTGATAGCGACTGACAGATTGTCAGCTTTTTAAGAGAAGAATCCAAATTCTCACATACCAATTAGAAAAAATTACAACACCAGTACAATGACCAAATTATTCAGCTAAGAAACAAAAAGTTACCTAAGGGCCTGGTCACTTTAGAATCTCTTTTTAATACTGACGATGAAGCTAGGAAGCCCACGAGGAGTATTCAAGTTCAACAAGATCACTACGAAGAGGTTGAAGTCTTCAAAGAAAGGCTTCTTAAGTTAGGCAAGGTATGTACAGCTGAAGAGAAGCATGTTTTTATTCAACTTTGTCAAGAATTTAATGATATCTTTGCCTGGAAATATAGTGATTTAAAGGGATTTAATCCCCAGCTTGTTCAACATACTATTGAACTTGAGCCTAATGTCAAACCTGTTAGGTAAAAGCAGAGGACCTTAAATCCTAAGTTAGAACCTTTGATGAAAAAGGAGATAGATAAGTTGATTGAAAGAAGCATCATTTTCCCCATCAAGCATACCTCATGGGTTTCTAACCTTGTACCAGTTAGAAAGAAAAATGGTGAAATAAGACTCTGTGTAGATTTTTGTGATTTAAATAGGGCCTCCTTAAAAGACTGTCATCCTCTGCCTTCTATGGAGAAAATACTTCAGGTAGTTTCAAGTTCTGAAAGGTTTTCCTTATTAGATGGCTATTCTGGTTACAACCAGATATTGGTGAAGAGGGAGGATCAGTACAAAACAACCTTCACCACAAAATGGGGAAGCATGGCCTATCTAAAAATGCCCTTTGGTTTATCTAATGTCGGGGTAACCTTTCAAAAAGCAATGGATATGGCTTTTCAGGGTCTAATGTACAAGATAATCTTAGTCTATCTTGATGATATCACAGTTTTTTCTAAAGAGGCTAAGGATCATCTAAGGCATATGAGGCAAATTTTTGAAAAGTGCAAGGAATTTGGGATATCACTTAATCCAAAAAAATGTGTGTTTGTTGTTCATGAAGGAAGATTGCTCAGTTATGTGGTATCTAAATAGGGTATTACTATTAACCCTGAAAGAATAAGTGTCATCTTAGCTCTTCCCTTACTAGCACATAAAAAAGGTTTACAGAGTTTTATTGGTAGAATTAACTTTGTTAGGAGGTTTATCCCTGACATTGTTGATTTATTAAGTCCACTAACTCAAATGCTGAGAAAGAATGTACCTTTCAGTTGGACTAAGTATGGAAAAAGAAGTTTTGAGCTTATAAAAGAGGCATTGGCAACCGCACCTACACTTATGAATCCTGACTTTTCTAAGGATTTCATTTTATTTTCCTATGGAAATATTGATTCACTTTCAGCTATACTTGTGTAGCGAAATGATGAAGGATCTGAATAGCCCCTGGCGTTCTTCAGTCAAGGACTCAAAGATTACGAGCTCAAGTACACTTTTGTAGAAAGACAAGTTCTTGCTGTCATAAGAAGCTCAAAGAAGTTTAGGCACATGCTCTCTAATAACAAGATTATACTAATGGTTGCTCATCCCAATATGAAGGAATTTTTGTTAAACAAAGATTTGAGTGATAGAAGCGTTGGTTGGGTCACCAAGGTGATGGAGTCTGACCTTGAAATAAAGGTTACCAAATTAATCAGAGGGAGAGGTCTCTGCGAACAACTTATGGAGGATAGCAACAATAGTGTAACAGAGGAGGAAAGTTCTATTTTAGCACTCTAAGAGGGACAACAAACTGCTATACCTGCTCCTATTGGCTGGATTACAGAAATGACACATTTTTTATTGATTGGTGAGTGCCCTCCTGATCTGACTAGATCTAGGAGAAGGTATTATCGGCTTTAATCCATACCTTATGTTCTTTTAAATGGTTTGATATTTGGAAGAGATTTTCATGGTGTCCTGTGAAGATGTATTAAAGTTGATCAAGTTGATAGAGTATTGCATGAATTCCATCAAGGATCAGCTAGCAAACGCTTTTCTCTGAGAGCCACAGCTCTTAAAATAATGAAATGAGGCTATTACTGGCCTACCTTATTCAAAGATGCTCATGCATGGGTAAGAAGGTGCAAAGAGGCTTTTCCAAGTCTCCGGTTCTTTGTTTTCCCATGACTCCATGCCCAATGGATAGGCCTAGGCTACGGTTTCCATGTTTAGCAAGCAAACATCCACAAGGTCACCAGAAATGTTACCCATTTTTTGCCTATGGGCTCATCAAGCAGGGTAACCCATGCTTTCAGAGGTTCTCAAAGACCAAATGGAGGAACACTTGCATCAGGATCACATTTTTCTAACTTGTTTGCTTCTTGTGCAGATGCAGGGGAAAATGATGTTTTAATTCAGCACGTGGATTAAATGTGGCTCCCAAGAGGGTTGAGCCCAGCGTGCGTCTTCAGTTTAGGGTGGGTTTTCTTTTTATGTTTTGCCTGTTTTCCTTTTTCTATTTTGCTTTCTTCTTTCCTTTTTTGTTCTGTCGAGGGTGGAACCAGGTTGGGATCCGAACTTGGAACTTCTCCAAAGTTCTGGTTCTGTCCCTGCGCTTCCGTTTCTATCTTTGTCGGGCCCTTTTTTCTTTGTTTTCGTTGGAGGTAGAGTCGGGCCAAAACCAAATTCAAAACTTTTCCAAAGTTCCAGTTTCCATTTTCATTCTGGTTCCGATTCCAGCCTGCCGTGCCCGTTTCTCGACCTTGTGTTTTGATTGTGGGTAGTGTTTCCCTTTTCTTTTTTCCTTTTATCTGAGGTGGTTCGAGACTATCCAAACTTGAAACTTGATGAGTTTCAGTTTAGGTTTGTTTCACCCCTACCCCAACGGTTTTCCTGGATCGGTTTGTTCGACTTTATACCTCTTGCCTTTCTTTTCCTTCCTCAGGCTTTGGTCAACTCAAACTTGGAATCTTTCCAAAGTTCAGGCTCCTGTTTCTGTTCCAATTTCGTCCCCAGTCCCACTCGTTCTTCTTTCTTTTCTTTGTGGCCTGTGCTCGAGGGATGTCTCCTCCTTGGTTTCCCCTTGGTTTTTTCTTTTTTTCCTTTTTTCCTCGTGTTTTTTCGGGAGCGGGATCGGAACAGAATCTGGACTTGAAACTTCAGGGAATTTTCAGGTCCAGTTTTGGTTTTAGTTCCGATTCCAATTTCATCTCGACCCCACCCCGCCAGTTTTGAAGGAGTTCGGTGGAAAGGTCGGCCTCGGTCAAGTTTGACAAGATTTTCCTTTAAGGAGAAGGTTGGAAAGACCTTCCAAATTTCTTACCGACTACCAAGGGTTCCATCAAGTTTGAATTCAAAAGATCATGCCAATAGTAGTTCATCAGGGAGCTCTCGGCTTGAATTTTTCCTTTGGCAAGATGTCTTCCCAAAAAGTTGCGCTTTTGACAAAGCAAGTTCTCGTCGCTATGTGGTCTCGGCGATCAGGAGGTGTCTCACTGACAGTGGAAGTGAGTTCACCAAAGCAAAAGGGTTTTGTCGAAGGTTTGGCTGATAAAGAAAGTCACGCCGAAGGTTTTATTTTCAATGTAACCTGGTGACTTTGGAGTAATTCTTACCAACCAGGCGAAGTCTCCCCGATAGTGAAGATCTCACTGGGAGGAAGTGATATCGATGTAACTTGTTTCCTTCGGCATGAGTCTTGCCAATGGCTTAAAGTCTGGCCAAAAGATGCTAGTTCGACAAGACCAGAGTGTGCTCGGCAAAGGGTTTGGACGACAGGCCAAAGTTTCGGTGATAAGACAGGGGCGCGACGAATGGTCATATTTCGGGGAGATGTCTCCCTGACTGATGGGAGTCACACTGACAGAGATGTAGATCTTGATGGAATGAAATGTCTCAGGGTAACATCATCAAGTGTTTTTCCGATAGAAGGAAAGGATCTCACCGAGAGATCGAGGATTTCGCCATGAGGTCCTAGTGACTTCTTGAAGTCTTTCCAAAGTGGATTGACTTCGGTATAGCATTATGTTTTTGCCCTAAGGTCTCACTGAGATGGCGATGTCTCCCCAATCGAAGAGAAAGTAGCTCGTTGCTGAAAGATAAGGAGCCTGACGAGAGGTCTGGCTAACAAGCTAATGTCTCACCGACAACAAAAGGTCTCGCCAAGAGTTGCAGCCATAGCCATGAGGTCCCAGCGACCAAGAATGTCCCATCGAAGGCCGGGGCTCTAGCCCAAGGAGGGTTAAATCAGCGTAATGTCTTGCCGATGGCTTAGATTCTTCCTGAAATGAAGAGTTTGCCAAAGGAAAAGGAATTCTATGAAATGTCTTAGCGAATGAGGGTGGTCTCAGTGACCAAAGCGGGAATCAGTATGACTGGTGGACCTCGCTATGAAGTCTTCTCAACTTGCCACGGTCTAGCTGAAGAGAATGCGGAGCTCGATAAAGTAGAGTGCATTTGGGGTGACACTAATTGACTTAGATTGCCGATGAAGAACCAGCTCGGGGAAAACAAGGTTTGTTCACCGAAGGGTTTTTCCAAAGGGTGAAGGTCACGCCAACAAAAGAGATTTCTGTAAGAACCAAGGGGCTCACTGTAACTTCCCGCCGATGGTTCTAAGTTATGTTGATAGCTACTATATGATGTGCTCGCATCAAGGAAACATGATTCACCTCTCACCGACATGCGTTCTGTAGAGCAACCCTTGACCTTCGAGAATATGCACAACTGGGGTGTCGTCTCAGGAAGTAATGGCATTGAATCTAGCAGGTATATCTGGTCTGATCCTCAGAGATGGTTGACCAGAAGAGGCCATGAGTCACGATGACAGCTAGGGATGATGGTTGGAGAAGTGGAGCGACATTAATGACCATGTTGCAGGGCATTCAAGGCGACTTTGATGAAATCCCAATGGCGGACTCAAAGGCTGCAAGTCAATAATGATGGCTATAAAAATCTAAAGGCCATGCCTAGGGATGAGCTTTCATCGACATGAGCAAGGGATGCTCATTAAATGCTTCATTGAATTCATTCCAAAGCTTCTAGGGCCGATGTGTCCAGGTGCTGACTCATTTTTGAAAAACCCTAATGCAGGGGGCCGACATTCCTTTGTATATATGGCATTTCTACCTTTTTTGTAAGGTAGTTCTTGGTTAGGAGATTGCTAAAAGAGCATTATTTAGACTTTGTAACTTTTTTTTTCATAAATACTACAGATCTGTAATACAAACACTCCTTATTATTTCTCAATAGAAAGATATTTCCTTCACAAATTTTTCTTTGTTTTTTTAGTTTTAGTTGTGAGTTGCATGATAAAATTATGTGTGATTCTTTATTTTATTAGATTCCTTCAATACTGGATGCAAAGGATATTATGTCACAAAGTTGATTTATGTTATTGTTCTCTTTCTATTGCGCATATATCTATGAAAACATCTTCTTTTCCTTGTATTAAACATTAGAATAGTCGAAACCTCTCATAGACTCGTTCTTATAAACATAAATCTTTGTATTGTGAGATTTTTTAGCTCTATTGAGATTTTATGTAATTTTTCTAAAGTATTGTCATATTTTGATCTTTGGTGTATCACCTTTTAGTGATAGGGTTTAATTTCAAGTACATCCTTTTTACTCTTTCCCTTATCATTCTTTAGTTTTTCTTAAAGTATCTTAAGGGGAACCAACCCATAATCTGGAGGTCCACTTCATTCCCAGGTCACCCACAACCTTGAAGTGTTCCCACATGTCAATAGGTTGCTATAGTTGATAGCTTAGCAAGGGTGCAAACTTTATTTGACAATAGTGCTCATTCCTCAACCTCTCACAAGTTGACAAGTGGCACCTTGTCATTGGTGGATCTTTAGTCCCACATCCTCCATGTTTGACATTCTTTTACCCTTCTTGGCTATAAATAGAGAGTTTCTCTATTGTATTAATCCTCCACAATCTTAGTATCTCTCTCCACAACTTCACAATATTCATAGCATTTTCATATCATTTTCATCATGGAGCTTAGCAAAGGATTGGGAAAGGGCTTCTTTCCACACTAAAGAAGCACCAATCCACTATGAGATAAATATACTTCATATTTTTATTATGCTTTAGTTATCTTGGCATTTGTTTGCATTTGGAAGCATGATGTATTATTTCATAGGGATGCTCTATTCAGTTTGCTTAAATTTACTAACGATGCTAATAGTTGTTTGTTTTTGAGAAATTGCAAAATTTGATGTCCATAGTAGCTCTCCTCCTTTGATATCTATTGCAAGAAAATTCTTTATTACCTTCATATATAATATTTATTAGCTAATCAATCTTTGAATTTTATTCGCCACTAAGTTGAAGGATATTGTATTGATTAGATCCCCCTAAGCTTGTGCTTCTCTTATGAACTTAGTGATTCCTCTTGTGCATGCTATGCAGTTTGCACAAGATTTTCATTATCTTTCTTTTCCTTTCTTTTCCTAAATTTTCTGGACTTTTCCTTTTGTTTGGCCATGGTATCCTCCATCTTGTGATTTCTAGATGGTTTCACAAAATGACTTTTATAAAAGTGTCATATATGTCCATAATTGTTGCAATTATAACATATTCCAACCATTAAGGGAGAAAATTTATTATAGTTCCTATTTGAGAACTCATAAGAACTTATATTCTTGTTCCATCCAAAATTTCTTGCAAGAGTTCTACAATCCCTTTCCCTATGACCAAAATTATTACATGAATAGTAATAACCATAAAAAGAATGTTGGAACCTGTTCCTATGTGCATACCTCGAAAGAAAGGAATTTTTGAATTTTTCCTTATTAACCTTTAGAGGAGTGCTTGGAATTTGACTCTCTTTCCTCATGTTGCTTCCACTTTTTATGGGATTTTTGAGAATATTTGCAAAGCATTTATACTTTACTTCATTTACCTTCTCGAAGCTTCTTTGTTAATCTTCTTTGAAAACTTGATCTTCCTTTTCTTAATAACCAAGACTTGTCTTTATGGATGGTAACCTCTACCCCTTGATGATATCTTCTAAGATCTTGATATTCTTCTCAAATTTGAGGTTTTTGTTCAGCTTAACGGTTTTTCATTTTAGTTCCTTTCTCAATGAAACAATTTCAGGCTCATGCATCTCACAATCTTCTTCTTTCACCTTTAATTGAATTCTCACCTCTTCCTCTATTATTCTTTCTCCTTCAAATTGTATCTTGAGGTTGATGATAATCTCTTTGGACTCTTAAATACTTTACATGATAACATTGACTTTGAATCATGATCCTCTTCTTCATATTTCAAAATCTCAAGGTTTTGTTTTAAATTCTTCTTCCTAAGCAACTTGATTTTTAACTTAGGGCATAAATAAGTTCTTGTTTCAAATCAACTTCTCCTTCATCTTTTTCATATCCTTCCTCTTCTAAATCATATCTTCTTTTCTTTCACTCAAAAAATTGTCTTCACCTTCCATGTGTGCTCTTGAGATCTACCTTCAAGTAGTTAGGTATATCAATTGATGATCACATGATTATACTAAGAGGGGGGTGAATCAGTATAATACAATCTTTTACTTTTTCAGCTTAATAATCACAATAACATCAATTGCACAATATAAATAATAAGAACACATGGTTTATGTGGAAAACCTTATGAGAGAAAACCATGGAAAAATAGTGCTTATATAAAATTCTCTTTACAAACTTTATAGGTACCAACCTATATGAGACACCAATCTCTTATAATATTTTATAGGCACCAATCCACTAGAGGCATCAATCCCCAAAATTGAGCACCAACTTACTAAGAGACACCAATCTCTTCAAATGAGACACCAACCTCTAACAAGAAAGTTATAGTCTTCTTCAAAAACTCCTTTAAAATTTATCTTGAATTTTACTCACTAGTCTGCTACAACTTTTGCTCATAAATCTGCTATGAATGATGTTCTATAAATCTACTCTTGAATTTGTTTCAAATATATTTTAAATCTACCTTAAAGGTCTACTCCAAATCACCTTTAAATATGCTCATAAACTTCTTTAAAATCTACTCATAGATTTCTTTAAAATCTACTCATAGATTTCTTTAAAATCTACTCATAGATTTCTTTAAAATCTACTCATAGATTTCTTTAAAATCTACTCATAGATTTCTTTAAAATCTATTCATAGATTTCTTCTCAAATTTGATCAAACATTGATGGCTCAACTTACACACTCATATGCTCTAATACCAAAAATGATGACGTGTAGTCACAAACACACACTCTAATACCAAAATTATGGAAGCTTAGTTTGCAAAGAAAAAATTCTACAACAGTTACCTACAACAAAGGCAGTTTACTATATGATGAAGGTGGCACAATGAATTCAATTCATAGTCAAGCGATAGTAACAAGACACACTCTTCCCTCTCGTACTACCATAATTTAAAGGACACAAGCATCAATGTAATTAGGAAAAGTTCAGGATGTTGCCCCCCCAAAAAAATAAACCGGTTCTTAGATAATGGAGATAGGAACATGCAAAGTCATTCCTTATTCACATAACCAAATGCAAAGTTTTCAATCACCATCCATTGCAAATAACCAAAATCACTGTCCTCAAACACCATGATAGGCTTATAGATGTGAAAATTCTATTGCAGTTATTGATTATTAATCTCCTATCAATATAGATTATTTGATTGCTAAAAATTAATTCACAACAAAGATTGCAAAATAACACAATTGCAACTTCACAAATAAAACCATAGGAATAGAGAAGAAAATATGCAAAATAATGAACACAATATTTTTGGACAAATTTTCCTTGGAAAAAGCTACGAAGGGAAAACGAGTTCAGTAGATGAGGAATTTTATTAAACTTCAGCAAATCAAGAGATACATAAACTACTTATCTCTTACTCGTAGAGCTACGCCAATATTCTTCTCTAGAAATTCTCCACTCAATTTCTCCCACTGAAATTCCACTACTGCTATCTCCAACGCTATCACTGCACCCTTACTATCACTACAAAACTACTTTTTATCCATACAAATTTATTTGCTATCACTACAAATATTTATTGTGTGTTCTCCAAATTCCCATTGATACCCTTTTATAATCATCTCATTGAAAAACCAATGGCCACGATTTAATCTCAATCAATGGATAAGATTAACTAGACTCTAAAAACTCCTAACTAACTAGTTTATAGAGTCTCTAGAGGAATCAATTAATTAATTAATTATTCTTGGGTTTTGGGACACTTGTCCAAGATACATAAATTAACACTCCCTCTTAGTGAGGAAGGTGTTCTACATAACACCCAGCATATCTCTGAAGAAGATGAATTTCACCTTCTCAAATGCCTTAGTCAAAATGTCTGCTACCTGCTGATTTGTAGGTATATACTGTAGCTGAACAATCCTCCACTGTACACAATCCCTAATGATGTGATACATGATGTCTATATGCTTAGACCTATCATGAAACACCGGATTCTTAGACAATCTAATGCAACTTTGATTGTTATAGTGTATCACTATAGTCTCAACCCTCTAACCAAATAAGGCTACCAACAACTTTCGAAGCCATATTGCCTCACACATTGCCATGTTAGTTTCTATGTATCCTACCTTTGTAGAACTCAAAGCCATGAACTTTTGCTTCCTACTGTACCAAGAAACAACTCCTGATCCCAAACTGAAGCAACACTCTGAAGTGCTTCTCATGTCCGTTGTAATATCTACCCAATTTATGTTAGTATAGCCTATCAACCTAATACCATCACCTCAAGCATATCTGATCTCTTACTCGATTGTTCCACACAAATACTGTAGCACATGCTTTTCTGCTATCCAATGCACTCTCTTTATCTCAACGATGAACTGACTAAGAGAGTTTACTATAAAGGATATATCTTGTCTAGTGTTTACCAAATACATGAGAGATTCAATCAATTGTCTGTATAAGGTGGGTTCTACATCCTTCTCCCTAGATGAGTCTACCTTCTTCCAATTCATGATCAAAGGTGTAGGCTTGGCTTTGATATCCTCCATCTTGAACCTCCTCAAGATTTTGATGTAGTATTTCCCTTGTCCAAGGAAAATTTCTCCATCTATTTGCCACACCTCCATGCCTATAAAGTAGTGTATAAGCCCCAAATCCTTCATCTCGAACTCTACTACAAGGTTCCTCTTACACTCCTCTATGAGCCCTAGTGACCATGTTAAAAGCAAGTCATCAACATATAGAACAACAATGAGAACCTCACCCCCAACCACCAAATAGTAGAGGTTAGCATTCACCTCACTCTTCACAAGGTCCATTCCCTACAAGTATCTATCAATTTTCGCATAACACACCCTAGGATCCTACTTGAGTCCATATAAAGCTCTCTTCAATCTACACATGTGGGTTTCACTGTTGTGTGCTACAAAGCCCTTAGGTTGTTCTATGTATACCTCCTCTACCAATTCGCCATTAAGAAATGTCATCTTGATATCCATTTGATGGATCTTCCATCCCATTTGTGCTACAAGTGAGATCATGGCTCATATAGAAGTATACCTAGACACCAGAGTGAATGTCTCCTCATAGTCTATTCCCTCTTTCTGAGAGAACCCTTTGGCCACAAACCTTTCCTTGTATTTCTCAATGCTACCATCTACACCATGCTTTATCTTATAGATCTAGCATGTTTCAACCACCACCCTATCTATTGGTCTAGGCACAACTTCCCACACATCGTTCTACACTATTGAGGTGCATTTCTCAACCATCCCATCTTGCCACACCTATTTTTGTACAACCTCATGATAGTTGGAAGGCTCACTATCTACCAACTAACTAACTAATTCCATAGTCATTATACCTAGATGGTTGTCTATGTTGTCTACTACTCATCCTAGGAGCTCCCACAAACTCCTGAGTATCCCTGTGTGTCTATTGAACCTCACAATTCCTACTACCAACTATAGAGGATGAAGTATCAACCTCCATGTCTTTCTTATGCATCTATTGGATCTACTGCATCTATTGCTCCATACTCTGTGAACTCTCAACACCTGAACCTGTGCTTGTACTAGTAACTGTACTCGTACTTCATTTCCCCTGATTTGGTTGAATGATCCTTGGAGCTTTTGTTGGCTGCATACTCTGATCATCTGCTAGAGAATCTCTAGACCTCCTAAATGCCTTGTCCTCCATGAACTTGACATCACACTAAACTATAATCCTTTTGACCCCTAGAATAAATATCTGATATGCCTTTGAGGTTTCGTTGTACCCCATAAAGTACCCTCTCTCTGTAGTCTGATCTAACTTGGAACATGTAGGCCCTAGAATGTGACAAAACTCCAAACTCCCAAATATTCTGAAGTGGCTGACATTTGTCTTCTTCCTTGAGAATGCCTCCTTTGGTGTCATCTTTCCCAATACCTTATGTAGAACCCTATTTTGTATGTATATTATCATACTACATGCCTCTACCCATAAGTAACATGGCATATCCTAGTCATACAACACAACCCTTGCTTCCTTTGATATAGAATGATTCTTCCTCTCAGCAACCTCATTATATTGTGGGTTGTAAGGAATAGTCCACTCTCTCTTGATTCCTTCCTTGGTACAAAACTCCTGGAACCCTTTCCATTTGTACTCGCCTCCATTGTATGATCGAAGAAACTTTATCTTCTTGTATATAAAATTCTCCACAAGAGCTTTGAACTCTTAAAAGCGACTGAAGACCTCATCCTTGGTCTTCAAGAAGTATATCTAGGTTTTCCTAGATAAATCATCAATAAAAGTATAAAAGTACTCATATCCTCTGAGATACTTCATGGACATTGGTCCACATATATCTTAGGAATGTACTAGATCAAGAACACCCTTGGATTTGGTGTCACTCCTTATAAAATTTGCTTTCATAAACTTCCCCAACACACATCCATTACATACATCATCATGATTTGTGCTCACCTCTAGAACACCTATCACTGTCTCATGAAGCAATTTAAGTGCTCCATGATGTATATGGCCCATCCTCCTATGCCATAGCTCTCCTTGATCTCTAGAATTATTGTTTCTCATGAGTGCCTTGTGAGTATCAAACTACAACATGTAAAGTTAGCCACTCCTAACTCCAATAGCTATGGGTGATTTCCAATCCTTATTCTTGATTAATACATGCACCCCTCTAAAGAGTAAATTGTATCCTTTAGCCTAAAGGAAAAATACATAAATTAGTTTCATACCTAAGCCTAACACATGCAACACATCATGAATGGGAATCAACTTGCCATTCTCCCTCTGAAATAGAATAGTCCATTTTCCAACTAGATTGAGTTTGGACATGTTCCCCATAGAAATCTAGATTCTGATGTCTTCCTCCTTATAACTAGAGAAGTACTCTCTAACTCTTGTCATATGAAATAACGTCCCACTGTCTATATACCAAATACCCTATGAGGTTGAGCTAACCATACAAGCTATGAGTGAAAACTGACCCTCCATTCTACTAGAGAGCTCATCTGCACTTGCCAAATCTATTGTTTGCTTCTTTCCTTTCTTTTTCATTTTTCTTCTTTTGCAGGAAATCATTGACATAGTGGCCAAACTTGTGAAAACCATAGCACTTGATCTTAGAAAATTCCTTCTTCTTCTCACTTTTAGGATTTGATCCTTTGCTAGACCCCTTCTTCACTTTCCCTTTTCCTGCTAGGGTAACATTTTCCTTTTCCACCTCACTTTTCTAAATATTGTTGTTGGTTTCACTAACAAGACTTAGTCTAATCTCCTCCTGAGTGAAGTCACTCCATAGTCGATCCCAACTCAATAAGGTGTCTCATCCATTAATAACTTGAACAAAGACATCCCACTGCTTAGTAAACCCATTTAGGGTTATTCGTACTAGCTCTTCATCATCTGGTTTATCTCCAACAACTTCCAACTCATCCTTGACAAGTCTAATCCTAGTGAGATAACTTGTAATGTTTTCTCCCTTTTTCATTTGGTTATTCCTCAACTTTTCTCTGAGAATCAACTTTTGGTTAGTGGTAGCATTCTGGTACAAATTCATAATGGCATCCCACATCTTCTTCGTTGTATCTAACTCTGTGATATGTAGAAATATATGGTCCTTAACACCGTCAAGAATCAACCTCCTCACCTTGGCATCTTTCTTATTATATGCTAATAGCTATGTTGGATCTATAGGTATAGCTACAACACTGGTCACATATTTAGGTTGATACCATTATCTTCTAGCAATAAAGAAATTTCGGCTTTCCAGACACCAAAATTTGAGGCTCCATCCAATTTGTCCTAATCTCTCAAACCTGTTGAGGCCATCTCAAAAGATGAGAAAAAAAAAACTTTGAAGAGGTAAAAATGGGTGATGGAACCCCTCAAAAAATTCTTTGAATTCCATCTTAAAATTTTGCATGCTTATCTTAAACCCTCATTTTTAGGCTTAGGGTTATGTTCCTTATCACTGTTTTAGTGTTTGTATTGGAAAAATCCCTCACAATAGACCTATGAGTCCAAAAGATCCTTGGTCATTCTAATTTTGCATTGACCTAATTCTCCCAGTATCCGGTCATTCAAGTTTCCTTTTATGCCATTGAAGTCGTTATTTTCACCGCCCCTAAGTCTAGGTTTGTTGGTCACCAAGTGTCTTTTTAGCGTTCAATTTTTCCTATGGTCAAGCTAGATTTTTATACTTAATGACTTAAGTTTTTAGCCTTGTTTTGAAGGTTCAAGTTCTTGTGGCCTAGTAGTGGCCCCCTTTTTAAATTAACTTTAGGGGCATGTGTAGAATTAGGTTTTTACGCTAGTCGTTTGATTGTCAAGGGCTAATCACCACTGGTCCCCTTGCGCCTGTTTGTTTCTATTCCTTATTATTTTATTTGCACAAGTTGTTAGGCATTAGCCACATGTCTTGTGCATTAGTGGGCTTGTTCTCCTTGGTAAAGATAGTTGGTGCCATTAGAAGAAGATTAATGGTTTTCATTAAGTAACATGGCTACATCATGGCCACTCCCTACATGCCCATGTTTTATTTCATATTATTTTAAACAAATAGGCTATCAGTCGATGGTCTTGTGTCATGTCTACAGTGAGACATGTGCTTCCAAAAGGCCAACATGTGTAGCTTTGGGAAAAATCAACAATGGACACCACAACACATGTTTTCATCAGGAGCATTCCCCGCGCGCCTGTCTTTTTTCTTTCTTCAATAAAATAATCACATGGGCTAGCAGGCAGGACGACATATGTTACTCCATGGAGAGACCTACTAGAATGTAGGATGGCCTGTGTTTCTAGAGAATAGAGATCGACGGTCGATGGCGGATGACGTGGGGCGATCTTGACCACTTCCCACCATCCCGTGAAAGGCCCACTTGTATCCCATGTTTTTTAGCAGACAAGTGAGAAAATGCCATGTGGAACATTTCAAAGGCTCAGATGGATTTAGATAGAGATAAGGTGCTACTTAAATATTGGTCGAGATTTTTCTAAGATAAAAATGATGCTAAATTAGAACTGATTCTTGGGCACGCATATAAAATTTGGGAAATATTTGTATAAAAATCAAATTTGTTAGGAGTTGGTACACATGGGAAGGTGAAATTGAAATATGGCAGAGTACGGACTAATATTCTAAAGTTAAATCATATTCGCTCCCTACTATCTTACTATGATGAATTGTAAGTAAATTAATTCCCATGGGTGAGTGGTAAATGTGACACGATAGGTTGGGTTAAATGCTAAGCGTGTGGTTAATATGCAAGCTAAGTGAATATTTATCTCACTTGAGTTTTTTGATTATGGAGAAGCATCAAGTGCATGCATTTAATTTTTTCATAATTAATCATCCTAATTGATTATCGGTTGATTCACTTCAAGGTATGATCGACGACTATGGTTTAAAATAAGGGCAATTGATTGCCTATGTCCTCATAGAAGCTTTCTTGGAAAATTAATGCAGACACTATCCAGTTGCTCTATTTAATGAAGATCACCTACTTGTTATTCTTACCATCTGATTGTTTGAAAGAATTAAGAGTCTGGGAGTAAAGTGTGTGAAGTTTTATGAAGTAATTTCAAAATTCAAGCTTTTCATTTCTAAAGTTAGGTGGTGTCTTTGTCCTAAGGAGATTTGATAGGTTGCTCAACTATCAAGAAATGGGTAAGGTAAGTGTGTCTATCAGCCCAATCCGAAGGTCCAGGGGACTCAACCCTCTTGAGTCTTAGCAAGATATGTCTGAAATCCTCGTGACTCCAAAGAAGAAAATAAGAGTTTTCAAGAAGTCTGCATGGGGTGTTCTCAAGCATGCTTATCATCTAAGAAGCTAAATTATCGCAGAGGAATTGGTCAAGGGTAAGAAGAAGAAAATTGATAGTCTTGAGAGGGAAGTTGTGAGAAAGAATAAGTATCATCGAGCTTATATGGGACGTCATCATTCTCCCATTGAAGTATCAAATGATTCTTTTGACAGGGGAGATGAAACTGATTTAGGTTACCACCAGTATCTCATGGCCATGACCGATTTGATTGATTTTGAGGATGAGGTGGTGATGGCTACTCCACTTTCAATAAGGACACTAAGCAGGAATACTTACTTTGCTCCTGACAATGCAAAGTAGCATCTTGTTCTATTTATGGGATGGTACTTGATTTTTGGTCCTTTATGCTACCTCGTTGTGATGTGGGTCTCTGTTTATTTATGCCTTCAATGTTGATGGTGACATTTCCTATTTCGGTGTGAATTTGCATGTTTTTGATGTTGTGATGGTGACACTTTTTGAAAATTGGTGGGTCTTCTCTAACTAACATTTTTTTAGAGTTTTTATTTTTGCTTACCTTTGTCCTGCAAATGATCACTTGTAAATGATTGGGGAATATTTTCACATTCTGGTGAAATTCATTTTGAAATGAAAGTGAAGTGTAGGTGTAATTCATCCTGATGCTTCTTGCTCCCTTGTCTTATAAAAGGGATTTCAAGGCTGATTACAAGAGAGGTCAGTGGGTAGTTTTCTTTGAAGGGGTTATACACAGAGATAAAAATGGATACTGAACTTTCTAGTATTATGTTTTAGGGATAAAGTCAGTCAATATGTATATGGTTTTTGATAATGACAATGATAATACATATATCAGAATAGTATAAAGTTTCTACATATTACTCTCCTATGTACAGGTTATAAAAATTATGAATAATATAATCAATGGTTATCTTATTTGTTTATATTGGTTTCCAATGGGTGTACTATTCTATTCTTCATCATTTATTCAATGAATGTATTGTAAATGCTTAAATATAATAGTAGGCTTAAAATAAGTCATGTATGAGGATGCTAGTAAGAAGTAAATTGTGGAGATGATAAGTAGAAATGTTGTAATGCAATATTTTCAAGGCTTCAGGTATTGTCAAATATAAAATTGTCATCTAATCATGTGGGTATTTGGTTTGAATCCATTCCAAGAATATGGCACTAGTTTATCAAAGTAATTATACTCTAGTTGTGGTGACCAATTCAATAGTTGATCACAAAAATACAATCAACTTACTTGAAAATTTGTTTTTGGGTGTGTGTGAATCTTAATGAATTACATTTTCTCTTGTTTAAAGTTAGTCACTACCATGAAGGTCAACCAAATCTTCAGGGTATTGTGTCTATTAAAAATTTAAGGAGAATCATTTGTTTACTCTGGGTTTGATAAGTAGACACACCAATATTTGTAAGCACAGTATTTAGGATTACCCTCCTAGGTTTTATAGAGCCTGAAGTGAAGAAGTAAAGGCCTAAGAACCCTTACTTATGTGTTGGCCAATCCTTTCCCTTACTGATAATTGAATTACGGAAAGTTCATAGGTATGTGGTAAGAAGAAGTCTGGTTCTTAAAAAATAACCAACACTAATTTATAAACCCTCAATTTTTCCTTCTTGTGCCTATGCTAAGCCTTTTTCTACCCTTAGATCAAATCTAATACCATGTGAAAATTCTATTGTAGTTACTGATTATTAATCTCCTATTTATAAATATTATTTGACTACTAAAAATTAATTCACAACAAATATTGAAAAAGAACACAACTGCAACTTCACAAATAAAACCATGGGAATAGAGAAGAAAATATGCAAAATAATGAACACAATATTTTTGGATAAATTGTCCCTGGAAAAAACCCTAGAGGGAAAACCAGTTCAGCAGATGAGAAATTTTATTAAACTTCATCAAATCAAAAGATACATAAACTGCTTGCCTCTTATTGGCAGAGCTCCGAAAATATTCTTCTTTAGAAATTCTTCCCTCAATTTCTCTCGCTGAAATTCCACTGATGTTGTCTCCAACACTATCACTACGCCCTTGCTATCACTACAAATTTATTTTCTATAACTGCAAATATTTCTCAAGTGTGTGTTCTCCAAATTCCTATTGATCTTCTTTTATAATCATCTCATTGAAAAACTAATGGCCATGATTTAATCTCAATCAATGGCTAAGATTAACTAGACTCTAACAAACCCTAACTAACTAGTTTCTAAAAGTCTCTCTAGAGGAATCAATTAATTAATTATTCTTTGGTTTGGAGACACCTGTTCAAGCTATATAAATTAACAATAGAGTTTATTGGACTAGATTTACAAACACCAGTGAAAGAACAAAGTAAAATTCAATATATTGGAAACTATGTAAGGCTGAATACAAACAAGACAACTATTGTTTACAAAGTCGTCTCTCTCCCTTATGTCCTGTCCACATATTCTCTTTTTTCAAACATCTTATACCTCTTTTCTAATAGTTTTGGTTCTTTAGAATAGTTCAATTCAACTTCAAGGCAACAAAAGAACACAGAGTTTTGCACAAACTACTCTTCATCTAGTATGATAGGGAATAGAGTCTTTAATTCATGAATGGGAAACCAAAGTTCAAAGAGCACCTAACCATTACCAACTTGCTATGCATAGGCCAAGAAATGGTTTGTATCAACTCACAAATATTGGCTATTCCTAGACACACTTATTGTTTCCTTCATCCTCTTCCAAACTGTTGTTAACTTTTTTCATGTTCCTCACACAATTTGTTGTTATCATTTTTCTTTCTCTTCAAACTACATCATTTTTTCCTTGGACTAGCAGAGTTCCCACATTTCATCGATGCCCCTATCTTTTCTCCCTCAATCTAACTATCTTGTTTTTTTATTTTTAAAATGATAAAAGGGAGAACCTTCAAATTCTTGTAGACTACTTCGCTCCTTCCACTTTTTAAAGGCCCAAAGGGATAAAAAAACAAAAGTAATACAAAACCGGTAACCAAAAAATGTGCAAACCAAAATGGGCGATGCCCCTGCATCAAACATGCTTCTTAAATCTTCTCAAATAAGCTTCTTAAATATACTCAAACATTCTCTCCAATATGCTTCATATTTTTGCTCCAAAGTCCGCTCTTATCTTCTACATAAATCTACTCTTATTCGAATGGATTTTCATCGAACTTGTTTACCTTAAAACCTCCAAAAATATCTTGTATTTATATGCATTCATGTCACCTCTGAAAATAAGTCAACCTCCTCAAAGTAGGTCAGCCACATAGATAAAACATTTTTTTTTCTTTATTCAAGTTAGGCGACCATCCTAACAGGGTCATCCAAGAATGAGTAAGATATTTATTTTATTTTATTCCTTCATAACCACCAAAGGAAGTTGGCCAACATTAGTTAATAAAGTAATCACATTTTGGGCCACCATTTAGGAGGGATCAATTAGAACCTTTCATTGTTTCTTGTAAACTTAAGAAGGTTGACGCACTTTATCAGCTATTAGTGGCCTTTGGCCAATCTAATTAACATCAATGACAATAAAGTTAGAAAACAAATTCCTTCTTGACATCAATGAAAATATTTGCAACAATTGATAACTTTATCGATATATCTAAATAAGGGTTTAATTCATCTTATACTTACTATACATCCTTCCATGATTTAACATGTTCTTTTATTGTTTAATTTACTATCCATCCTAAACAATATTATTCTCATGACTCTTATTATTCCTTTTCTAATGACCCTTCCTTTATGGATCCCATGGATTTTTCTATGCTTCATGATACACCACTTTTTTATGGAGACCCTCCTTTAGATTATTTTTAGCTGATAGGCTATTTTTGTGAACTTTGCACAGAATTTTCGTTAGCCTTCCTGTTTTTTAGACTTTCGGTGATCGGAAAAAGGTGGTGGATATTTAATAACTTTGGTCAAAAATTTTGCCAGCCTCCCGGTATTGTAGCCTTCCGATGGCCGTGAAAAAGGTGGCGGAGGTGATTGTTGGCTGCCTTGGGAATAGGGTGGCATTTTCCCACCGCATGGATAGAGAAGGTTGTGGAAATAAATGTTGGATCGCGTCAACATTAATTGTTGTATGCTTTGTGTGTAATGGTGATGATCATCATAATAGCTATCATTTAATGGCTCGGGGAACAAAACGAATGTCTTGGTAATTTTCAATAAGGAATTGTTTGGTGTCGTTCTGTTGCTATACCTACTATGAGGGTCATGAGTGACAAGGGTAAGCTTCTATGAGGGTGCAAGATTGATTAAGCTTTGTGTAACTTTTGTGAAGGTGGGTGGAGATTATGTATGTCTAGGTAATTTTCAATAAGGAATTGTTTGGTGTTGTTATGTTGCTATACTTGCTATGAGGGCCATGAGCGATGAGGGTAAGCTTCTATGAGGGTGCAAGCTCGATTAAGCTTTGTGCAACTTTTGTGAAGGTGGGTGGAGGTTATGTTGTGTTTTTTGCATGGGTGAATGGCTGCAAAAGGAAAAGAAAAGTGTCTCCTACGATAATATTTTTCCCATTTTAGTGCAAGAAAGCTAGCAGGAAGAGGTGGGTTTGAAGCAAATGGGAAGAGGTGCATGTCAAAGAAACTATTGGCGATATTTTTTGATTTGAGGTTCACGGTGTGTGGCAGGCTCTATTTTTTTATTTGTGATTAGCTACTATTGATTGTTTGAAATTTTGATAATTTATTGTTAAGATAATACAATATAGTTTCTAAAAAGGAAATCTTGTCTTGTTTATGGTTCGCGTTTTGTGTGTATGGTTTTGCATGGATTTGATGCTGTGAATTTTAGTGGATTTTTGTTTATGGTTTCCATTTTTTTCCTATGTTTGGAGGCTTGGAGAAACAAGTCAGCCTAGAGAAAGCTAGTAGAAAGAGGTTTGTTTGAAGCAAGCGGGAAGAGGTCCATATCGAAAAAACCGTTTGTCATATTGTTTCATTTGTGGTTCACCATTTTTGGGAGGAAATATTGTTTTATTTGTGATAAGGTATTGTTCATTGCTTCTAATTTGATAAGGTGTTGTTGACAAAAGACTATTTTTTTGAAAAGGACTATTGTTTGGTTTAGGGTTTGCATTTTGTGGGTTTATGTGTCTGGGTCGCTGTTGAAGCCAATGTTGGTTGATTTGTGGCTTGCGTTTTGTGGTTATGGGTGGAACGGAATTAAATAGTTAATGTTGTACACTCCATGTTTGGTTACATTAGGCATTGTTGATTATTGTTCTATGTGTTAGGCTATATTGTATCATATTCGATAAGGTGTTGTTGAAAAAGATGTAATGTTTCAATTTTTGAGAAGGTTTTGTAGAGAAAGGAGTATGTTTTTTAATCCACGTTTGTCACTGTTAATTTTTGAGACTCGGGTGTTGTTGAGGAGGCCATATTGTTTCTATTTATGGTAAGATTTTGTTGAGAAATGAGTATATTTTTACTTGGGTTGGTTATTGTGAATCCACCCTTTTTGGTAGGGAATATTGTTTTATCTATGATAAGGTACTATTGATTACTTCTAAATTTTATAAGGTGTTGTTGCGAAAAGAGTGTTTTGTTTGTGAAAATGACTATTGCTTTCTTTAAGGTTCTCATTTTCTATCTATGGTTTTGCATGGGTTCGTACTGTCATTTTTAGTGTTTTGTGGGTTTCTCGATTTGGGTCAGTCTTCAAACAATATTGTTTGATTTATTGCTTCTGTTTTGTGGTAATGGTTACAAAAAAATAAAATAGTTAATGCTACACACTTTGTGTTAGCTTCCATTGGACATTGTTGATTATAGTTGTCTTGATTAAGCTATATTGTTTCATTTTCGAGAAGGTGTTGTTGAAAGGTTGTATTGTTTCAATTTTTGATGAGGTTCTATTGAGAAAGGACTGGTTTTTTGTATGGGTTTGTAACTATCAATTTTCATCGGGTTTTTGTTTAATGATTGCATTTTGTGGGTATGTTTGCAATGAAATAAGATTGTTGACGCTATGCAATTTTTATCAATTGTTATTGTATAGCTCAGGCTATATTGTCTCATTTCGAGAAGGTTTTGTTCAAAAGGCTATATTGTTTCAATTCTCGGTAGGGTGTTGTTGAGGAAAGGCTATATTGCTTGTTAAAAGAAATATTGTTTCCTTTGTGGTTGTGTTATGTGGCTATCATTTTGCATGGATTTTGTGGCTATGGTTTTCTGGGTTTCTGTGTATGGGTCGCTATTGAAACCAATGTTGGTTGATTTGTTGCTTTTTTTTTGTGGTTGTCAGTGGAATGAAATGAAATAGTTAATGTTGTAGAGTCCATGTTTGGTTACATTAGGTATTGTTGATTATTGTTCTTTGTCTTAGGCTATATTGCATCATTTTGGATGAGGTGTTGTTGAAAAAGTTGATTTTTTTTCAATTTTCGATAAGGTTTTGTTCAGAAAGGAGTATTTTTTTTATGTGTGTCATTGTGAATTTTTGAGAGGGTGTTGTTGAGAAGGCTATATTGTTCCTATTTATGATAAGCTTCTCTTGAGAAATAAGTGTATTTTTACTTGGGTTGGTTGTTGTGAATCTTTGTTGGTTTCTCTTTATGGGTTTTGTTTTGTAGCTATGTATGGAAAAATATATATATATACATATATATATATATATATGTATATAAATACATACATATATATATATAAATACATATATACATGTATATATATCCCTTGCACTACACGTGTATTCCATATTTTTTATTATACATTATAAAACTCTTTAAATCTACTAATTTACATATTGTCTATCAAATACAAATGTTCACAACACTAAATTTCACTAGCTATGTATGGAACAAAATATATATATATAGACATATATACATGTATATATATCCCTTGCACTACACATGTATTCCATATTTTGTATTATACATTATAAAACTCTGTAAATCTATTGATTTACATATTGTCTATCAAATACAAATGCTCACCACACTAAATTTCACATTTTTTTGTTATTTTTCCACACCAGACTCCAGCTAAAATGGTTAATTTTGTTTCTATTTGTGACAAGCTTTTGTTGAGAAATAAGTATATTTTTTTCTTGGGTTGCTTGATGTGAATATTTGTAGGTTTCTCTTTATGGGTTCCTTTTTGTGGCTATGTATAGAACAAAATATAATTGTTTTTGACAATTTTTCTTGTCTATCTCTGGCTATATTGTGTCATTTTCCATAAGGTTCTCTTCAAAAGGCTGTATTGTTTCAATTTTTGATGTGGTGTTGTTGAGAAAAGACTATCATCTTTGTTGAAATAAATACTTTTTCGTTTTGGGTTGTGTTATGTGGCTATTGTTTTCGTTGGGTTTCGTGGCTGCAATTTTGTGGGTTTGTCCAATTGGGTTTCTTTTGAAACCAATGTTGCTTGATTTATGTCTTCCGTTTTGTGGCTATGGTTGGTACAAAATAGAATAGTTAATGTTTTGCACTTTATGCTCCGTTGGAGTGGGTATTGTTGATTATTGTTTTCTCTCTTAGGTTATATTGTATCATTTCCTAGAAGGTGCTATTGAAAAGGCTATATTGTTAGCATTTTTGATAAGGTTGTGCTCGGAAAGAAGTATATTTTTTGGATGGGTTTGTCACTATTAATTTTTGAGAAGGCTATATTGTTTCAATTTTTTAATAGGATTCTATTGAGGAATGATTATATTTTAACTTCAGTATGTTTCTATGAATCTTTGTGGGTTTTTGTTTATGGATTTCGTTTTGTGGTTGTGTTTGGAACGAAATAAAATTGTTGATGTTATGGAGTTTTTGTTGGTTGTTGTTGTGTTTCTTGGGCTATATTACATTTCCTCCTTAGAAAAGGGTGTTGTTGAGTAGTCTTCCATTTTTTGTTAAGGTGTTGTATTTTTTGTCAATTGTTGATGGGTACCTTGGGTTGTTTTTTTGCCATGGTTTGTTACTATGTAATTTTTTGTGCTTTGCGACAATCAATAGTGCCCTTTGGGAAATAACATGGACTATTTTAGAGATACTCGAGGAACGATTTTCTCAATATGCACCTCTTCCCACAACCAATGATTGCACTTGCACCTCCACAGAAGCTTGTCCTCCTTGCTCACAACTATTATATATATGTATATATATGCATATATATATATATGTGTTTATATATATATATATATATATATATATCTATGTATGTATTTGTATATATTTATGCCTTTTGTTTTGTGGTAGTTGGTATGGAATAAAATTGTTTATCCTTGTGGCTATGTTTGCAATGCAATACAATTGTTATGCAACTTTTGTTTGTATTGTGATTTTTTGTGGGCTGCTTTTAATGGATCCTATTTTCTGCTTATGCCTACAACATAATAAAATTTAAAAGATGATGCAGATTTTGTCAATTTTTGTTGGGTGGCTTGGGTTATATTCTTCCATTGGTTTGTTACTTTGCATTTTCCCTAGTTTTGTGCAATGAACAATGTGTGTATATGTGCATCTAACTTCATATATATGTGTGTGTGTGTGTGTGTGTGTGTGTGTGTGTGTGTGTGTGTGTGTGTGTGTGTGTGTGTGTGTGTGTGTGTGTGTGTGTGTGTGTGTGTGTGTATTTGTGTATACATATATATGGTAAATGGAAGCCACAAATGAAAAAATATAGCCTAAGGTGGACATATACAACATGAATTGCATAACATTAATTATTTTATTCTATTGCACCCATTCTCATAGATCGCTAGAAATCACAGTCACAAACCTATGCAAAACCTCTACCACAAAAGGTTGGCCCATATACAACTAAAGTGTATACATATATATGTGTATATATATTTGTATGTGTATATGTATATATGTGTATATATTTATATGTATATATGTATATATATATGTATATATATATGTATATATGTGCATATATATTTCTATATATGGATATATATGTATAATTGTATATACTTGCATATATATCTCTATATGTAGATATATATATATATATATGTATGTATGTATGTATAGATATATATATATGCATATACATGTGTATATATGTGTATATATGTATGTATATGTAAACGTATATGTAATGGCCATAACATTTATATGTATGTATATATGTATATATATGTATATATTTGGCCGATACGCTATTTGTGTGAACTTTGCTCAGAATTTTTGTCAGCCTTCCTGTTTTCCAAACTTTCGGCGGTTGGGAAAAAGGTGGCGGATAGTTAATAACTTTTGCTGGAATTTTTGTCAGCCTCCCAATTTGGTGGCCTTCCAATGGCTATGAAAAAGGTGACAGAGGTGGTTGTTGGCTTCCTTGGAAATAGGTGGTGTGTTTCCCACCATGTGGATAGAGAAGGTCACAGAAATTAAACATTGGACCACATCAACCTTAATTTTTGTATGCTTTGTGTGTACTAGTGATGGTCGTCATAGTAGCTGTCGTTTAACACCTTAGGGAACAGAACAAATTTCTGGGGAATTATCAATAAGGAATTGTTTGGTGTTGTTTTATTGCTATACCTACTATGAGAGTCATGAGCAATGAGCGTAAGCTTCTATGAGGGTGCAAGCTTGATTAAGCTTTGTGCAACTTCTATGAAGGTGGATGGAGGTTATGTTATGTTTTTTTTCATGGGAAAATGGTTGCAAAAGGAAAAGAAAAGTGTTTCCTGTGATAATATTTTGCCCATTTTTTTGTTTAGGAAAGCTAGTGGGAAGGGGTGGGCTTGAAGCATGTGGGAAGAGGTGTTGTTGGAAAAACGCTTGGCGCTATCATTTGCTTTGTGTCTTGTGGCCTGGTTTCTGATTTTAGTGGCCATTTTCAATCGTTGTTGCCTTCCCTAATTTGAATTGTTCCATTTTCAATACCATGCTATTGAGAAGGGTATATTGTGTTCTATAAGGCATTGTCACTGTCCCTTGCTAGGCATTGGCTAGGTTGTTTCATTTTCCTTCACCTAGCCCTAGCAAGAGCATTTGAATAGCTCCTTTAACAACTCAAAAAATGTGTAGACCATATGTATGTGGTAGCCAATGTTCTTTAGCATGTTTAATAGACAGCCTATTGTTATAAGAATCCCTTTTAAAGAATGAAAGAAATAACAAATTTCTTTTGAAATAAATAACTATTTTCTCAAAACAATAAATTTGAATACTTTGTTTCCCTTTTTAAATAATGTTTTGTTTAATATATATTTCTTATTAAAATGAGTTGCAGGCATGCTTCATGTGGTGCTTAATTAACAAAAGCACATGTATATAGCCAGGTATATATATATATATATATGTACACATGTAAATATCTATTTATGTAGAGACTGCTATATCTAAATAGATGTGTATACCATATTTTTTGCTTTTCTATGCAACTGTCTCATTCAAAATTATGGAGAGACCAAACATCCAGATTGATTTTTCCCTCATTTGCCTCAACGAAAAGGCTATGAATTCAAATATTTTGTTGCCTATAATATATTACCTAGCCCAAAGCAAGGCATTATTATAGGCAACAAAAGGTTTGAATTTGTAGCCTTCTCATCTAGTCAATTGAGGGAAAATGTTGTGTGGATGTTTTCTCTCTTCAACACTCAATGGTATCAACATTGGTACTTGTATGGTTTGCACGTGCTGGCGAGAGTTGTGATAATAGTTGTTGTTTATTCAATTGTACCTACCATTTTGTGGTTATCGTTGCTTCATAATTGTATGATTGCTTTGTTTTCCTTTTTAGATAATGTTTTCTTTAGTATATAAGTCTTATTGAAATGAATTCAATCCATACTTCATATGATCGTTAATTGGCATAAGAAGCTCCTAAAAGTAAAAATATGTTCAAAATTCAATTATTAGAAAATATAATGATTCAGAGGTGCATATGTTTTTCTCTTGCTTGTTGATATCTTGCATTCCACTTTTGTAGGCTTTGCATCTAAGACTTGTTGAAGCACTAAAACACTTTATGCTATTTTCCATGGGGCATTGTTGTTTCGTCTTCTGTTGGATTGAATAAAATGTTTCATTTATCATTTCAATTATTCTTATTGAAAGAATAAAGACATTAAGGTTCAATGAAGATGATCTTACCAGTTTTTCTTATAATAATATGTCCAATAGTTGATTATTGGAAGTAGGATGGCTCAAAGGTGCATCATTTAATACTTGTTGAAGTAATAAAATACTACATGCTATTTTGCATAGGGCATTGTTGATTGTTCTTTTGTGGGCTTGAAGAAATTATTTTACTTATGGTTTCTATGTGCTACCAATGGTTGCAAAGTAATAAATCAGTTCATGTTTTCATTGGTAAGGCATTCTTAGCTATTTTCTTGTATGTTTAGAGGTGCGTCTTATTTCTCTGTGCCTTAATAAGGATTTGTTAGATTGGCAGTTTGTATATAAAGTGTGAGATGAAACATGGGTCTTGTTTTTTATTATACTTGATGTATGTGCTAATATGGATATCGATGTTATTTGCATCTATTTTTGCACACTCGCATAAAACTACAACTCACTATTATGCATTCCATGCATATCTAGGAATTTATTGTCTGGGAATAAAGGAACGCCAAATATATATTGTTTGATTTATGCCTTTTGTTTGGTGGTTATGGTTGCATTGGAATGAAATATTTGATGTTATATAGTTGACATTTGATTGCATTATGGATTGTTGATTATTGATCTCTAGGTTGGGCTATATTGTTCTATTTTTGATAAGGTGGTGTTCAAGAGGCTGTATTGTTTCAATTTTTGATAGGGTGCTCGTGAATACATTTTTGTAAGTATATCTATATATATATGTACATATATAGATATATACATAGTGCATTATTGAAAGTGCATAGACATTCACTTTGTTTTCTGAGGACTTTAAAGAAAAAATTTACTAGCACCATCACCCCTACACAGAAACCATAAAACAATTAATGTTGATGCCATTTCTCTGGCCTCCTTTATCGTCATGCTAAACATTTTTTATTTAAAAAATCAAAAAACAATATTGTTTGATTTATGGCTCCTGCTTGGTGGTTATGGTTGCATCAGAATGAATTGGTTGATATTATACAATTGATATTTGATTACATTACAGACTGTTGATTATTCATCTCTAGGTTAGGCTATATTGTTCTATTTTCAATAAGGTGGTGCTCAAGAGGCTCTATTGTTTCAATTTTTGATAGGGTTCTAGTGAATACATTCCTATCAATATATCTATATATATACATACAAAAATTATCACAAGTGACACTTTTGTTTTGGTTTTGCAAACATCATCACTTGCAAAAAACACAAAATAGCCTCCAACCACCTATACAGAAGTGTCTATTATACAAATATATCCATAGGTGGTCTACAAACAATAAAATACTGTGTGTGCCTAATGCCACCGACATGCAGACATGCAAATAGGAAATGTAAAGTCACACAAAAAAAAATTGGCCTGCTGTCGGTCCTATCATATTGGATCATTGACCATGATGGGGTCTCACAAAACCCCTGAGCAAGAACATCCAACATGATCAAATAAATATTTCTTATGACACTTACTATACAGTCTATCATTGTAACAAATCCTTTTTTGAGGCTCAAGAAATAATAACTAGGAAGCTGTATTTAATGCATGCTTGTCCTCCTTGCTTACAACTATCTTTAACAAGAAGCTAAACCCATAGAATGACACCCAACAATGTGTTATAAAAAATTGAAACAATATAGCCTTTTTCCTAGCAAGACCCTTTGAGAAACAAACCAATATAGTCATAGGGAAATGCCCTTTGAAACATTGTGTAGGTATTTGCTATCTTCCTGGCTGCTTGAAAAGGAAACTACTGCTTATAGCCATTCCCACTACATGAAAACCATACAATGATTAATGTTGATGCCATTTCGTTGCCTTGTCTATTGATGCAGCAAATACTTTGTATTTTAAAATCAAAAAAAATCGCCACCTTTCCTTTCTAGGCCACACTAAATGGAGGCCAAAAATGACACAATATACCTGTACACAAGAACAGTGAACAGTGCATTGTGCATAACAATATCAATTGCATAACATTCACTATTTTATTTCATTGCAACCATCACCACAAAATGAAAGCCATATATTAGACAACATTGGTATCAACTATTAGCCATATGGTGGATCACAGACAACCTTGGAAAACATAGTAACAACTCCATGCAAAACCAGCTACAAAAGTCGAACCATGAATCAAACAATATTGGTTTGACTAAACTATATAGTATTTTCCCAATAAAACCTTACCAAAAAGGAAACAATATACCCTAAGGCAGAGAATGACAATCAACACTGCCTTGTAGAAAACAACACAACCTGTATAACATTAACTATTTCATTGCGTTGCAACCATGGCCACAAAAATATTACTTGCAACAACAACACATATGGAACACCCACAAAACACAAAAAAGCTTGCAGTCACAGATTGATTCAAAGCCTCCACCACAAAACATGAACCATAAATGAATCAATATTGGTTTCAACAACAACCTAGATGGAAAAGGTCACAAAAAACACATGGGATTAACTTTTTCCCAACCATTGGTGCAAAATTGAAGCCATAAATGAAACAATGTAGTTTGTAAATATATATGTGCTTGTGGCAAGCTATATTGTATGATTTCCCACCAATGGCTTGTTGAAAATTGCGTGGAATTTGTTGTGTTCCCCAAAGGCTTTGAAGAAGTGTCCCTTGCAACCATCGACCCTAGATGCAATCAAAGAACAATGCACACTTGGTTTTGGATGAGTTTTTGCTGTAATTTTTAGTACCCTCCATTTTGCTCTTTTGATTGATCAGTGTTGTTATGTATGCTTCACTTCTGTTAGCACTCTAATTTTGATACTTGGTTACTTTTGACCACTATCTGTTAAGCGATGTAAACATTATATCTTGATGTGATGGGATTTTATTTAGCTGTTATCATTATGGCATGTTTTGTATTTGCGTAGCAATTATTTAATTTAAAATATTTTATGCTTTAATTATATTGTGGTTGTTTGACTCGTTAGTTTTAGAGCCTGTATTTGCGAAGGGGATGGGATTTTATCACTCGCTTGCGAGCACCCTACGATTCTGAGATTTTCACTTCATGGTGTATCTTATTATATATATATTTGCACGTTCGATATCCTCTTTGGTTGCAAGTTAAGAGGTACATGACATTGACTCCACCTAGCATCACAGGTTTGAGCGTGTCCATTGACCAACGGTTATCGATTGGGAGATAGTAGTTAGGTTTCTGTGTCAAGTCATCACCCTAGTCATAGTTTATCATCGAGTTTAGTGGTTTGGATTGGTTCATTCCTCCCTGGCTATCTTTTTTAATTTGTATTTTAAAGGCTATTAAATGGTGGGTATGGTTAAAGTGATGATTTAACATATCTAGTTTCAATGTTGAATATTATTTTATTTCATTGGTTATTTTGGTTTAATTAATAAAATCATTTTTAGATTATTGATTAACTTGGTTAAGGGTGATAAATTAAATGAAATGGTTGTTTCAACATTATTGTATATTAGGATTCAAATTTAAATGGAAATGGGAATCATGTTATATATTTAAGTTAAATTTAAAATAAAAATAGAAATGTGGATTATATTTCAGTTTTTGAATTTTTGAATAAAACATATTCTTGCAACTTTGAGATTTTTGGTTTTTAATTGGGAATTATGAAAATTTGAAATGTCATTCTTTGAAAGTAAATTGTTTTTAAAAAAATTTAAAAAAGAAATATCCTCCAAAAGCTCAATAAATTTAGTGGGTGGGATATTTTAGTGGTTTCACCAAATTTGGGGAAAGCTCTATATAAAGAAATGAAAATTCATTTGTTTTTCAATTTGGATTTTGGTGGAGAGTTTTGTTGTGGCTGAATTTGGAGTTGAAGAGGAGATTGGAATCACCATTGTTGGAGTCTTCAAGCTTGGGGAGAAAACATCAGGTTCATCTTCATTTCTTGTTTCTCTTTTGCAATAATCTTCTAATTTCTTGTTGCTGTTTGAAAAAACTTTTGAATGCTATTTTAGCTGCAAAGAAAACCATGTGAAATGATTTTAAAATTTACAAAATATGGTTGGATTAGGAAAGATGAAACCAAAACAACAATCACAATGAGAATAAGAGGAAAACCCAAAAGAAAGTCTTCATTTCAAACTAAAAATTCCAAACCCTATTGTTGTATTATCAAATTTGTTCTGTTATTCCAAATTTTGTGTTCATTTTCTCAATATGACTAAAAATGAAGTTATGAGTATAAAAATTTATAAATAAACATGTGTATATATATATATTTCTTTATATATATAAATATACACACAAGTATATTTATAAATATACTGTTTCAAAAATATATATATTCTATACAAGAAATTTCCTGTAATAGGGGATTCCCTATTCTTCTCTATCTCTGGCCATTTTTTCTTGTTTTAAATTAAATATATATATATATTTTAGGCATGGAGGGGAGAGCCATAGCCCTGCACCCCCCACAGGGCCTCTTAAGGAGGTGTTGCTCCCATGCAACACCCCCCCCAGTGGGAGGCGCTGCCCACACAACACCCCCCGTATGTGGGAGGCTGCGTGGCAGCTTGGCCTTTCCCATGTGGGAGGGGCCCCTGCCCAAATATGGGTTGCTTTTGTCATTAAAAATCTAATTCATTTTTTTTATTTTTTAAATATTATTTTAATATTATTTATATTATATAATATTATATATAATATATATAGTATATTATATATATAATCTATATATGTTATGTATATATATAATATTATTTTAATATTTAAATAATATTCCTTTTTTTATATAATAATTTATTTATATATATATATTATATATATACTTATGTATATATATATATCATATACTTTAGTGTGTATATGCAAGTATATAAGGTGTATATGTATATTTGATATATTTTTAGATAAATTATTTTGTTAAATTTAACTATTTTATTTCAATGAGTTTAGAAATTTAAATATATATACCAAGTGTATACTTTAAGCATATATATTTCGTTTATAATTGTACTCATGTATAGATAAAATTTAGTTGCTTAATTTATTCGAGGTTGAAATAAAGACTAATTTATTTTAATTAAATATTTATTTGTTAAGTGATTTTGATTATGGAATATAATTGTGAAACTTAGAGTAAATGATTTGCGTTTAAATATTTCAATGTCGTCAAATGAATTGAGTATATTTAATTGGATAAATGTAAGTAAAGGATACTGAGATTGACTAGATTTAGGAAATCCTCACATTAGCTTATTTAATTACTCAAATTTTTTTAGTGTTGACTTGTTCTTTCTCGAGGTTCATGAAAATAGGGTAAATGTTGTAAAGTCTTCCATAAAGGGGTTCGATTATTGGTTTGGGTTGTCATTTTGAAATTCAACCTTTGGATTCCTTCGGTAGTGCATCTAATCGTATCTAGATTGTTTAACCTGATTATTGTGAACGGGAGGTGTCGACTTGATGTCTTGGATAGGAGTCATTTTCCTTAGGTCGCACTTGTGTACCCTTGAGTGTGGATTTACTCCACGTGTTGTCTTAAAGGAGTGGCTTGCAATGAAGGCCGACACACAAAGTGGTGTCAAGGAAACTCTTTGCAAGTTAGTTAATTCAGTGATAACATAATAAAATTTTAGAGGCTTAGGTTGTATCAAACACTTAACAAGATTAATTTTGCCTCGCTCATGGACCCAAGAGCTAGTATAGACTTGGGATTAGACGAGAAGGCCTGGAATGGCAAGATCATTGTCTCGTCTCTATGAGAGGCACTTGATTCTACATTAGTTTACATGAGGGGCTGAAAGTCATTAGAGGTTACTAGGATAACCCAAGATGGGGGCTAAGACCTAGGAAGACTTGCCAAAATATCCCATGTGACAATGTGATGACACTTCTCCTAAGTCAATAGTATGATTGTATCAATGATGTAAATGATTATTTAACTCTAGAAGCAATGTAACCTTCATGTTATGTGATGTGTACTTGTATCTATTTCGTTTTAGTTTTGTGTAGCCTATGTATTGAGGTAGATGGTCTTTCCTAGGAATCCTTGTTACTATCTCCTAGCATGGGGGGTGAGCCTTCAAGTATCACATGGTTGGGTGAAATGTGCATCTTAATCCGTTGGGTCAGCTTTTTGTTCGTATGGATGAGATTTCCAGTTGGAGAGCTTGTCGGATCCAATTCTTCATGCTTTATTCTTTCAGTTATAAATGTAATTTAATACCCCTCTTTGTATCAAGGTGGAAGTTGTAAATTATAATCTTTATTTTTTGGAAGTATCTCATTCGAGGAATGAGTGTTGTAATCTTATTATAAGTACATTATTGGGATCATATGGAATTTCTTATGTCTCTGATTTAATTTTATCATGTATGGAATGTATGTGCATTAATTTTTTAAACAATTAAATGTTACGTTTTAATTCATGTTTCTTTTATGGGTTTTAGTAAACTTAGTCTCGTAACCTTAAGGGTTGTTGGCAATGTGTAGTGAACCTTCATGCATTTTGTTTTGTATTTAAATATATATATATTTCTTTTATGTTGTTAATTGGAACTTCCCCTAGGGTTGCATGGTGGGGGCGTTACACATGGTATTAGAGCCTATGTTTAAACACTGGGTACTCTAGGATTATGATGAACCCATTAAGATTTTAGTTGTGTAGGTTTTTTTTTTGTCTACCTTGCCTAATACCTTGATGTGTTTGTGCAGGACTACACCTCCCAATTGTAGAAAGGGTAGAGGGCATGGTTGTGGCCATGTAGGTGGTTGCGGTGAGAGTCAACACGACTCTCCTCATGAGGTTCCTATTATACCTGATCAGGAAGAGCATTAGGCATCTCAAAATGTTTTAGTGGGTATAGCTTAGTAGCAGGATCTGCCAAGGATTGAGGCTACACGCAGAGTTTTAGAGGAGGCAATAGCACTCCTTAGACAGAGATAGCCCATGGTTTAGGGTAACCCTACTGAGAGGGAAGTTCCACCTAAGCCTAAAATGCACATGAGGGATTTGCTTAGAGAACATCCACCCCTATATGATGGAGCCGGTACTGGATTAGAGGCAGAGACCTGGCTTGTAGATCTAGATAGGTGTTTCGTGATGCATCCATATGGTAACAATACCAAGGTGCAATGCGCTATCATGCATTTGTGGGGTTTTGCTTCCACTTGGTGGAGGCTAGAGGAGCAGAAGCTCCACATAGACATTAGTTCTATGTCTTAGGAGATCTTTTTAGAGTGGTTTAGAGCTTGTTTCTTATCAAAGTGCTAGTGTCAGTGCTGAGGTGATGAGTTCCATCCCTTGCATCAGTTTCCCTATCTGTTGAGTAGTATGAGAGACACTTTTACGAGCTCAAATAGTATGCAAGGATAGGTGATGATGAAAGTATGTTGGTCCATCATTTTGTCAGGGGCCTAAATGCCCATATTAGTGGAGGAGTGAGGGTTTTCGAACCCAAGACCATGGAGATTACAGTGGAGAAGGCACAGTTGGTAGAGGAGAACCTGGCTTTGGCACTATGAGGGCATATGGGTGCTTAGATTGGCAGTAGTTCAGCGGCAGGTTCTAGTGCTAGAGGAGGTCAGTCTCAGGGAGGTGTACCTTCCAGAGCTCCATAGGGACCATCTTAGAGAGGGCAGCAATAGTAGCAGTAGCAGGTATTACATGGGAAACATAAAGGTTTCCAACAGGATCAAGGGGATAGGAACTAGAGGTGCATTAAGCACTTCAACTATGATCAACCAGCTCAGATTTCCCAGTCCACCTTTAGGGGTAGTGTGTAGCAGTCTAGCGCACCATTTGGAGGCAAGGGCTATGGCAGGAGTACTGAGTGTTTCACATGCAACCAGTAGGGCCATATTGCTAGGGTGTGTCTAGGTTTTCACAAGGACCAGCAGCATCTGAGTCTATAGTTGGGGATGCTAGTCGAGGGCATCGAGTATTCATAGAAGTTGATAACTGCTAGGCAGAGCATTAGGGTACTGTGGTTAAGTCATATGGTATGTTATCAAGTAACCTAGTCACCATTTTGTTGTATTTTGGAGCGTCAGACTCCTTCATCTCTTCTTTAGTCATCGCATGATGTAGACTGGGTGTAGTAAGGCAAGCTAATAGGTGGCAGGTTGATTTAGCCTTAGGTGCGAAGGTTGCATCCCATTCCCTTGTACCAAATTGTAGATTTGAGGTTGGACCTCTTCATACTACATTGGACCTTTGAGTCATTCCTTTGAGTTCTTATGACATTATCATAGGGATGGATTGGCTAGAGGCACATAGTGCAGTCATAGATTGTTGACATAAGTCGATTCAATGCATTGAGGCATCTAGCAGAGTAGTAGAGGTAGTGGGAGTTTAGAGGCCAATTTCCTTGAGGATCATCTTAGCTATGCAGTTGAGAAGATGTGTGCATCAGGGTTTCCAGTTATTTGCTGTTACAGTGGTTGATCTCGATCTAGGAGGTGGAGAGGAGAAAGTCCCTCTTGATAGTCACCCCATTCTTCAAGAGTATTCTAATGTCTTTCTAGATGAGATTCCAGGGATGCCACCTCAAAGGGATATAGACTTCAAGATTGACCTTGTACCTAGGTCAGAACCCATTTCTCGAGCTCCTTATCGTATGACCACCTAGGAGCTGAAAGAGCTTTGCTTGTAGCTTGAGGAGTTGTTAGATAAGCGTTTTCTTCACCCTAGTGTTTCTCCATGGGGAGCACTAGTCATCTTCATGAAGAAGGATGGTTCCCTTTGGTTATGCATTTATTACCGATAGTTGAACAAAGTGACCATCAGGAACCATTATCCACTTCTGAGGATTGATGACCTATTTGACTAGATTAAGGGTGCCACATTATTTCCAAAGATTTATCTTAAGTATGGACACCATCAACTTCACATCTTCAAATTAGACATCCATAAGATAGCATTTCAAACATGGTATGGTCACTATGTGTTCACAGTGGTACCTTTAGGGTTGACAAATGCCCTCTCAGTGTTCATGAGTCTGATGAATAGGGTATTTCACACTTACCTAGATAGATTTGTCCTTGTGTTCCTTGATGACATCTTGATATACTTTAGGACAGTGGAAGAGCATGAGGAACATTTACGATAGGTATTACAGTGTTTGCAGGATAATCAGCTTTACGCTAACTTGTCGAAGTGTGAATTCTTCAAGACTGGGGTCCAATACCTTGGTCATGTGATCTCAGGAGAAGGTATTTCAATGGATCCTACAAAGATCCAAGCGATCTTAGATTAGATAGTGCCCACAAATGTGGCCGAGATCCATAGCTTCATGGGGCTAGCAGGTTATTATAGGCATTTTGTGCAGGGCTTTTCGAGGATAGGTTATCCTATTACCTCCCTTAAGAGGAAAGGGAAGAGGTTTGAGTGGTTAGAGAAGTGTGAGGCAGCATTTTAGCATCTGAAGGGGAAGCTAACTAGTGCATCGATACTTGTGATACCAGATCTGACTAGGGATTTTATAGTTTGTACAGATGCATCCTTGGAAGGATTAGGTGTAGTGTTGATGAAGGAGGGTCGTGTCATTGCTTATGAGTCACAGAATCTCAAAGATCATGAGTTGAACTATCCCACGCATGATCTTGAGTTAGCGGCAGTGGTTCATGCATTGAAGAGATGGAGACATTTCCTTCTTGGCCATAGGTTTGAGTTGCACAGTGATCATAGAAGCCTTCAATATATTTTCATGCAACGTAACCTTAATGCTAGGAAAAGGTGTTGGATGGAGTTTCTCTACAAATATGACTTCGAGGTGAAGTATATTCAGGGGAAAGAGAATGTTGTAGTGGATGCTCTCAATAGGAAGAGACATGAGATATCTGAGTTGACTCTTGTTGTTGATTTGCAGAGTCAGATTCTTTTTGCCCTTCCAGTGGATAGTTGGTATCAGGAGGTTAGGATAGAGATTGAGGTAGGAAGACCCCTTGAGGGCAGATATTTAGGTTATTCCATGGATTTAGATGAGGTATTGAGGCACATGGGATGCATATACGTCCCTTCTACAAGTGATCTTCACACCTTGGTCATGTCTGAAGCACATTGAGCACCTTATTTAGCCCATCCTGGGGTGAAGAAGATGTATGTTGATTATGAGCTTAAAAAGTGCTCATAGTTTGGATATTATGATGGACTCTTAATATCTCTATTTTTGTTATTTTGTGGCTGTTTAAACTCTATTGAAACCTTTTATGGGAATATTTTGTAGCAAAATACTTTCATATTCCTATAGCTTATTGTGTTGACTTGATTACATTTATTGCCCCATTGACTCCCTAAATGACTAGTATATTGCATACAGTTTTTGAATGATGAAATAGATTTAAATGTTTGATTAATGAATGGATATTGTGTATGTGCCATACGCCTTTTCTTTCACATCTATTACCTTTTGTTTCACAGGTTGTTGAAGAATGATCGAGTCGAGCGCAACCGATCTCAGCCTTGCAATAAAGTCCATTTCCTGCACAACTTCGAGGAAGCTCCGGTGAAGACTCTTTGACCGAAACAGTTGGGAAAGATTTTTAATGACAACCAATCTAGAAAGAGTGGAGTGCTAGATTCTCTCTAGATCGATTTGAAGGCATAAATTCATTTATGAAGTTTGTTCCTTAATTCTGGAATACACTTTACTTCCACGTCTTTCTTTGATAGGGTTAGTTAGTTAGTTGCTCTCCTGATTTTAAATAAAGTACTCCTGTGTGAGTGAGAGGAGGGAGATGATAGTTAGAGTAAGATAGAAGCATAGTGATAGCAAATATCATGTAAGAATCAGTATGATAATGAAAAGTAGAATATGTTTGACAAGAGACAGAGTTTGTTGTTAGTTTCCATATCAACAAGGCAATGTATACCATTATGTTTTCATGAATAAAGTTTGATGAAGTTCAAAGTTTAGCACCTGCGTAATAAATAGATGCTTGCTAAAGGGGCCCACTTAGTAAGTATCTATAGCTAGTTAGTTAGTTGTTCTTTTCTGTTGATCATTAGTTAGCTTTCATCTTTGAAGTTTTCTTACAAACTCAGTCTTGTACTACTCCTACAGCATAGAGAATCCATCCATGTGCCTGTTCCTGTAGCATAAGGCCAGTTCATAGTTTGTGCTTCAGTCGTAGCTGTTATGGTTTATGTTTTAATTAAATCATAGTTGAGTTAAAGAACTTTGCATTACCTTCCTATAGCGTAGATAGAATTCCTTTCCAGTATTTATTTCTACTAAGATTTGACCAAAACTAGTTCTTAGTGCATATATTTTGCTGCATCATTTAAAGTATACGTCCCCTGGTTTGAAAAGTAAATGAACGTCTATAGAGAGATGTTAGTCACCTATCAGAATGTCCAATTCCCAGGAAAGGTTTTACCATGATTTTCATATCCTTTTATGGGCGCGACCATTGTTGGCGCCGTTGCCAGGGATGGCGTCCAACTAGGAATTTGTCAAAAGTTATTTTTAGCATTAGTTCAGTTTGTTAGTCAAAAATTTTCAAAATATTTCAAGCCACTACTCACCATATTGCATGCATAGAAGAAGAAGAGACGCACTGGGAAGGTTCCTCCCTTAAAACCTGTTTATTGAACTACCATTTGACCCAACTGACAATGAACCTGAGAAAAATCCATTCGCTCTGTTATTCTAGCAACCAAACATGGCAAATAATCCACCTCCTGAATTTGAGTTTCCCATTGTTCCCTAAAGAGATACTGACAATCTTAAAAACATTCCCTCTTCCTTACTTCCAAAATTTTATGGGCTGGTTATGGAGGACTCAGAAACTTTTCTGTTTGAATTTGATGTCCTCTGTCGTAGTTATGACTACAACACAACCGCTCATAAACTGAAGTTATTTCCTTCCACCTTGAAGGAAGGAGCTCTCAGATGGTTCATGAGTCTGGGAAGAGGCGTTGTAGATAATTGGGCAGCCATGTAGATGAAATTCTTTGAAAAGTATAAGGAATATTGTAAGAGTTCCAGCAAAGGTGATGACATATTTTGAATTCAGCAGAAGGAGGATAAAAGTCTGGAAGATTATATTTTCAGGTTTTTGTTTTCACTAAAAAGGAACTCAAACCATACTCTCAACGAGGACTCTCAGAAACTACTCTTTCTAAGGGGAATCAATGATACCTGTATAGACACCCTGGACCTGATGGGAGGAGGTGATATAACCCAACTACCTTGGGATGATATAAAGAAAATATGTCTTAACTACTCTCGAGCAATAGTTAAAAAAGGTCGAGGTCATCATGGTACAATGGGAAAATCTTCTTCTGGTGGAGTTTTCTAGATGGAAATAACAAATTTACTATCTGACTTCAAGCAGGACATCATTAATAATATGGCTACACAACTGGACACTATGCAAGCTTGGAAGAAACATGAGGAAGCTGAGGCAATTTTGGCCGAGTTTTGTCCATACTGCAAACAAAAGAAGCGTGACTACAGATGCAAGATGGTGGCTAATTTGGAAGCTAGGCAACTACCTACTGACTTCAAGCTAGTAGAAGGTGATGACGATCAAGTGTTCTTTGTTGCACAAAGGAGACCATGGGCCCAAAGATAAGGTATGCCTCAAGATCCTTTAACTTTTGATAATCCTTATTCTGGCTATAATAACCAATGGCAACATGCATATGGACCACCACCACTCTGGAATCCACCTCAACCAAGTTATCCTAATTATCAGAATCCATAATGGCAATCTCCTCAAGGAAGTTGGCAGCAGCCACAAGGGCAATGGACCCCACCTTCAGGAAATTGGCAGCAAAATCATCAATGGAGAGGCCCTCAGCAATGGCAAAACCAGTCCCCTGGATTCCTACAGCTTCCACAGCCACAACCATAGGCCCTCATGCCACCTCCTGTAGCAACTACCACAAATATTGGACTTCCAAAACAAACCCCTATGGCTGCCCAGCCATTGCCAAATCCCAATAATAAGCAATAGCAGCAACCACAGCAACCTGCGTATCTTGCCGAAGAAAACCAATATAAAGCTTATGCCTTAAACATTAATGACATCCATTTGAGGTTTGGAACTACTTTACCTGCTCTAAAACTACCTCTAATTACTGAAATGCTAGATTTTTTCCTTGAAGAATCTATTGCACCTACTGTTCCTAGTGAGCATATGCCTATACCTGATACGGTTTCTAAGAAGCCTGCTTTTCAAAGTTAAGACAATCCACCTTTTCCTCAGAGGTTGCAAAGTACTGCATTTAAATCCATGGAAGAACCCACTTTTGACATTCTGGATCAGCTCAAGAATGTACAGATTCAAATCCCTTTATTTCAGGCTATTAAAGATGTTTCCATTTTTGGAAAAGCTATTAAAGAGGCCTGTTTGAAAAAACTTAGATGGAAGAAAAATTATCCTCAAACAATTCATGTCTTAGGGAAATTGGCTGATATAATGTTGAGAAATGTAGTCATCCCAAAGTATATTGAACCTGGAAGTCCTGTAGTGCAGATACATATAAATGGCCAAGTTGTAAAAAATATTTTGATTGATTTAGGTGCTGCCATTAATGTCATGACAAAGCACACTATGGACTCTTTGAATATTTAAAACATTAGGTCTACACCCACAGTTCTGCAGCTTGTAGATAGCTCCATAGTTAAACCTAATGGGATGGTGGAAGATGTAATTGTCACTCTTGAATCTTGGGAGTATCTTGTTGATTTCACAATATTATCAGTTAAGACAACTTTAGAAGGGTTTCTAGTTATCCTTGGTAGACCATGGTTAGCAATTGTTGATGCTTTTATAGGATTTCATTCTAGAGATATGACCATTTCTGATAGACAGTCCACAAAGAAATTGGCCTTGTATCCGCTTGCTAGATCTCAACCAGATTTGTCCCAACCTGTTTAGCCAGATGTGGGGGAAGAAACTGAAGAAGCCAATTCTTTGGCTCAATTAGTGATGCTTCAAAATGATCCATTCTTACAACTTCAGAGTGAGGATGCTTTGCTTTTTCAAATTCTACAGTACAACTCTGATATGGGTAGTTCATCTGATCCAAATGGAAGTCATCTTCAATGTTTCCTGCAACAACCAAATTCTGAGAGTTCACTGCCTAAACTTCTTGCAATTTTTCATAATTTGCTTCCACAAGAGGTACAAACATTACCTGTAGATTATATGAGTAATCTCAGTAAGTAGATAGAATTGTCTCTAGATCATTGTTTGAATGTCAATAGCAAGTTGTCACAATCTCAAGAGGCTAACTTATTAAAAATGCTACAAGAACAGCATAAAGCTTTTGCATGGGAATATGGGGACATGCAAGGGATAGATCCTTGAATTTGTACTCACAGGTTCTATATCAAAGAAGATTGTTTACCAGTTAGGCAACCTCAAAGAAGAGTAAATCCAGCACTTAGAGAAATAGTTAAAAGTGAGCTTCAAAAGTTGCTTGATGCTGGTTTTATTTATCCAATCTCTGACAGTCAATGGGTTTCTCCATTAGTCATTGTCCCCGAAAGATAGAAAATAGAGAGTGTGTATAGATTATAGAGAGTTGAACAATGCCACTAAAAAAGATCACTTTCCATTACCTTTTGTAGACTAGGTATTAGACTCACTGTCTGGCAAAAAATATTTTTCCTTTTTAGATGGTTACAGTGGGTACAATTAGATAAAAATTGCCCCTGAAGATCAAGATAAGACCACTTTTACCTTTCCATGGGGAACATTTGCTTATTCAGTATTGCCTTTTGGTCTATGCAATGCACCAACAACATTCCAGAGAGTAGTAATTAGTATCTTTGTTGATATATCTCATGACTATATGGAGATTTATATGGATGATTTCACTACCTATAGAGTCACATTTGAAGAAGCATTGGTGAATTTAGAAAATGTATTAAAAAGGTGCAGAGAGAAAAAATTGTCTCTAAATAGTGAAAAGTATTTTCTAATGATGGAAGAAGGTATTGTTCTATGTCATCGTGTTTCAAAGAATGGAATTCAAGTAGATCCTACTAAAATTAAAGTAATTCAGAATTTACAAACTCCTGCAAAATAAAAAGATGTCAGAAGTTTCCTTGGCCATGTAGGGTATTATAGAAGGTTTATAAAAGATTTCAGTAAAATTGCCAGCCCACTTTATGCCCTATTAACAAAGGATTCTCAATTCGAGTGGATAGAAGCCTGTGAAAAATCTTTCTGCAACTAAAGGACTTGCTTACTAAAACCCCTGTTCTTCAAAGTCCAAAATGGAATTTACCTTTTCACATACATGTTGATGCATCTGATTTTGGTATAGGAACAGTTTTAAGTCAAAAAGAAAATTCAATTGAGCATGCTATTTACTTTATTAGCAAAAACCTTCAAGGTCCTGAGTTCAATTATACTATTACAGAAAAGGAATTGCTTGCAGTAGTGTATGCTTTAAATAAATATAGGTATTATGTTACAGGTTATCAGATATTCATCCATACTGACCATGCAACAATCAAGTATCTAATGAAAAAACCTGCCATTTCTAGTAGATTGGCACGATGGCTCCTATTGTTACAAGAATTTGACATTACAATCATTGACAAACCAGGAAGAGCTAATGTTGTAGCTAACTTTTTATCAAGACTTCAATCAGCTGCACTTGTTGAACATGAGGTCATTAATGATAGGTTTCTAGATGAACACTTGTTCTCCATTGTTGCACATACTCCATGGTATGCAGACATTATCAATTATCTAGCAGCAAACAGAATACCAGCTCACTTTTCCCCAAAAGAAAAGAAGTTGTTAATAAAGAAAAGTTTTAATTTTTCATGCATTGCAAATTGTCTGTTTTATACTGGACCTGATCAAGTAATGTGAAGATGTGTAAGAGAAGATGAGACTTATGATATCTTGCATGCTTGCCATGATGAACCATGTGGGGGACATTTTGCAGCAAAAAAAATATCAATGAAGATTCTTACAACAGGGTACTATTGGCCAATATTACACAAGGATGTTGTGGCCTATACAAGGAAATGTGACAGATGCCAGTGTATGGGAAGACCAACTAAGTTAGATGAAATGCCACTATATCTATAGGTCATAGTCACCCCTTTTGATAAATAGGGGATGGATTTTGTGGGACCAATTGATCCACCATCAAATGGCAAGTCATATATTCTAGTTTGCACGAACTATGTAACAAAATGGGTCGAGGTAAAAGCTATGACTCATGCTCAGGATAACAAAGTTGCTGGGTTTCTGTATGAACAAATTTTCACTAGATTTGGAGTTCCCAGAGAGCTCGTAACTGATCAGAGAGCTCAGTTCACATCAAATCTGATCACTGTAATGATGAATGACTATAAAATCAAACATAGGAAGTCCAACCCCTATCATCCTCAAGCCAATGGCCACGCAGAGGTAACAAACAAAGAAATTGAGGCGATCCTCACAAAAATAGTGTAGATCCATAAAAAAGATTGGAGCAATAGACTTCCTGAAGCAGTTTGGGCCTATAGAACTACATGGAAGACAATAACTGGGTTTACACCTTTCGAGCTGCTTTATGAGAAAACAGCCATGTTGGCCATTAAATTTGAGCATAAAACTTTGAGGACAACTCTTGAAATCAATATGGAAATATTTCAAGCACAGAAGGACCGTCTCCTACAGCTAAATGCTTTGGAAAAAATGAGAAAAGCTGCCCTGCAGCACACAGAAGCAATCCAATAGCAAAGGAAGAAATGGCATGATCAACACATCAAAACCAAGAAATTTTCTGCTAGAGATTGGGCTCTGTTATATGATTCCAAATATCAAGAAAACTAGGGTAAGCTCACAATACGCTACCTTGTCCCCTATGAAGTTGAAAATGTGTTTGACAATGGAGCTGTACAGCTGGTGATAATTAATCCAGTCTGTTTCAAATTGCTAGTTAATGGCCATCGACTCTGGTTGTACTATAAACATGTCTCAAAGGAAGAATTTATGCAACAGTTCGTTCAGGTTCCTCCCGCTACTCTTCCTATAGCGAAAGGCTTTAGCCTTTCTCTTGCAGCTTTACCGTAATTTTGAAAATAGCATGCCCATAATAAAGGTTTTCTTTTTAAAAAGAAACCCTTTTTTCTCCATTTTCATTTATCGCCCCCATCTCACTTCTTTATCTTCTATCCATCCATCCCATCCATCCACTCCATCCGTTCATCTCATCTGTCCATGTCACCCATCCACTTCATCGGTCCACATCACCCTTAATTAAGATATTATTCCCAACTATCAATTCATCCAAACGTCGTCATCTTTCTTCACACGTATGTGCAATTATCAAAGGTATGCCATATCTTTTCTTATCGCATATTTAATTTAATTTATTTTATTCATTTACTGCTATGATAGTACCAATCATTATTACAAAATCTCTGCCTATTCTTTAGTACATGTGAGGACACATGTCATACTCTAAGTAGGGGGCGGGGTAATCCACCTTTTAAAACCTGTCTTTTCGCCGCTGCCATAACTGCACAAATAACCTTTCTTTAATACTTTTCTAGTACTTTCCAAATGTGATCACATGTCTTTCTTTATTGCATGTTTTTCTTGTAAATTACGATTAAGACTGCTTGTTGAAAAAGCTCATTTTTGGAAAAGAAGGAAATGTGACAACACGACAGAAGAAAAACTAGAGCAGAAAGGGAAACATAGAATTTAAATCTTTAGCAAGGAAATGAGTTCAGCTAAGGGAAAACTTTAAATATGGGTGGTCAGCTGGTGCGACATGAGCCTGTAGCTCATGAATTATTATTGCAAAATCCTTAAAAAGTCCACGCATTCAGCCTCTATGGATGGTTGAATTATTTCTTGAGTTTAAATTCTTTTGATGAGGAGGCTGCTGGAGAATTTTTGAGAACCCTTTCTGAAGGGGAAGCTACTGTATGGGGTCTAATGGTTGTTGCAACTGAACACAGAATTGCTAAAATAACCAGGCTTCCAGTTGTTGGAGAAATTTTTTCTTCAAATACTGCTGCTGTAAGGGCTGAGCTTTCAATGCCCACTAATGGACCTTTAGAAGTCTCCAAGCAGGGATGCAAGCGGGTATCGTTGCCTCCTCCTTATTTAGAATACGCTGCTTACATAATCAGGTATTTGACCTGTGAAGGCTATTTTTGCTACCTGCATTCTCATCATTTCAAATTATTAAGCCATATGAGGCATGGGTTAGTTGTAAATATTCTAAATTTTCTATTAAAATTTCTAGAACAAAGTGCCCATGGATCCCAACAGGGGAAAGATAATTCTGTTACTCACCATGGCCTTATCAAATTACTGATTGAGCATTTTTTAAAAGATGTCTCACCTCTTTCCTAGCAACAATTTGTTGCCCAAAAGAACTTGCAAATTCCACAACCCCCTAGGGTACTTACCCCACGGCCTCAGAAAAAGAAGAAATAAATTGCGTCTACCAGTAGAACAGGGCAAGGGTCATCTACTCCTATAGCACCTGGTCCTGCAGCTTTCACACTTGAATCCTCGGCTAGGGTACAAACTAGGTCTGCCACTAAGAGAGAGAAGGGTAAAAGAAAGGCAGAAGGGTCCCCAGAATTTGACCCTCGTTCTCAAAAAAGGCAATGTCCTTCTCCTGCAGCATCATCCCTTGCAGCCGTCTCTCCTACAACAACACTTGTTGCTATCAGTAGTTCACCATCATCCTCTGGTAGGGTAGAGCCCTCTAAGCAGATAAGAAAGAGGAAGGCTACTAGAACGCCTCCTACAGCTGCATCAGTGCCAAGAAGAGTTTCCATAAGGAAACAATCTAAGACCTTTCCTGCTTCACCTCAATCAGAGGTTATTGTAATTTCAGAAGGGTCTGTTGAGTCCAAATTTAATATTTCTCAGAATGTGCTTGAGAATGCTGCTCAGAGTTCATTCATTCCTGAAGAGGAACAAGTTGAGACAAAATAAATAGGGCATAATGAGCAAGGGTTACCAAATCTTGATGACTTGGCTACCACTGCTATGTAGTTTTTAGAGGAAGCATAGTCTTCTCCACCGCAACAATCAGAATTCATTTTGTAGCAAGAGCAAGAACAGACTGAACAATTGAATGTGCCTAGTGAAGTTACATTTAACCCTGCAACTTGCAAAGCCATTGTTGTTTATAAGAAGATATTTTTAATTGAGTTTCTGGAATATGTTAAAGCTAATTGGGAACTAGTTACATTGCAAACCCTGACATTCCGATACATAGCCTAGACTGACATGCAGCAAAGTCTATGGGAAGTAGAAATGAAGAAATTGAAAAAGGAAATTGTTGAGTTGAAAGCAAAAATGGATGAAATCTTAAAAGTAACTAGTCAAATTATGGAATGTAGACCACCACCCAGAGTTTATGCTCTGTGTCTTAAGGAACAATTTTTATGGTTCCAATTGATGAGAATTTCTAGAAACCAAGATCCTATACTTCACACTGCCAAAGAATTTTACGAAGCATACCAGGCAGCCCCTAATTGGTTAAGAAATTCTCTGTGTGAATTCTATTTACATGGCTTTTTAATTCCATTTGAAACATAATGGAATCCTCTTCTGTATATTGGTGATATTCATTTGAGAACATTTATCTCATGGGCAGCAAATGAAGCGAATTATGGCAGGCAGTGGGAAACATATGAGGAAGCTGAGAAAAATGAGCCTATTCCATTACGCTCTCAAAGTTCAAACCCCCATGTAATGCTGAAAGATTTGTTTGCTCTGACATATGGCATTAATAATGTTACAGCCAGAGAGAAGATATTTGATATTAGGAAATATGTATATGATGAATTTCAGGCACAACAATATTCATTTTTGAGACTAGCATATACCAGAAGTGAGAAAAGATGGGAAAGATTAACTGTTGGATTAAAAAGATCTGAACCTCACAGTCCCCTAAATTTCATAGTAGCTCTTAAAAGATCAAGCAGATACATACAATTGGGACTTCAAACGAGATTTGAACTATGGTTGCCATTAACATTCAGACCTCCTGTGCTAATGTGGCCCCTCTATCCTCACCAGGCTACAAATCTTAATGATGATTTAGAAGACTGAAGGTATGAAAGGTGCCGAGATTTCAGAGGATTTTATTACAGGTTTGGAAATCCATTTCAGAGTCATGCAGCAACCACTGACTTTAGAGAATCCACAGGAAAGTTAATGCTGGAGGACCAGCATTGGGCTAAGTAGGGGGCAGAATGATGAGCTTAAAAAGTGCTCATAGTTTGGATATTATGATGGACTCTTAATATCTCTACTTTTGTTATTTTGTGGCTATTTAAACTCTATTGAAACCTTTTATGGGGATATCCTGTAGAAAAATACTTTCATATTCCTGTAGCTTATTGTGTTGAATTGATTCACTCTTATTGCCCTGTTGACTCCCTAAATGATTGGTATATCGCATACAGTTTTTGAATGATGAAATAAATTTAAATGTGTGATTAATGAATAGATATTGTGTATGTCCATACGCCTTTTCTTTTGCATCTATTACCTTTTGTTTCACAGGTTGTTGAAGAATGATCGAGTCGAGTGCAACCGATCTCGGCCTTGCAGTAAAGTCCATTTCCTGCACGACTTCGAGGAAGCTCCGGCGAAGACTCTTTGACCGAAACCGTTGGGAAATATTTTTAATGACAATCAATTTGGAAAGAGTGGAGCACTAGATTCTCTCTGGATTGGGTTGAACGCATAAATTCATTTATGAAGTTTGTTCCTTGATTCTGGGATACACTTTACTTCCACGTCTTTCTTTGATAGGGTTAGTTAGTTAGTTGCTCTCTTGATTTTAAATAAAGTACTCCTCCTACGTGAGTGAGAGGAGAGAGATGATAGTTAGACTAAGATAGAAGCATAGTGATAGTAGATATCATGTAAGAATTAGTGTGATAATGAAAAGCAGAATCTGTTTGATAAGAGACAGAGTTTGTTGTTAGTTTCCATATCAACAAAGCAATGTATACCATTCTATTTTCATGAATAAAGTTTAATGAAGTTCTGAGTTTAGCACCTGCATAATTAGTAGATGCTTGCTAAGGGGGCCCACTTAGTAAGTATCTATAGCTAGTTAGTTAGTTGTTTTTTTCTATTGATCATTAGTTAGCTTTCATCTTTGAAGTTTTCATACAAACTCAGTCTTGTACTGCTCCTGCAGCATAGAGAATCCATCCCTGTGCCTGTTCCTGCAACATAAGGCCAGTTCATAGTTTGTGCTTCAGTCGTAGCTGATATGGTTTCTATTTTAATTAAATCATAGTTGAGTTAAAGAACTTTGCATTAACTTCCTATAGCGTAGATAGAATTCTTTTCCAGTATTTATTTCTACTAAGATTTGACCAAAACTAGTTCTTAGTGCATATATTTTGCCGCACCATTTAAAGTATATGTCCCCTGGTTTGACAAGTAAATGAACGTCTATAGAGAGATGTTAGTCACCTGTCAGAATGTCCAATTCCTAGGAAAGGTTTTACTATGATTTTCATATCCTTTTATGGGCGTGACCACTAATCTGCATTAGTTGTACTTTTGGCCAGGGATGAAATGCGACATTGCAGATTATGTGTCATGATGTGTTGAGTTTCAGTGGGTGAAGGCTAAACACCAGCATCTAGCAGGGCTTTTGCAGCTACATCTAGTAGTAGAGTGGAAGTGGGATATCATCTCATTGGATTTCATTGTTGGTTTACCCAACTCTTCAATCCGGCATGATGCAATTATGGTAATAGTTGATATGCTGACGAAGGTGGCATACTTCTCACCTATTTTCTCTTCTTATATAGCATCGTCTGTAGCTAGAGTGTTCATGGAGGATATAGTGAGGCTACATGGAATTCTATGTCATATTATTTATGATAGGGATCCAGTGTTCACCTCAGCTCTTTGGACTTCATTATAGCATGTGATGGGGACACAATTGAACTTCAGTTTAGCTTACCACCCAGAGATAGATGGAAAGACTAAGAGGGTCAATCAGATGCTTGAGGACATGTTACGTATGTATGTAATGGACTAGCAGAAACGATGGGAAGACTATATCTATTTGGTAGAGTTTGCATATAATAATGGTTTTCAAAGTTCTATAGGCATGCCTCCATTGTAGGCATTGTATGGGCGACCATGTCACACTCCCTTGAGTTGGGATCGACTTGAGGAAAGAGTGACTTTGGGTCCTTATATGTTGCAGGATATAGAGCAATAGGTGGATAGGATTAGAGAGCACTTGGTGGCAACATAAGATAGGTAGAAGAAGTATGTGGATGCGCATAGAGTGGATCGTCAGTTTTCAGTAGGCAATAGAGTTTTCTTGCAGGTGCATCCGCAAAGAATCCCCATCTATTATGGGAAGGGCTCTAAATTGGCACCTCGCTTTGTTGGACCCTTTGAAATATTTGAGAAGATTGGTCCAGTTGCTTACTGTCTTTCCTTGATGCCCAGTCTCTCGCGCATTCACAATGTTTTTTATGTTTTAGTTCTTTGGCTATACTATCTAGACATTTCACATGTACTTCATTGGAATGCATTATAAGTAGAGGATGGATAGCTAGCTTTGGAACCCGTGGCCATGGTTGAGCACAGAATGCTCACTCTTCGAGGGTGAGATATTGATCATGTTAGGGTCCAGTGGGATCCTAGGGATGACACGGCATCCACTTGGGAGGATGCAACTAGGATGAGGGAGCTTTATCCCTATTTGTTTGTAGGCTTCCAGAAGTAAGCTTGACCCTAGGGGGGAGGATGTAGCACCCCTCCATTTTGCTCTTTTGATTGATCAGTGTTGTTATGTATGCTTCACTTCTGTTAGCACTCTAATTTTGATACTTGGTTACTTTTGACCACTATCTGTTAAGCGATGTAAACATTATATCTTGATGTGATGGGATTTTATTTAGCTGTTATCATTATGGAATGTTTTGTATTTGCGTAGCAATTATTTAATTTAAAATATTTTATGCTTTAATTATATTGTGGTTGTTTGACTCGTTAGTTTTAGAGCCTGTATTTGCGAAGGGGACGGGATTTTATCACTCGCTTGCGAGCACCCTACGATTCTAAGATTTTCACTTCATGGTGTATCTTATTATATATATATTTGCACGTTCGATATCCTCTTTGGTTGCAAGTTAAGAGGTACATGACATTGACTCCACCTAGCATCACAGGTTTGAGCGTGTCCATTGACCAACGGTTATCGATTGGGAGATAGTAGTTAGGTTTCTGTGTCAAGTCATCACCCTAGTCATAGTTTATCATCGAGTTTAGTGGTTTGGATTGGTTCATTCCTCCCTGGCTATCTTTTTTAATTTGTATTTTAAAGGCTATTAAATGGTGGGTATGGTTAAAGTGATGATTTAACATATCTAGTTTCAATGTTGAATATTATTTTATTTCATTGGTTATTTTGGTTTAATTAATAAAATCATTTTTAGATTATTGATTAACTTGGTTAAGGGTGATAAATTAAATGAAATGGTTGTTTCAACATTATTGTATATTAGGATTCAAATTTAAATGGAAATGGGAATCATGTTATATATTTAAGTTAAATTTAAAATAAAAATAGAAATGTGGATTATATTTCATTTTTTGAAATTTTGAATAAAACATATTCTTGCAATTTTGAAATTTTGGTTTTTAATTGGGAATTATGAAAATTTGAAATGTCATTCTTTGAAAGTAAATTGTTTTTTGTTTTTTTTAAAGAAATGAAAATTCATTTGTTTTTCAATTTGGATTTTGGTGGAGAGTTTTGTTGTGGCTGAATTTGGAGTTGAAGAGGAGATTGGAGTCACCATTGTTGGATTCTTCAAGCTTGGGGAGAAAACACCAGGTTCATCTTCATTTATTGTTTCTCTTTTGCAATAATCTTCTAATTTCTTGTTGCTATTTGAAAAACTTTTGAATGCTATTTTAGATGCAAAGAAAACCATGTCAAATGATTTCAAAATTTACAAACTGTGGTTGGATTAGGAAAGATGAAACCAAAACAACAATCACAATGAGAAAAAGAGGAAAATACAAAAGAAAATCTTCATTTCAAATTGAAAATTCTAAACCCTATTGTTGTATTGTAAAATTTGTTTTGTTATTGCAAATTTTGTGTTGAGTTGCTCAATATGACTAAAAATGAAGTTATGGGTATAAAAATTTATAAAAAACCTGTGTATATATATATATATTTCTTTATATATATAAATATACACACAAGTATATTTATAACTATACTGTGTTTTATTTTTGGAGAAAATTTTGTTTCAAAAAAATATATATTTTATACTAAAAATTTCCTATAATAGTGAATTGCTTGTTCTTCTCTGTCTTTGGCCATTTTTTGTTCTTTTAAATTAAAAAAAATTATTATTTTGGGGTGGAGGGGAGGGCCATAGCCTTGCACCCCCACAGGGCCTCTTAGGGAGGCGCTACTCCCATGTAGCCCCCCCAATGGGAGGTGTTGCCCAAACAACACCCCCCATATGGGGGCGGTTGTGTGGCAACCTGGCCTTTCCCATGTGGGGGGGCCCACCAAACATATGGGTTGCTTTGTCATTAAAAATTTAATTCATTTATTTTATTTTTTAAATATTATTTTAATATTATTTATATTATATAATAATATATATATTATATATATAATATATTATATATATTATATATATAATATATATATGCTATGTATATATATAATATTATTTTAATATTTAAATAATATTTATTTTTTTATATAATAATTTAATTATATATTATATATATATATACTTATGTATATATATCATATACTTTAGTGTGTATATGCGTGTATATAAGGTGTATATGTATATTTGATATATTTTTAGATAAACTATTTTGTTGAATTAAACTGTTTTATTTCAATGAGTTTAGAAATTTAAATATATACACCAAGTGTATACTTTATGCATATATATTTTGTTTATAATTGTACTGATGTATAGATAAAATTTAGTTGCTTCATTTATTCGAGGTTGAAATAAAGATTGATTTATTTTAATTAAATGTTTATTTATCAAGTGATTTTGATTATGGAATATAATTGTGAAACTTAGAGTAAATGATTTGTGTTTAAATATTTCAACGTCATGAATTGAATTGAGTATATTTAATTGGATAAATGTAAGTAAAGGATATTGAGATTGACTGGATTTAGGAAATCCTAACGTTAGCTTATTTAATTGCTTGAAGTGTTTTTAGTGTTGACTTGTTCTTTCTCGAGGTTCATGAAAATAGAGTAAATGTTGTAAAGTCTTACAGATAGGGGTTCGATTATTGGTTCGGGTTGTCATTTTGAAAGTCAACCTTTGGGTTCCTTGGGTAGTGCGTCTAAACGTATCCAGTTTGTTTATCCCGATTATTGTGAACGGGATGTGTCAAATTAATGTCTTGGATAGGAGTCATTCTGCTTAGGTCGCACTTGTGTACCCTTGAGTGTGGATTTACTCCACGTGTTTTCTTAGAGGAGTGGCTTACAATGAGGGCCGACACACAAAATGGTGTGAGGGAAACTTTTTGCAAGTTAGTTAATTCAGTGATAACATAATAAAAATCTAGAGGCCTAGGTTGCATCAAACACTTAACAAGATTAATTTTGCCTCGCTCATGGACCCAAGGGATAGTATAGACTTGGGATGAGATGAGAAGGCCTCGAATGGCAAGATCATTGTCTCGTTTCTATGAGAGGCAACTAATTCCGCATTGGTTTACATGAGGGGCCGGAAGTCATTAGAGGTTATCAAGATAACCCAAGATGGGGGCTGGGACCTAGGAAGACTTGCCAGGATATCCGATGTGACATTGTGATGACACTTCTCCTAAGTCAACAGTATGATTGTATCAATGATGTAAATGATTATTTGAATCTGGAAGCAATGTAACCTTTGTGTTATGTGATGTGTACTTGTATCTATTTCATTTTAGTTTTGTGTAGCCTATGTCTTGAGGTAGATGGTCTTGCCTAGGAATCCTTGTTACTATCTCCTAGCACAGGGGATGAGCCTTCGGGTATCACACGGTTGGGTGGAACATGCGTCTCAATCCATTGGGTCAATTTTTTGTTCGTATGGATGAGATTTCTAGTTCGAGAGCTCATTGGATCTAGTTCTTCATGCTTTACTCTTTGAGTTATAAATGTAATTTAATACCCCTCTTTGTATCGAGGTGGAAGTTGTAAATTGTAATATTTAGTTTTTGGAAGTATCTCATTCAGGGAATGAGTGTTGTAATCTTATTATAAGTACATTTTTGGTATCATGTGGAATTTTGTATGTCTCTGATTTAATCTTATCATGTATGGAATGTATGCGCATTAATTAGTTAAACAATTAAATGTTATGTTTTAATTCATGTTTCTTGTATGGGTTTTAGTAAACTTAGTCTCGTAACCTCAGGGGTTGTTGGCAATGTGTAGTGAACCTTTATGCATTTTGTTTTATATTTTAAAAAAAAAAATTATTGCTTTTGTGTTGTTAATTGCAACCTCCCCTAGGGTTGTGTGGCGGGGGCATTACACATGGTATTAAAGCCTAGGTTTAAACACTGGGTACTCTGGGATTATGATGAACCCATTAAACTTTTAGTTGCGCAGGTTTTTTTTTTGTGTACCTTGCCTAATACCTTGATGTGTTTGTTCAAGACTATGCCTCTTAGACACGAAAAGGGTAGAGGGCGTGGTCATGGCCATGAAGGCGGTCGCGGTGAGAGTCAGCATGACTCTCCTTGTGAGGTTCCTATTATACCTAATCAGGAAGAGCATCAGGCATCTCATAATGTTTCAATGGGTATAGCTTAGTAACAGGATCCGCCAGGGGTTGAGGCTTCATGTAGAGCTTTAGAGGAGGCATTAGCACTCCTTGGATAGAGATAGCCCGTGGTTCAGGGTAACCCTACTAAGAGGGAAGTTCCACCTTAGCTCGAGATGCACATGAGGGATTTTCTTAGAGCACGTCCACCCCTATATGATGGAGCTAGTACTAGATTAGAGGAAGAGACCTGGCTTATAGATCTAGACAGGTATTTCACGATGCATCCATATGGTAGCAATACCAAGGCGCGATGTGCTATCATGAATTTGCAGGGTTTTACTTCCACTTGGTGGAGGCTAGAGGAGCAGAAGCTCCACATAGACATCAGTTCTATGTCTTGGGAGATCTTTTTAGAGCAGTTCAGAGCTCATTTCTTATTAGAGCACTGGCATCAGCACTGAGGTGATGAGTTCCATGCCTTGCATCATTTGACCATATCCATTGAGTAGTATGAGCGATGCTTTTACAAGCTCAAACAGTATGCAAGGATAGATGATGATGATATTATGTTGGTCCATCATTTTTTCAGGGGCCTAAATGTCTGTATCAGTGGAGGAGTGAGGGTTTTCAAACCCAATACCATGGAGGTTGCAGTGGAGAAGCCACAGTTTTTAGAGGAGAACATCGCTTTGGCACTAGGAGGTCATATGGGTGCTCAGATTGGTAGTAGTTCAGCGGCAGGTTCTAGTGCTAGAGGAGGTCAGTCTTAGGGAGGTGTACCTTCCAGAGCTCCATAGGGACAATCTCAAAGTGGGTAGTAGCAACATCAGGTATTCCATGGGAAACGTAAAGGTTTCCAGCAGCATCAGGGGGACAGGAACTGGAGGTGCATTAAGCGCTTTAGCTATGATCAGCCACCTTAGAGTTCCCAGTCAACCTTTAGAGGTAGTGCATAGTAGTCTAGTGCACCATCTAGAGGCAGGGGCTATGGCAAGAGTACTAAGTGTTTCGCATGTGGCCAGCAAGGCCATATTGCTAGGGTGTGTCCCAACAGGGGCACATCTAGGTTTTCTTAGGGACCAGTGGCATCTGAGCCTACAGTTGGGGATGCTAGTCGAGGGCATCGAGTATTCGCAGTGGTTGATAACCACCAGGAAGAGCATCAAGGTACCGTGGTTGAGTCATATGGTATGTTATCAGGTAACCCAGTCACCATTTTGTTTGAATCTAGAGTGTCAGATTCCATCTCTTCTTCTGTTGTGGTGCAATGTAGACTAGGTGTGGTAAGGCAAGCCGATAGGTGGAAGGTTGCATCCCATTCCCTTGTACCAAATTTTAGATTGGAGGTTGTACCTCTTCATACTACATTGGACCTTCAAGTCATTCCTTTGGGTTCTTATGACATTATCATAGGGATGGATTGGCTAGAGGTGCATAGTGCGGTCATAGATTGTCAACGTAAGTCGATTCGATGCATTGAGGCATCTGGTAGAGTAGTAGAGGTAGTGGGAGTTCAAAGGACAATTTAGTTGAGGATCATCTCAGATATGTAGTTGAGAAGATGTGTGGATCAGGGTTGCTAGTTATTTGCTATTACAATGGATGATCTTGATCTAGGAGGTGGAGAGGAGAAAGTCTCCCTTGATAGTCACCCCATTCTTCAAGAGTATTCTGATGTCTTTCTAGATGAGATTTCAGGGATGCGAGCTCAGAGGGATATAGACTTCAAGATTGACCTTGTACCTAGATCAGAACTAATTTCTCGAGCTCCTTATCATATGACCACCCAGGAGCTAAAAGAGCTTCACTTGTAGCTTGAGGAGTTATTAGAGAAGGGTTTTATTCACCCTAGTGTTTCTCCATGGTGAGCACCATTCATCTTCGTGAAGGAGAAGGAGGGTTCACTTTGGTTATGCATTGATTACCGATAGTTGAAAAAAGTGACCATCAGGAACCGTTATCCACTTCCAAGGATTGATGATCTATTCGACCAGATTAAGGGTGCCACAATATTTTTGAAGATTGATCTTAAGTCTGGATACCATCAGCTTCACATCTTTGAATCAGACATCCATAAGACAGTGTTTTGAATGCGGTATGGTCACTATGCGTTCACAGTGGTACCTTTTGGGTTGACGAATGCCCCCTCAGTGTTCATAAGTCTGATGAACGAGGTATTTCGCACCTACCTAGACAGATTTTTCCTTGTGTTCCTTGATGACATCTTGATATACTCTAGGACAGTGGAAGAGCATGAGGAACATTTATGACAAGTATTATAGTGTTTGTGGGATAATCAGCTTTACACTAACCTATCAAAGTGTGAATTCTTCAAGACTGAGGTCCAATACCTTGGTCATGTGATCTCAGGAGAAGGCATTTCGGTGGATCTTGCAAAGATCTAAGTGATCTTAGATTGGCCTGTGCCCACAAATGTGGCAGAGATCTGTAGCTTCATGGGGCTAGCGGGTTATTAAAAGCATTTGGTGCAGGGATATTCGAGGATAGGTTATCCTATTACCTCCATTCAGAGGAAAGGGAAGAGGTTTGAGTGGTTAGAGAAGTGTGAGGTAGCATTTTAGGATCTGCAAGGGAAACTGACTAGTGCACCGATACTTGTGATACCAGATCTGACTAGAGATTTTTTAGTTTGTACAGATGCGTCCTTGGAAGGATTAGGTGCAGTGTTGATGCAGGAGGGTCGTGTCAATGCTTATGAGTCATGGAAGCTCAAAAACCATGAGTTGAACTATCCCACACATGATCCCAAGTTAGCGGTAGTGGTTCGTGCATTAACGAGATGGAGGCATTTCCTTCTTGGCCATAGGTTTGAGTTGCACAGTGATCATAGAAGCCTTCAGTATATTTTCACACAGCCTAACCTTAATGCTAGGAAAAGGTGTTGGATGGAGTTTCTCTGCAAATATGACTTCGAGGTGAAGTATATTCAGGGGAAAGAGAATGTTGTAGCAGATGCTCTCAATAGGAAGAGACATGAGATATCTGAGTTGACTCTTGTTGTGGATTTGCGAAGTCAAATTCTTTCTGCCCTTTTAGTGGATAGTTGGTATCAGGAGGTTAGGATAGAGATTGAGGCAGGAAGACCCCTTGAGGGTAGATATTCAGGTTATTTAATGGATTTAGATGAGGTATTAAGGCACATGGGATGCATATATGTCCCTTCTTCAGGTGATCTTCACACCTTGGTCATGTCTGAAGCACATCGAGCACCATATTTAGACCATCTTGGGGTGAAGAAGATGTATGTTGATCTGCGTCAGTTGTACTTTTGGCCAGGGATGAAACACGATATTGTGGATTATGTGTTGCGATGTCTTGAGTGTCAGCGGGTGAAGGCTGAACACCAGCATCTAGCAGGGCTTTTGCAGCCACATCTAGTACTAGAGTGGAAGTGGGATATCATCTCATTGGATTTCATTATTGGTTTACCCAACTCTTCGACATGACATGATGCAATTATGGTAACAGTTGATAGGCTGACAAAGGTGGCACACTTCTCACCTATTCACTCTTCTTATACAGCATCGTCCATAGCCAGAGTGTTCATGGAGGATATAGTGAGGAAACATGGCATTCCGTGTCAGATTATTTCTGACAGGGATCCAGTGTTCACCTCATCTCTTTAGACTTCATTACAGAATACGATGGGGACATAGTTGAACTTTAGTTTAGCTTACCACCCAGAGACAGATGGAAAGACTGAGAGGGTCAATCAGATCCTTGAAGACATGTTATGTATGTATGTCATTGACCAGCAGACACGATGGGAAGACTATCTCTATTTGGTAGAGTTAACCTATAATAATGGTTTTTAGAGTTCTATCGGCATGCCTCCATTCCAGGCATTATATGGGTGACCATGTCACACTCCCTTAAGTTGGGATCGACTTGAGGACAAAGTGACTTTGGGTTCTGAGATGTTGTAGGATGTGGAGCAATAGGTGGATAGGATTAGAGAGCACTTGGTGGTAGCGTAGGATAGGCAGAAGAAGTATGCAGATGCGCATAGAGTGGATTGTTAGTTTTCAGTAGGCGATAGAGTTTTCTTGTGGGTGCGTCCGTGAAAGAGCCCCATCCATTATGGGAATGGCTCTAAGTTGGTGCCTCGCTTTATCGGACCCTTCGAGATACTTGAGAAGATTGGTCCAGTTGGTTACCATGTTGCCTTGCTGCCTAGTCTCTCACGCATTCACGATGTTTTTCATGTTTCAGTTCTTCGGTCATACCATCTAGACATTTCTCATGTACTTGATTGGAATGCATTACAAGTAGAGGATGAGAAGCTGGCTTTGGAAGCCGTGGTTGTGGTGGAGCGTAGAACGCTTGCTCTTTGAGGGTGATATATTGATCATGTTAGGGTCCAGTGGGATCCTAGGGATGACACGTCATCCACTTGGGAGGATGCAGCTAGGATGAGGGAGCTCTATGCCTATTTGTTTGCAGGCTTCTAGGAGTAAGCCTGACCATAGGGGGGAGGATGTAGAACCCCTCCATTTTCCTCTTTTGATCGATCAGTGTTGTTATTTATGCTTCACTTCTGTTAGCACTCTGATTTTGATACTTGGTTACTTTTGACCGCTATCTATTAAGTGATGTAAACATTGTATTTTGATGTGATGGGATTTTATATAGATGTTATGATTATGGCATGTTTTGTATTTGCATATCAATTATTTAATTTAAAATGTTTTATACTTTAATTATATTGTGGTTGTTTGACTTGTCAGTTTTAAAGCCTGTATTAGCAAAGGGGACGGGATTGTATCACTCGCTTGTGTATCAATTATTTAATTTAAAATGTTTTATGCTTTAATTATATTGTGGTTGTTTGACTTGTCAGTTTTAGAGCATGTATTAGCAAAGGGGATGAGATTGTCATCAGGTTTAGCGGTTTGGATTGGTTCATTCCTCCTTGGCTATCTTTTTCAATTTGTATTTTAAAGGCTATTAAATGGTGGGTATGGTTAAAGTGATGATTTAACATATCTAGTTTCAATGTTGAATATTATTTTATTTCATTGGTTATTTTGGTTTAATCAATAAAATCATTTTTAGATTATTGATTAACTTGGTTAAGGGTGATAAATTAAATGAAATGGTTTTTTCAACATTATTGTATATTAGGATTCAAATTTAAATGGAAATGGGAATCATGTTATATATTTAAGTTAAATTTAAAATAAAAATAGAAATGTGGATTATATTTCATTCTTTGAAATTTTGAATAAAAAATATTCTTCCAATTTTGAGATTTTGGTTTTTAACTGGGAATTATGAAAATTTGAAATGTCATTATTTGAAAGTAAATTGTTTTTAAAAAAATAAAAATAAATAAAAGTAAAAAGGAAATATCCTCCAAAATCTCAATAAATTTAGTGGGTGGGATATTTTAGGGGTTTGACCAAATTTGGGGAAAGCTCTATGTAAAGAAATGAAAATTTATTTGTTTTTCAATTTGGATTTTGGTGGAGAGTTTTGTTGTGGGTGAATTTGGAGTTGAAGAGGAGATTGGAGTCACCATTGTTGGAGTCTTCAAGCTTGGGGAGAAAACACCAGGTTCATCTTCATTTCTTGTTTCTCTTTTGCAATAATCTTCTAATTTCTTGTTGATGTTTGAAAAAACTTTTGAATGCTATTTTAGATGCAAAGAAAACCATGTGAAATGATTTCAAAATTTACAAACTTTGGTTGGATTAGGAAAGATGAAACCAAAACAACAATCACAATGAGAATAAGAGGAAAACCCAAAAGAAAATCTTCATTTCAAACTGAAAATTCTAAGCCCTATTGTTGTATTGTCAAATTTGTTCTGTTATTGCAAATTTTGTGTTCATTTGCTCAATATGACTAAAAATGAAGTTATGGGTATAAAAATTTATAAATAAACCTGTGTATATATATATATATATATATTTCTTTATATATATAAATATACACACAAGTATATTTATAAATATACTATGTTTTATTTCTGGAGAAAATTTTGTTTCAAAAAAATATATATTTTATGCAGGAAATTTCCTGTAACAGGGGATTCCCTGTTCTTCTTTGTCTCTGGCCATTTTTTCTTGTTTTAATATATATATATATATATATATATATATATATATATATATATATATATATATATATATATTAGGCGTGGAGGGGAGGGACGTAGCCCTTCACCCCCCACAGGGCCTCTCAAGGAGGTGTTGCTCCCACGCAATAGCCCCCAGTGGGAGGCGCTATGTGGAAGTAGTACCACTGCCTACAGGCAGTGGCGCTACCCACATAGCACCCCCCGTATGGGGGAGGCTACGTGGAAGCTTGGCCTTTCCCATGTGGGAGGGGCCCACGCCCAAATATGGCTTGCTTTTGTCATTAAAAATTTAATTCATCTTTTTATTTTTTTTATTTTTTAAATATTATTTAATATTATTTATATTATACAATAATATATATATTATATATATAATATATATAGTATATTATATATAGAATATATATGTTATGTATATATATAATATTATTTTAATATTTAAATAATATTTATTTTTTTATATAATAATTTATTTATATATATTATATATATACTTATGTATATATATATCATATACTTTAGTGTGTATATTCATGTATATAAGGTGTATATGTATATTTGATATATTTTTAGATAAATTTTTTTGTTGAATTAAATAGTTTTATTTCAATGAGTTTAGAAATTTAAATATATATACCAAGTGTATACTTTATGCATATATATTTCATTTATAATTGTACTCATGTATAGATAAAATTTTGTTTCTTTATTTATTCGAGGTTGAAATAAAGACTGATTTATTTTAATTAAATGTTTATTTCTCCAGTGATTTTGATTATGGAATATAATTGTGAAACTTAGAGTAAATGATTTGTGTTTAAATATTTCAACGTTGTGAAATGAATTGAGTATATTTAATTGGATAAATGTAAGTAAAGGATACTGAGATTGACTGGATTTAGGAAATCCTAACGTTAGCTTATTTAATTGCTCAAAGTGTTTTTAGTGTTGACTTGTTCTTTCTCAAGGTTCATGAAAATAGAGTAAATGTTGTAAAGTCTTCCAGATAGGGGTTTTATTATTGGTTTGGGTTGTCATTTTGAATGTCAACCTTTGGATTCCTTGGGTAGTGCATCTAATCATATCCAGTTTGTTTAACCCGATTATTGTGAATGGGATGTGTCGACTTGATGTCTTGGATAGGAGTCATTCTCCTTAGGTTGCACTTGTGTACCCTTGAGTGTGGATTTACTCCATGTGTTGTCTTAGAGGATTGGCTTGCAATGAGGGCTGACACACAAAGTGGTGTCAGGGAAACTCTTTGCAAGTTAGTTAATTCAATGATAACATAATAAAATTTTAGAGGCTTAGGTTGCATCAAACACTTAACAATATTAATTTTGCCTCTCTCATGGACCCAATGGCTAGTATAGACTTGGGATTAGATGAGAAGGCCTCGAATGGCAAGATCGTTGTCTCATCTCTATGAGAGGCAACTAATTCCACATTGGTTTACATGAAGGGATAGAAGTCATTAGAGGTTACCAGGATAACCCAAGATGGGTGTCAGGACCTAGGAAGAATTGCCAGGATATCCCATGTGACATTGTGATAACACTTCTCCTAAGTCAACTGTATGATTGTATCAGTGATGTAAATGATTATTTAAGTCTAGAAGCAATGTAACCTTTGTGTTATATGATGTGTACTTGTATCTATTTCGTTTCAGTTTTGTGTAGCCTATGTCTTGAGGTAGATGGTCTTGCCTAGGAATCCTTGTTACTATCTCCTAGCATGGGGGGTGAGCCTTCAGGTATCACATGGTTGGGTGGAATGCATCTTAATCTGTTGGGTCAACTTTTTGTTCATATGGATGAGATTTCCAGTTGGAGAGCTCATCGGATCCAGTTCTTCATGCTTTATTCTTTCAATTATAAATGTAATTTAATACCCCTCTTTGTATCGAGGTGGGAGTTGTAAATTGTAATCTTTATTTTTTGGAAGTATCTCATTTGGGGAATGAGTGTTGTAATCTTACTATAAGTACATTATTGGGATCATGTGGAATTTCTTATGTCTCTGATTTAATATTTTCATGTATGGAATGTATGTGCATTAATTTGTTAAACAATTAAATGTTATGTTTTAATTCATGTTTCTTGTATGGGTTTTAGTAAACTCAGTCTCGTAACATTAAAGGTTGTTGGCAATGTGTAGTGAACCTTCATGCATTTTGTTTTGTATTTTTTTTAAAAAAAAATTATTTCTTTTGTGTTGTTAATTGCAACTTCCCCTAGGTTTGCGTGGCAAGGGCATTACAATTTATGTGCTGATTAGGTGTTTTCATTTGATTTAGTGCTTCATTATACTTTTCTTGTGTGTACATATGTATGTATATAAAATTAGATGTAGTCAACATTCATATATACTTTTGTTTTAGTAATCATAAGAAGAATCTATTTCCCTACATACAAAGTATTAAAATTTCTTAGAATTTACTCAAGGAAGATGTTCTATAGAGATGGAGGTATCAGTATTTGATATAGCAGTCGAAATATGGTTTACAATTCCAACAATGCTTCAATTAGTGTCATTGTTTGTAGTTGCTATGACATACATCCAAATCTACACATGCCATTGTCCATCAATGTTACCTTTGTAACCATTTGCACCACATATCAAGCAACAATGCTTTATGGAAATTCATACAAACCATATATCATTACATTGCCATAATTAATTTTTTTGGTTTACATACATATGCACACTATATTGCTACAAATCTAGTGAGGGAGTACAATTATTTTGTTATGCTAAAAAAACACATAATAGGTTGCAACCATCTTCTCAGAAATTCCACAATAGATAATTGCATCTCTATGTTCACAATTGTATGTCTTCCTCACTTGCACCTTTGATAGAAGGTTAGACCACACATCCAAACCCAACAATTCCTTGTTCAGAATTGCAAAGAAATTTTCTATGTTTCCTAATAATTGTAATGGCAGATGTTACTTATAATGTCCATAACATTGACTTTTTTCTTGTGTTGCAACCATTGATGGTAAATGGAAGGCACAAATGAAACAATATAGTCTAAGGTGGACATCAATAGGCAACAATTCCTTATGCAAAATAGCATGCCTTATATATAAATATATATATATATATATATATATATATATATATATATATATATATATATATATGTATGTATATATATCCATATATAAATAGCATAAACTCCATAACACTAACTATATATATATATGCATATATATATGTATATATATATGTATATATATGTATATACATGTATATGTATCTATATATATCCATATATATATCAGTACATTAAACTTCACAATATACTTTCATGTTTGCAAGCATACTCAATGCAGGGAATCCTTATTCGTGGATGTTTTGACGCCTTCACATCTTGTATGAAGTCAGCAGCAGCCTAAACATTACTTTCACCATTAATTTTTTATTCAAGGGGTAAACGCTTTTGACTGGAGCAATGAACTGGATACAACCATTCAACAATACCACCCCAACGAGGTTTGAACCTTGGTGGCAAGAACAAAAATGCCACCAATAAACCATCACACCATGCCAATACTGGCAACATTGCTTTCACCATTGATCCCAATGGTGGGAAATTTATTTTCTAGCTTAGAGGTTTGGTGAGAGCGTGCGACACTCCATGAGCCAATATGGTAGGGTGGGCATCGCACCTTCATTTCTTATGTTGACATTGCACTCCGCAACATGCACAGAGTATAGCTAAATTATACATATATATGTATATATATACATATATATAATTATGTATATATCATTGCAATGAAACCATCACCAGCAAGAACATTCCTTTCAATAGTGACCCGCATGAAAAAATCTACATAGGACATAAACCTTGCAGTAACAGACCAATTCAAAACCTTGACTAGAAAATGTGAACCATAGATGAATCATTATTGGTTTCAACAACAATGTACATGGAAACATTCACCAAAAAACATACAAGATAAACTATTTTCCAACTATTCATACAAAATAAAAGCCATAAATGAAACAATATAGCTACATGGAGACTATAACTTAAACAATATGGCCTAAGCTAGGCAACAAGAATCAACAATGGGTTGTTCGAATGATGCTTAATTTATGGCTTCCATTTCTGGTTATGGTAGGAACAAAATAAAATAGCTAATGTTGTACAATCTATGTTTGGTTACATCAGGTATTGTTGATTACTCTTCTCTACCTGAGGCTGTATTGTTTCATTTTTCAATAAGGTGTTGTTAAAAAGGCTATATTGTTTCAATTTTTTATAAGCTTTTGTTTGGGGAGTATATTTTTGGATGGCTTTGTCACTATTAATATTCGAGCAAGAAATCTTGAGAAGCCTATAACCTTTCATTTTTTTATTAGGTTTTGTTGAGAAATAAGTATATTTTTACTTTTTTTTCCTCGCTATTATACATATATATGTGTGTGTGTGCATATATATATATGTATACAAACACATACATGTATATATGCATGTATATGTGCATCTAAATTCAAATATATAAATGTATATTTATATATATGTATATATATATATGTGTATATACATATATATATATATATATATATATATATATATGTGTATATGTATACATATATGTATATATATCTATGTATATATGTGTATGTATGTATATATATACACATATATATCTATATATGTATATATATGTATACATATATGTACATGTATATGTATATATAATGTCCATAACATTGACTATTTTGTTGCGTTGCAAGCATTGATGGTAAATGGAGGCCACAAATGAAACAATATAGCCTAAGCTGGACATCAACAACATGAACTACATAACATTAACTATTTTATTCCATTGCAATATATATATACATATATATAAATATATATATATACACATATATATACATATATATATAAATATACATACATATATATATATATATCTAAAGTTAGATGCACATATATAGGCATTTTTCATTGCACAAAGCTATGAAAAATAAAGAGTAACAAACCAATGGAACAATATAATACAAGCCACACAACATAAATCTAAAAAATCTGCATTATCTTTAAAATTTCATTATGTTGCAGACATAAGCAAAAAATGGGATCCACTTAAAGCATCCCACAAAAAAAATCACAAGACAAACAAAAGTTATACTCGACAAACAATTTTTCCATATATGCACCTCTTCCTACTTCCTTCAGATACACCTCTTCCTGCTTTCTTTCTCTTCCCTCCGTTCTTTCTCCACCACCCACAATAAATGGGCACAAAATTCTCACAACCCACACTTTTCTAGTGCTTTTGCAATACCAGTACATGCAAAGTATACAACAATTAATATTGATGCAAACCAGCATTTAATTTTGGCATCCTTCATATCCACACAGAGGGGAATATGCTACCTTGGCCCCAAGGAAACCAACAACCACCCCTGCAACCTTCCCACTTCCACTAGAAGGCTAGAACTAGGAGGCCAATGGAAATTCCAACCAAATTTATAACCTATCCGCCACTTTCTCCCAACCACCAGTAGTCTCAGAACCGAGGAGGGTCAAAAGTTGAACCTCTACCTCTTCCTCCATTTTTGATCATTTGATGATAGCTAAGGTTGTCATTAGGTTGGTTTAGATATTTTAAGCATTTTTTGTGGAGAATAAGGTCACTCAATACCATTGTGTATGTTCTAGCATAAGGTTTTTGTGCTTAGTCTTCATGGAGTGGAGAATTGAATCTTGATCCAATACTTCTTTTGTAGACTTTGAAGGAAATTTTTTGTGTTGAAATAAATTTTTGTTCAAGGTAGGAGTTTCTTAATGTTTTTAGGCCATTTCCAAACCTTTAGTAAGGTTTTGAGGGGGGTCATAATATACAAATACTTCATTATTCTTGTAAATGCATTAAGTGTGTAAAAGGTGGAATTATGAATTCCAATGGTTATAAGGGATTCAAAAATTAGTTGAAGGGGTTGTTGGTTATTGTTTGTGTTTAAGAGGCTTTTAAAAAGTCATGAATACATCTTTTGTAACATTGGTTTAGGATTCAAGGTTACTGTAATAAGGAATTTTGAGTTTTTTTCCAAATTTTTGTGTTACTTCTCTTATTAGCAGGTTTGTATAGGTCATATAGGCTGTTTCATGCTATGAAATCTTGATTTCCACATAGGAGTCTGTGTTGGAATTAATTTCTATCTATTTTTAAGGTGTAACAAGGATCTTGAAACTTCCTTTTGGTATTTACTTGTACACAGTTGATACACCTTGTTTTGAGGGTTTCTTGAACAAAATATGTTTTGAAGGGCCCTTACACTTTCTTTCATCATTGTAACTCATGTAAAGGGCCCTATGGGGACTAATTTAGATATAGGATTCATGAATTAATTGTTAAGAAGTAAATGGGGATAAGAGACCTATTGTTCATGTTGTTTTGTGAAGAAAAATGCATGAAATTAGTGGTTTTGATCTAGGGTTTTGAGGAATCCTTGAGGACAGTCAAATTTTATGAGTCGTTAAGTTTTTGTATGGATATTAAAAGGTGTTGGAGGCATTTATTTGGCTTGAGAACCCAGGGTCATATGTTTTCCAATAAACCCTTGTATTGTGTATGCTAAAGGAGGGTTTCATGGTGTTGTGTGTTAAAGGTTTGATAGTAATAAACTGAAGGTGGATTTTATGGTTTTAGATCACAACTCAACTCTGTCATTTAAGTTTTGGTGAGTGTGAAGGATTTAGGGAACACTTCCTTCATTAAATTTTCCTAATTGAGTATCCCTAAAATAAGACAATCTAAAGGTTCTTCTAATCTATGACAAAAATTCTTGCTGAGTTTGTTACAATGTGGTGTGGGGTGATGTTATGAGGCTTTTAGGGTGTCTAGAAGGAATTTGGAAGCCTCCTCTAAAATATATTTGTGTAAGGCTAAATTTCAAGACTACAAGCTTTGAAGGGTGAGAATGGATCAAGTTAAGTGTTTAGCATTATAAAGAGTGGTTTTCTTATGGCGGACTGATTAATTGGGCCTATTGGTGAGTTCCTTCCCTTGTTTGCATCAGAGTGGTATTAGAGCAAGGTAGTAGATCTTGTGTTATTGATTGATTGGTTTTGTAGGTTAGTGAAGAGATAGTATTGATAGGATGCCTCCCAAGGGGAGTGTTGTTGCAAGAAGAATGGATGAATAGGCTAAAAAATTAGAGGCCTTGCAGAAGAAGATGGTTGCATGGGAAGCAAAACACAAAGGAGAAGAAGATGAAAGTGATTCTGAAGAAGAGACTTCTAGTGAAGAAGAGGAGATGGATCTTGATGATGCAAGAACAATGAAGATTTTGAAGGATGTGAAGAAGGATGGTCATGTGGCAAGATAGATGTTCCTATGTATGGAGGAAAGCTTGATAGTGAAGAGCTCCTGGATTGGATTGGGGCTATGGAAAACTACTTTGATAGTGAATATGTTGATGAAGGACTTAAGGTGAAGAGAGTCAAAACAATATTGAAGGGACATGCCTTGGTATGGTGGAATTTTTTGTAGGAGGAAAGGGAGAGACAAGGAAAAAGAAAAATCACCTCTTTTGAGTATATGCTTCAGTTGAATTATCAATTTCTATGATATATGTTCTAACTCATTTATAGCAGAACTCTTTATCTTTGCATTCCCTTTCAATTTTTTGGCCATTTGGAACTGACTTATGTGTTAGAGACGTAAATGTCACAGCTTCAGAATGTGTCAATATTGATGTTTTCTTTTAGAGTTGAGTCATAGTCATGAATATCTCATTCCTACCACTATGTTGAGTTTAATTGCCTTGTAGGCTAAAAATGTGAATCTAGTGTTAACAACACATGCCATACAATCTATAGATTTTGGAGATGTTGTTCCATCTCCAGTCCTCCAGCTAATGTCTTTCCAAAAAATAGGAGGTGATCAAAGCTCGATTGACTGGTACAAAGTCATCCTCTCTAATGGACACCACATGCAAATTGGAACTTTTCCTACAAAATACAATGACCATTTGTTCGAAGGGGCATTGAAAATAGGTTTGATTTTGTGTTTGACAAACTATTTGTGTAGAAAGCTGCGGGAACCAAGGTTAGATATAATTCTGCCTTACTTCTACTTGTAGTCTTTTGCTTCCTTGTTTGTGGGGTCTTCCTTTTAAAGTATTTAATATTTGTTTCAAACCAAGGAAATTTTCATACTGTCCCTAGATGTCAAAATGACAAATTTCCAGCTAATTCAAAAACCTAAATATTTGTTTAGAGATCAACAAGAACAAATAGTTGGTTGTGAATTTCCCTCCCCATCCAAACAAGCCTCAACATTTGGAATTAATACATCCCCAAGGTAGCAAGATGCTCCTACAAAAGTCAGCCCTATTAAAGGGCTGAGTTTTTACCAAACCAAATGGATGATAAAAGGTCAGGTAACAATGAAGAGGGATATGCACCATTATAGAAAATAGGGGTGTGAGGGCCAGGTATTCAGCTTTGATAATATTGATAATGAGGGAATGAAAATATGAATTACATGCTTCAATGACATAACACAATTGCATTATGATAGGGTTGAGGTGGGCCATAATTATTGTGTGTTAAAGGGATTGGTGAGATAGGAAGACAAGAAATTTAATAAGTTAAATAGCCAGATGGAAATTATTTTGGATCAAAACTCAATGTTAAAATGTTGTAATGATGAGGCCTTTGTGCTAGAGAAAGTATTTAAATTCATCCCATTAAATTAAATTGCAAATTGCACAAATAACACTTTGATTGATGTTATTGGCATTGTGGTGCATGTAGGAATGGTATTGACTATACAAAGAAAGGATTAGTCCCAAACAATTCAGAGGACTATTAAACTTAATGAGTTGTCATCCTTTACAATTGATCTTAATTTGTGGGGCTCAAATTGGGAAGCAAAGGGTGATGAGTTAGAGAGGTTGTACACCTCTAGTTCAACTCTCATCCTTGTTAAAAATGCACATGTTGGGTACTTCAATGTAGCAGTTCTAAACACAGCCACATAGACTCTTCTATATATAAATCCTAACATACTAGAAGCACAACCCATGATCCAATTAGGGTATGTTGACCCACCAACCATTGAGCCCCCCGGAAAATGCCCCAAAAGGTTTCTTTGGGAAATGGCAATCACTATTGCATATATATTGGATCACTACCTTGGCTTGCCAGAAACTTTGCAAGCTAATCTGAAGACAATAGTAAAATATATAAAAACTAATGCATTTTGTTATGTTGTGTGTCCGTTGTAGGTAAATTGCAGGAAATGCAAGAAAAAGTGTGAACAATCTGAGAAAAATAAATGGTTCTTCCCTAAATGCCAAACAACAATAGCTAACTATGACTTTCATTGTTTATTGCAGCTAAATATGGAAGACCACATAGGAGAGCTTTGGGCAACTGCTTTTGATGAGGCTACAACGAGCCTATTGTAAATGTTAGTAAAACAACTTTACATGTTGCAATATGAATCTACCACTACAATGACTGTTGAGTCTATTATCAATGTTGTCACCTACACCTCATTTGTTTTCACTGTTCTAATTAAAACTCAGGCTTATAATTTAGAAACAAGACTCAAAACAACAATAGTGAAAGTTGCAAGGGTTAACTTCAAAGCTAAGTGCACAAGTTGTTACTGTTAGAATTGTCTATTGTTTCCCCTATTGTGCAAGAGTCTCCAAAGGTAGTTTTAGTTATTCCTTGAACACCTAAACAACCATGCCTAATTGTGACTTTGCATATTTCTTATAGTTTATGTTAACTGGACATTTACTTCGTTTTCTTCCCTTGCACTACTCTTTACATCAAAAATGCCTTTCCTCTTGACTACTATTGCTTTGTTATTGGTTTGACTAGTTATATATTAAGAAAATGAAGTATAACATATAATATTTAAGAAAAAAAGATACAGTTGTTTTCTTTTATATTATTCATGTTGTTTATAATTTTGTTCCATTTTAAGTGTATACTTATGATTTATTTTAATGTTGTTTATTTATATAGAGTTACTTTCCTTTTTAAGAGATGTATCAGTATCTACAATTGTTCATATATCTACTTGTGGACATGGTTGTATGCATTTGTACATTTACATATGTATTTAGATAAATATATACATCCATGCAATTCAAATTTCCCAGTGCATACAACTTTTTGGTACAGATGTGCATAGATATATATGTGTAATAGATATCTATGTGTATATGCATACACAATTCAATATTTACAGGTGTCTATGAGTTGTTTTAAAGAGAATATTGTTCTCATCTTGTTTTTAATGTTCTCATTGGATAGAGTATCTTGAAAGAGTTATGTGTAGATATTTTTGTCTATGGTGTATTTGTCTATGTAAGTATCTATATCAGCTATGGAATTATTGTGATGGTGGTTGGAGGTTTTTTTTTTTTAGCATCAGGTGATGGGTGCAAAAGCATTATTTTACAACAGGTGATGGTTGTTTTGTGTTTTCTTCGATCTCTATATTTAAATTTATACATGGAAAATTATTCATGCTTCCTATCATGTAGCCTTTTGTCTATTGATTGAGAGTTACCATCATATGTAACAAAAGAATGGGTACCTATGTTTGAATTGATAGGTGCAATTTTTTTGTTGGAGATCCACATCATGCATTTATTGAAATTGCATTTCTCAACTGAAACATGTGGTACCTATTCTTTTGTAAATTAATTACTTGCAACCATGAAAACTACATGGAAGTAATACACCAATTAATCCTAGGAAATTTCTGACTTGAACTGGGTTTTTTGCAATTAAGTGTAGATATGTGTTTGCATTCTACTAGATACTGTAGGATACATGTCAACAATTAGAGTGCACTATACATCAAACAAGCTGCTCATCTCCAAAAATACTATTCATTGGCATCATCATTAAAAGTTGCTCTTCTTTATGGTAGGTAAATTGCTTCTCCTTTCCTCTTCATCTCTATGCATATGGAATTTGCACCATGTCTAAATTCACTTCCTCATGATTTTTTATAAGTGATATGTAATTGTGATATTACATATATATCGCTTATAAATTATAGTTATTTAAATGTCGTAATTTACATACTACTTTCCACGTCAATTTATTAGAAATGTATAATGTTGATTTCCACTAAACAGATTGTTTTAAGTACCAAAGCATTGCCTTCACCATTCAACAAAGTGGTTGATTGTTAATGTTATTGCTCGATGGTTTCCTGAGAGCCCATGACACTCCATGACCCAATATTGTGGGGTGGAGAGCAGGCCTCCTTTTCTGTGTCCAGACTCTAATCCATTATATGCACAAGGTATGCCTAGATTTTATATACTTAGTATGTCCTACTACAACTTTATTGCATGTTATTTGTAATCAATTGTATAAGTCTTTATATTTTATGATTTATTTATTGTCTACCAATGGTACATGTTTATTACACTATACTTCAGATAATCCTTTCATGCTTGCAACTAGACACAACCCAGACAATCATCCTTCACAAGCCTTTTGATGCCATTAGATCTTGTCTGTAGTGAGCAATGGCTGAAACATTGCTTTCACCATTGATCGCAATGGTGGAAAATTTATTTTCTAGCTCAAGGGTTTGGTGAGAGTGCACAACACTCCATGAGCCAATATGGTAGGGTGGAAATTGAGCCTTTGTTTTGTTTACAAACTATATTTTTCCACATGCACAAGGTATGGATAAATTATAATTGCTTCATGGGTATGTGCAGGATCATTATGGCAAAAATAGGCCCTTAAGTGGCAAAAAAATTAGAAAACCAGAGTTAGGCAACTTGACGCAAAAAATTGAATAAGTTATCTATATTATTTCAAAAATATGTAAGAATAGAATCTGTAGCAAATTGAATGTAGTTTCTAAACTACTAGGTTTTTTTTTTAAAATCTATTTGGTGAAAATTTGAAATTTCAATGCAGTAGTACTTAAATTTCAGGGAAAAATAAGTAGTTGTCTATCTGACCACCCTAACCACAATAAAATGATAATATTTTTTTATAATATTTTAGATATAAGTAGAGAACTCATGTCCCAACGTGATGCATGTTTTTTTGTAATTTTTTTCCAAGTAAATAATTAATTATGAATTTTTTATTACAAATTTTTAAAAATATAAAAACTCATATGTCTAACCAACTTAACTTGGTCAAAACTTTATGAAATTCTTTTTTTTTTAAATCCTATAGTATGTGAAACATAGAATGTGATGCATATTTTGGATTCAAAAAATGTGATACCGTTTGAAAGCTATTTATGCTTTTCAATCAGCCTATCAATCAAGACTTTAGTCATAATTTAAGCAGAAAATGAATAATAATTATTTATTAAATTCAAAGTGAAGAATAATTTATATTGGTGGAAAGCTGAGAATATCCTTTAGAAACCCTTTTTGTTTCATCAATTTTGGGTAAAAAAAAATTCGTCAGCCACATACCCATCATATCGCCACTTTTTGGCCCATCATGATTGTACACATACCCTCATTCATCCCAACACAAGTACAAAGAAAAGTATGTTTTATAACATATTTAAATTTGATACCTCATCATTGCATTACATCTTATTTGTAATTAATTGTGTAAGTCTTTATATTTTCTGGTTTATTTATTGCCTACCAATGGTACGTGTTTATTACACTGAGCTTTAGATAATCCTTTCATGCTTGCAGCTAGACACAACCCAAACAATTTTGCTTCACGAGCCTTCTAATGCCATTGGATCTTGTATTAAGTTAGTATTTTCTTGCTTGGGAGTTTGGTGAGAGCACACGACGCTCCATGAGCCAATATGGTAGGGTGGAAATTAGGCCTTGTTTTGTTGTGTACATACTGCATTCTACCACATGCACTAGGTATGGCTAAATTATAATTAGATTATTCATCCCATTGCAAGTACAAAGCAAGATTCATTCTATAAAGTATAGAACTCTATGAATTAGACATGATCACTGCACTAAAATTCACACTTTGTATACACATAAGTTGTATTTTCATATGACTGTAGCTATGAGTTTTAGCTTTCTGTGCTGATGACTATAATGGAATAAAATAGTTAATTTTATGCAGTTCATTCTATTTTGGATAGTCACCACACTAAACTTCACACCTTTTTGTTATTCTTGCATACCATACTCCAGTGATAATCTAGAATTTGATGGACTAATGTATTGCAAACAACCTTTTAGAACAATGATAGTGACTACAAAGACAACCAGATCCTAATGTACCCTAAATTGATTGTAATAAGAAAAATTCATTTCACCATTGATCACAATGGTGGGTAATGTATATTCTTGCTTAGGGGTTTGGTGAGAGCCCATCAATCTCCATGACCCAATATGGAAGGGTGGAGAGTAGGCATCATTTTTTTTAGTTTTATTTTAATTTTTTAATGTACAAATATATATGTTTTTGACCTAAGATTCATACAAAATTCATATGTTTTACATTATGGTTGCAATGGAATAAAACAATTAATCTTATACACTTTGTGTTAGATTCCATTGGCCACTGTTGATTATTGTTCTCTTGCTTAAGCTATATCCTTCAATTTTTTAGAACGTCCTATTGATGGCTATATTGTTTCATTTATGGAAATTCCATTTTGTGTGAATGGTTGCAAAATACTTAATCTAGTGTGTTCTTGGTGAATTTTTCCATCTGGGTTGCTATTGAAACCAATATTGATTCATACATGGTTCACACTTTCTGGTTATGTTTCCCAATCAATCTATTACTACGAGCTTTCTGTGTTTTGTGCATTTTTCATGCGGGTCACTATTGTAAGGCATGTTTTTGTGGCAATGGTTGCAACGCAATGAGATAGTTAATGCTATACTGGTTGTGTTGTTTTAGGGTTTATTGCTAGCTTTTGAAAAGTGTTTGTTCATAAAAGACTATATAGTTTGTTCACACCAATATTGTTTGATTTATGGTTCGAGTTTTTTGGGGATGTTTTTGTATGGTTTTGTCACTGTGATTTTTAGTGTTTTGCGGGTTTGGCCATCTGAGTGACTGTTGATAATAATATTGTCTTTTTTATGCAATTCATTTTGTGGGAATGGTTGCAATGCAATAAAATATTTAATATTATGTGGTTCATGTTGTTTCGAATAGGGCGTTTTTCACTATTGTTGTCTACCTTAGCCTATATTGTTTCATTTATTGCTTCCATTTAGAGTGGTCAGGAAAAAGGTGATAGATTGATATTTTATTTTTATATGAAAAGTGTTTGGCACACTGATAGACAAGGCTATTGAAATGGTATCATATGTGTGTGTGTATAACAGTGAGAAATGAAAGTAAAAATATACTTATTTCTCAGCAAAACCTTATCAAAAATTGAAATATATAGCCTTGTCAGGATTCCCTTCTCGAATATTAATAGTGAGAGAGCCATCCAGAAATATACTCCTTTTGAACAAAACATTATTAAAAATTGAAACATTATAGCTTTTCCAACAAAACCTTATGGAAAATGAAACAATATAGCCTTAGGCGGAGAAGATTAATCAACAATATTTTGTCGATTGTTATTTTCTACCTTGAGCTATATTCTCTTATTTTTTATATGCTTCTATTCAATAGACTCTATTCTTTTAATTTTCAATAGTGTGTTGTTGAGAAAAGATCAAAAACTTTATTGATCATTGTTCTCTACCTTACATTACATTGTTTATTTTCAATAGGGTGCTATTGAACATGCTATATTTTCCAATTTTAATGTTCATCTCCACCTATCAACTCATTGTTGTGTGCTACTACATCGAACTGCTAGTTAAATTTATTAGATTATTTCACTTCCTACTCATTAATGTTCACCACATTTAATTAAATAAATCAAATTATTTAATTAAAACCCTAAAGTCCTCTCATTTGATTAAATAAATCAAATTATTTAAATCAAATGTCATAAATCCCATAACCTATTTGAGTTGATTTAATTTTGAATTAATTAACTGTAATCTCCTCCTAATCTTCATTACCCATTTCTCTAGATTTTGACTCAACCTTGGTCAACTAAACCCATGATCAACTAACCAACTTGCACATGAAAATAATTTCTTCTAATTAACTAATTAGCCTATTTTCCTCTCAAAGGAATATTCCTTGGAATATTCTCTCAAGTTGAATTTCCCCCCAAAGGCTTTAAATAGCCTCTTACAAAGGTCTTTAATGCTCTTACAAGAGCCACCTTTTCCTTAAATGGCTTCTTACATGCCATCTTGTCCCTCTTACATCTCAACCATTTTCATTCAATTCTCTTACATTTTCTTACAAATCCATCTACCATGCCTTGACTCTACACATTCCTCAAAATGTGCTCCACACACATCCCCATGGCTTTCATTAGCTTTGTGACAAGTGTCACATTGTTATTGGTCCCCATTTTAGTCCCAAATCCTCCAATTTCACTCATTCTTCAACCCTTGAGTCCTATAAATATAGGATTTTTCTATTTAAGATGGATCCAAAATCATATGTAATCTTACTATAGGAACATTCATCACTCATTTACACTCATTTTCATCACACTTTAGCTTGTTTTCATCATTTTGCATCAATATCATACACTTGGAATCATTTGCATCTTGGAGATTATCAAAGGGATTGGGAAAGGGCTACCTTCCACATCAAAGTGGCACCAATCCCCCTATAAGATGGAGGTTTGGTCTAGTTAGATAGGTTTACATTCTTTCATTTTGTGTTATTTCATGTTTTTCTTATGTTTTCTTATCTTTGTTTTATCAAGTATTGCATAGGCATTAGTTGTTTGTGCTTTATAACACGAATAATCTTGTTTGTTTTTTCTATTGTTAGCTAGTTGCATATCACCATTCACATTTTGGTGCTAGGACGGAAAACCACTTAAAATTTCATGTTTTTCACTAAAAAATTATGTTTTTTGCAACTACAAGAAGGCAACATTATTTTTCATATCTAGAGTGCTTCCTTTGCTTGTAGATGCAGTTTTTCCTGTATTTTCGATGTCACTTTTTCTGTCCAGAACCATTGTCACTATTCTCTATCACATCACTTTTTCTACTACATCTCCTTTGCATTCTTAGATTTTTCTTTGATTTTGCAAGTTCACCAGACGGCCACTTTTGCTTCAACACTACTTTTGCATTTACTACGTTGCATTCACACTCTCTATCTACTATAGAGTGTGACTTCTGCTTTTCACTAGAGCGCCACCTTTGTCATAGTAGCATCACCTTTGCTATCTAGCATTGCGTTTGTAGATTAGAGAAAATACATCAACTTGGAAAATTAAAAAAAAAAATTAATGCTCATTATAATACCCTAGGATTTCCATTACTGCTTTTCATCTTCTATTTTAGGGCCAACTAGCTTTATTTTTTGCTTTAAAATTAATCATTGACTTGAGCTTTTCTAATTGGTTAAAATTAAATGAGACAAAATCACACTCAATTTGGTGATTAAAATGAACTCACCATTGCTTTGAAGGTTAAAAAAAAACTAGTGTCTTCATTGTCTTATTATTTGTAACTTTTCTTAAGGTGTGTATGTTCTTCTCTCACACCATTTGGTGACCTTGAGAATAAAAGAAATCTTATGGAATTTGCATAATCACCCACACATTTGGTTTTGGATTTTTAAAATGAACACCATTCTAGTGTAAAGAAAACACATTATGCTCTCTTCTCACACCTAGAGTGATCCAAATTGAAGATTCTGAGGAATTATGTTTTTCTTACTTTTATTTACCCTTAGAGGGGCCTACCTTAGAGACATATGAAAGGAGAACTTGAGGTGACTCCAACTAGTTTTTCACTTGGACTGGTATATAAATGGATAATACTAAACTATCAAGTCCTCATTGTATGTTGGCCTTACCCATACAGTGTCATTCAAAATGGGATACTATTGTAAAACATATAAGAGCCCCTAGTAGGAGTGATTAAAACCTTTGGTGGATTGTTGGACACTCGCAAGGTGCCATGTCCCTAAGTAGCAAAGTTAATAACCATTTTTTTATAGACCACAAATACATTTTACTTGCTAATGTAAGAACAGTCATTCTAAAGCTGCCCTACATTCCACTATTCATTGTAGAAATATAAAATCCTTATCATATTTGAGTTTTGAGATTTGGTGTGCCTATGCCATGTAAGGGGGAACCAGTGTTACCAAATCTCTAGTTGTTCACTTTGTCTTAGTGTTTGGAGTAATCCAAGTAGGGAATCAACAAGTAGTATCTCTTCTAGCCCAGGTTGTGAATTCTTACGAGTCAGTTGGACACATTGCTTGGTTCTAAAACATTGAAATAAACATTAAACAAATAATTCAAATTTCAAACCCTTTGAAGAGTCCAATACTAATTATTTTTCCTAAGTATCTCATCTTTAGAGGCTTCTAAGTATTGAACTCATCTCTCAATTCACTCTCTTAAAAGTCAACCTAGTGAAACTATGGCCTTAGCTTTTTGACCTTCACATTATGGACCTCCTAGAATGAAAAGGATCTTAGACACAAACATTTAATTTCAAATTTAAACAAGACAAGTTGATGTGGTAAAAATAAGTCATTAATCAAGATAAAACCATAATTGAACCCCACACACATGCTTGTCTTCATTATTTCTCGCAAGGTCAAAATTCCTAAACAAAGGTCCACATGCCACCATTTCAAACTTAGATATCATAGCCAAAAGGCTATTAAGAAACACATTGTGGTGCTCTACCGCAATAAGAACATCTTGGTAAGAAACTTTTATACAAATCTTTCTAGGGATGATCCAAACTTGTATGTCCAATATGAGCCCCTCATTTAGAGCATTGATCTTTTGGGTTTGAGTCATTTATAGGGTAATGCACATTCTTCAATTCCTTGCTATTGTAAAAAAAATTCTTCTAGGTTCATCTAGCATCAAAACAAACACCTCCATCCATCCTCAAAACATTTATCACTAGCAGTTCTGTGTAGAAACACGTAACAATGAGATGATAGGAAGAGATGTACAAGAAAGGGAAGGGACATGTAGGGACTAAGGTTGGGAGAGTTTAGAATGTGTTGTGGCAGATACAGACAAGATCATGACATAGTGATACATACTAGTGCATACTTATTGTATAGAACATTGCATAAGAGGAAATGCAAAAAATAATTTAGAGATGAAATAATAAAGCGCAAGGTAGAGAGTGAGAATGAGGAAATCATTAGAGAGAGAAAGATAAACTATAAAAGACTAATGCATGGGAAAATCTAGACTGTTAAAGAGCACCAAATCAAGGATGCAACAGTATATTAACATATATTGTATAAAAAAAGATATTTAGCCTAAGGCAGAGAATAATAATCAATAATACCTAATGTAAACAAACATAGAATTTTGTTCCAACCATAACCAAAACAAGAAATCCATAAATCAAACAACATTGGTTTCAATAGCTACCCAAGTGTAGAAAGCCACAATATAGCTCGAGCTATACAATAATAATCAACAAAAACTCCATAACCTCAACAATTTAATTCTTACATATATATATTGATATTAAAATATACCCAATATAGCATAAGGAAGAGAACAATAATCAATAATACCTAATGTAACCAAACATAGAATCAACAATATTAATTATTTTATTCTGTTCCAACCATAACCAGAAAATGAAACCCATAAAATATAGCCTTTTCAACAGCACCTTCTACAAAATGAAACAATATAGCTTAAGCAACATAACTATAATCAACAATGTCCAATTGAAGCTAACAAAAAGCATATAGGATTGACTATTTTATTCCATTGCAACCATAACCACAAACCAGAAGCCATAAATCAAAGTATTTTAACATGTATTGTATAAAAGAAGTTATAAATCAAGTTCATTCAGTTTGAACAATGCAAATGTACTCTTTTTAGAACAAAACCATATCATATATTGAAATAATCTTGGCTTTACAAAAACACCCTATCAAAAATTGAAATAATATAGCATCTAGAAGAGAACCCTATCAAAAATAAAACAATGTAGGCTAAGATAGAGAACATTAATCAATAAGCTTTTTGATCTTTTCTCAACAGTATGGTTTTGAAAATTGAAAGAATACAACCTTTTGAAGAGGAGTCCATCAAAAATTAGAGAATACAGTGCAAGGTAGACAAGAACAATTGACAAAAACTGCATAATGTCAATAATTTTGTTGGATCATAAGAGGAATCATTGCACACTATAACCTTTGCAACAACACCTTCTTGAGAATGAAACAATATAGCTTATGCAAGAGAATAATAATGAGAAATTCCCAATGGAACCTAACATATAAAGTGGATTAAAATTAACTATTTTATTCCATCATAGCCATAGCCTGAAACATATGAATTCTATTTGAATCTTATGTCAAAAACATATATATTTGTACATAAGATATATAAAATAAAACATAACAAAATGAGTCCTGGTTTCCACCCTTCCATATTGGGTCATGCAGCCTCATGGACTATCACCAAACCCCTGAGAAAGAATATATGTTGTCCATCACTCTAATCAAGGGTGAAATGAATTTTTCTTATCACAATCCACATAGAGTATATTAGGATCTTATTTTCTATTTGACCATTGCAACTAATTTTTCAATTAGTTCATCAAATTTCCCATTATAGTTGGAGTATGGTCTAGAAAAATAACAAAAAAATGTGAAGTGTATTTTGGTGAGTATTTGTATTTGACAGAGAATATGTAAATCAATAGATTTAAAGAGCTCTATAATGTATAGTACAAAATATACAATACACATGTAATGCAAGGGATCAAATAAGTAAAATTTAAGCATACTTGTGCATGTGCTACATTCCAACAGGTAGACAAGAAAATGAGGGTTGATGTGCACCCTACCATATTGACTCATGGGGTGCCACATGCTCTCACCAAACCTCTAAGCAGTAAAATAAACTAACCGCCACTGTGATCAATGGTAGAAGCAATGTTTTGGCCACTAATGAGTATAAATAAAATCATTGGAATCTACATTATGGCTCAACTATGATCTGGAAGAATAAGAACAAAGTGTGAATATTAATGCAGTGGTCATCTCTAATTCATAGGAAACATGTAAACCAAGAGATATCAAAGTTGATTATTTTATAACACACAATTTTCTATGTACTTGTAATGCGAGGAATGAAGTAAACAAAACTTCTAGACATACCTAGTGCATGTCATAGAATGCACTCTCAACATAAGAAAGTAGCACCCGATGTCTACCCTACCATATTAGGTCATGGAGCATCATGCGCTCTCACCAAACCCCCAAGCAAGAGAAACTAAATTTCCCACCATTGGCATCAATGGTGGAAGTAATGTTTAGGCTTCTTCTTAATTAATACAAACTATAAAGGCATTGAAAGCTCCACGTATGATAATTGTTTGGGTTGAGTATGGTTGCAAACATGAAATAATAATGCAAAATTTAGTGTACTAAACATATACTATTGGTAGACGATAAATCAATCACAAAATATAAAGACTTATACAATTCATAACAAATTGTATGCAATGAAGGTGTAGTAGAAGAGTGCAAGCAAATAGAATGTAGGCATACCTTGTGCAGGGAATCAATTGGAAGATTGAGAGAATAATAGAGGCTTGCTTTGCACCCTTCCACATTATGGCATCGAGTGTCATGGATTCTCACCAAACCCCTAAGCTGAAATTTTTTTTGTCCATGAGTTTAATCTATATCTCAGTATATACATTTGCAATCTAAGATGCTATCAATGAAATACCATTAGACACAAGGGAAATTAGAAGTTTAGCACAACAAACATGTGTCATTACTACACAATATTTAAATGAACAAATATAAATAGTTGTATAGTTAGTAACAAATAATATCTAATATATGTGGAATAAAATACATCATATAAATAGGATGTAGGAATACCTTTTGCAAAGAGCAGCAAATAATATGTGGACAATTGAATATAATTGACTTCTAGAATCTATCAATTTTATTAAGTTGAAATCACTATTATCATTTTTTAAAAACATATAGAGTTGCGACATTTGTGACAAATAATTTTGAATGTAATTACAAAAGAAGAGATGGAAAGAATGAGATACAACCTTACCTTGTATACAAATAGAATATAGTTCCAACTCGAATAGCATGTGAAACTTGTGACCACGAAGGTATTAACAATTGTGAAGATCTACAGTAACAATTGGAAATGTTCCCAATCTAAATTTTCTAGAATCTAAATTTGTTAGAAAGAAATGATTCAAGCGCGATAGATATGGAAGCGGCACTATTTAGTAAAGTGGAGGAAGTTGTTGAGAGAAAAGTTGAATTTATATAATTGATCATGTTTTTTGGTGGGAACAAGGGGAAACATAAACCAACAATTGAGTAGAAACTTCTCGTAGTGATGATTGTATAAGTAAAACCTTCAGAATGTTGGGTAAAGTGATCAAAAGTGGGAATGAAGGGTACTGTGAAAGAATTGAAATGAAAAAGAAAAGGAGAAGTGGTGTAGTTACTGTGAAAAACAAAAATATTTCATGATGGTAGTAGTGCAGACAATTATTGGATATGATCCTATTCTTTGATTCGAAGTGCATTGTATTTGTTGGAATGTAGACTAGAATACCTGTCAAAAGAGAAAGGTGGATCTATGCGTATTCCTGCTAGTGATTTAACATGAGAGAGAGTTGTGAATGTTAGTCCTTGCCTCTCTTTATTTCCAATATCTATTGCAGATTTCTCTAGTGTTAAGCCTTGAGATTTATGGATTGTTATAGCCCAAGCCATTGTCAACAAGAGTTGTCTTCGGCTGACTCGTGTGATTAGGATAATCAGGATGAATCTTGGATTGTCCTGATCCCATGTTGGGCCAATGCAGTTATGGAAGTTAACAACAACATATTTAGGCAGTTGAGGTGGTTTAGCACACCTAGCATATACAATGGCCTTCACTAAACCCAATGATTCACTAACCAAGCCAATTGCCACCCAAAGATTTGTTGTCAACATTACTTGTTGACCAATTGCAAGCAAGAGTTCTACTTGAAGTTGTTCATCATCACCGTAATTTGTTGGGAATAAGTGGATAGCCTCATTAATCTCTTGGTTTTTCTTAGACACAAGCATGGATTTTGTTCTATTCATAAGAATTTTCCAATCGACTAGGGATGCCTGGAAATTTCTAATATTCATAAGGAGCATACGAAACTATTGTTGTGAATCGGATTGTCTGTGCTGGAGAAAGATAGTGTCAAGCGTAACAACAATATTGAAAGTGTGCCAAAGTTCCAGCACTATGGAATGAGAACTATAGATAGGCCTGTCCATAATAGGGGGTAGTTGTGCCAAGCCACCCACGAGTATAATAGAAACACCACCAAATGGCTCCATATGTCTTCTAAGGAATGCTTGCCACAATTGACTATCTATTTTAAGGAACAAATTGGGACCCAAGAAACTCATTTCATCAATTAGTATGTACTTAATATGTTTGAATTCTTCTTGAAATATGGTCAATGGTTGTCCTTTCAATGGATTGATATCTTTTATTGGTATTCAAAGAGAAGTATGTACTATGGAGGCATAAACATTGTAAGCAGCAACACTTGTTGGTGCCAAAACAAGAAAAGGGTTCATTTTCTGACTCAATGATCAATTTAGTACTCTCCATATCTTGCCAATCAAGAATGATTTACCTATGCCAGCAATTACTTGGATGATCATACAAAGAAGAGGTGATGAGGGCAGGTCAAGATGGTGTTGTTCAATGATTTTCAAAGCAAGCTCTTGTCTAGGAGGTAGTCAATGGAAAAGGGTTGACATTGCCAACAAACAAAGGGTGTATTTATTTGTATGCAATTTACTTGTTGAAACAAACTATTCAACAATGCTATGAAAATTATCTGGAACATGGTGGTTGTCCCACCTATAGTGCAGGTCAAAGTTCTACTGACCCAAGAGTTGTAGCTAGTAAAAAAAAAACATTGTTTGTGGCACCAAGTCGAGAGAGAAACTCCCATTCATATTCATATGTATGCAGCAAAGACTGTGCATCATCAGTGTCACTATCACTACCCTCCCCATTGATAGGGGGGTCAATAAGTCTATTCACATGTTGAGCGACATAGCCAGCAACATAAAATAACCTCCAATTTTATGTTATGGTTCCTCTTGTAAGGCCTATGTCAGCGTCAACATTTTGAAAAGGTTTGAATAGTAATAATTCTGACCAGCAAAATGTTTCATAGGCATCACTTTTTTCCAAGGGGATGGTCTTGAAAAGTGGGTAAAAAATGATGATTGTAGGTTGTGGCCAAGCATGCCATGTAATACCCCCATGTTACTGACACTTTTTGCTACTATTTGTTACTCTTGTGTGTGAGCTTGATACTAGTTGTAATGGTGATTAGTTCACCGTCTTGGTGTGTGAGGATGCCCCCTGTATTAGGGAATCTTATTTTCTTTTGTTTACCGGCTTCTAGGAGTAAGCTGATTTTATGGGAGGGAGGATGTAATACCCCTCCTCTTACTGTTTGGATTTATTAACTTTTATACTTTAACTTGATACATTGATACTATGATGATACTATTATGGTTTGATTTGGTTGGTTTGAAGTTTGATGATGTTATTCCCTAGTGGACATGATCATTTGATATGACATTATTAGTATGATTTATGATACTTTGTGTGTTGATTGGATTATTGTTTATTCAAATAGTTTTTCATTAATGTTTATATGTCAATGTGATGATTCTATGGTGATGTTATTTAATTTAGTATTATTTTATAATGCGATGGTTAATAATTAGTTATGATGCAGTAGTTAAGTAATCACATTATCTTATGATCAATTTGGTTAGAAATGTTAGTTCATCATTGATATTGCAATTGTTAGAATAGATTAGGTGAGATGATAGTGTAGCAACACTCATTCACGAGTGCCCTGCTACACTGCAATTCCTTCTCACAATAGGATGTTTGACTATATATATACATGTGCTACTTGACGTTTATTTGGATGCAGGATTGTAGGAATAAGTCTCAATTCCACCTGCTTCGGCAGGAAAGGGTGAGCAATAAATTAACCCAATGGGTAAAAATGTTGAAAAAGGGAGTAGGTTTGGAAGTGTCCCCATCCCAAGTCCATCGTCCTGTTGTAGTTGTTGTGTCATGCCTGAAGTGTTGTCCTTGTTGTTATGCATTTTGATTGTTGAGTATTTATTTATGGTTAATGTTCAAGTAATTAATCTTATTTGATAAGATAATTAATTAAAGTTGTCTTGTTGTTTTGATTTAATTACGAATTAGAAAAATGTTAAATTTAAATATATTGTAAATTAAAAAGGTATTTCATTAATTAAAGTGTAAGAAATTAAATTAAATTATATTAATATTGTTGAGAATAATTAGATATTATCTTTTTATTAATATTAAATTAGAAAATCTTGTGTGGAAAATATCTTGTGTAAATAATTAATTTTTAATTAAAAATTTTAGATAAGTGTGAGCTTTTAAAAGCTGGAAAAGGACCAATAAGAAAAGAGGATTTTTGGAAAAAAAAGAAAGCAAAGAGCTTTATTGATCCTTTGTTTGGATTTATTATTTTTATGAGAGAATTATTGACACACAGGAGTTTTTGCTCTGTTATTTTGGATCTGGAAAAGAAAATAAAAATAAAAGAAAGATAGTTTTGGTTGGGTGTTTTCAGGATAAAATTATTGTGGTTTTGAAAGAAAAGATAGATTCAGAAGAACATTGAAGGCCGAAGATCAAGAAAACAGCGGAAGGCAGGAAGTCGAGAAGAGGATTCAGAAAGGATTCTTCACCAGACGAAGGACTCCAGGTTTTCTTCTGTCATTTATTATCATTTCTGTTGTGTTTTGAACAATATCTATTTGTTGTGTTTTGAAAATTTATAAGAAGAAGTTCTGTGGTTTGAAATTTGTCTGTAAGAAACCCTTGAACCCTTTTGTTGAAAACTTTAGTAAATCTTTTTGAAAATTCTTCCATATAGTTTAAATAGTGAAATTATTGTTTTGAATTTAAAACCAATTTTCTTATGAATTAAGTTCACATGTCAATCTATATTAGATTTAATAGAAAATCTTCTGTTATATTATCTATTGAAAATTTTATTTGTCAAGATTATTCGTTTTGAATATTTGCTATATATATATACACAGGTGTATATATATATATATTTCATTTTATAAAAAAAAATTATAAATAAATGTATATTTGGTTTGAATTTTCGAGGTTGAATGCTGAATGAAATATCTAATCAAAATAAATTTAATTTTTGGAAACCCATTATTTATTTATTTTTTCTCTGAAAACGAAATTGTACAAAAAAAATAAAAAATACACATTGAATTAAAATTATGAATAGAGGGAAAAATTATTAAAAGAATTTTTTTTATTAAAGAATGGGAGGAGGGGAGTGGTCGGCGATGGCCATACCACCCCCGACCCCCTGTATTGGGCGCAACAGTGGTAGCCGCCACTAGGCTGCGTCCTCCCCTTGGGAGGTACCCAGTACCTCCTGGGGCTGTGTAATACCTTTATTAAATTCGTTTCTTTTTAACTTTTATTTATTTTTCCTTTTTATACAATTTTTAATAAACATTTTTTTTAATTTGATTTTTTTTTATAATTTATATATATATATATATTTATATTTATTTAAAATTATAATTTTTAAAAAGTATGATATTTAATGAATTTTGTAAAATATTTTTGGTAAAATGATTTTTTTTATAAAAATTTTGTACCTTTAATAATTTAAAATATATGCATGTAGAGTTAAGACTATTTTCATAATAGATTTTATAAATAATTAGATGATTTTTCATAGTTTGCATTGTTATAGTTAATCTGGAAAATTAGAATTATAGTACGTGTTTCTTTTAGTTAACTGAATTACCTCGTCTGATTGGTTCATTGATTCGGTGAAGTTTGTGGTGCAATATAATTGTTCATGGCATTGATTTATGTAGTTGTCTTCTCTCGAGCTCACTCGTTTTATCCAATTGTGGATTTCTTTGTTTTGAGTTTATGTTTTGCGAGTGAATCCCTGAGTTAGTTATCTGTAAGGAATATTTTGTATGTTTTGAATTTAATCAAACTTTCTCGAGATATTGATTTATGAAATTTGGTGAAATTTATTGTGCTTGTAGTGGGTTTGCATTGATTTATGATTTTATGCACTATTGAGATTATTTATTTTGATTAATTAATTTATTGTATGGTTGAAAAATGGAATAAGCGATTTAGTTTAATTATTTATTTATTAAATGTCTTGAATTTGAATATATTTGTAAAACTTAGAGATAAAAGAATGATTTATTTTAACTAGATGAATTTGTTATTATAATACCCCGTTTATGAATGTAACTGTTGATTATTTTATTCAAATGACTTTATTCATTAGAACACTTTGATTAGGGAAGTCAATTGTGAAATTTAGAGTAAATGATTGTGTTGCCTGGAATGCTTTTCTATCATGTTTCTTTTATTCTCCATGTCGGGAAAATGGGGTTAAGGGTCTATGTAAGTCTTCCAGAGAAGTTCTCTAGAGTTGGATGTTTTGTGTAGAGGTTCAATTTATGAATCACCTTGGGAATGGTGTACAGTTGTACTATTTTGTTGTACCCAGTTTCCATGAATGGGGATTTGTGCCTCCTGAGAAATAGGAGAGGGTAATGAGATTGGTACCTCATTTAGGAGTGTGTTTTCGTATTTGATTTCCTCCAGTGTTCGAAGTGAGTTTCCTTGTTTTGTTCCTCCTTGGATTGGAGAGGTTATGCTGTCTAGTTACCTATTGTGATATTGTTCCTTGTGTGTTGTTGATAGGAGAGTGGCTCTTTGTGGGGGTCTGGCACACAAAGGGGCGCCAGGGTAACTCACCTAGAGTTTAACTAAGTGATAATCTAACAGAATTAATGGGGATCTTTCACACTAATAAAGATAAAGAATGTCTCTTTCGTGAAGCAAGTGAATGATAAGGCTCGAGATGAGATGGTATGCATAGTTTTGCATGAGGGTCCGGTGGCCGGTAGAGGCAAGCCAGGGTAACCCAGGATGGGGGTCCGGTAGCCTAGGAAGGTTGAGCTAGGGTAACTCATGGAAATTTATGCATGACACTCTTCCTATGTCGATAGTTAATCAGTTGATGTGTGATGTTCATGATCTTTGTTCTCTGGAAGCATTGTAACCTCGTGTTAAGTGATATTGTGTTTGTAGTTGTTAAGTGACTTTGTGATTGTAGTTGTTAAGTGATATTGTGTCTGTAGTGGTTAAGTGATTTATTGATTTCTCTTTGGTTATTGTTGGATGTAGTCTTTGATATTATGCCTTGAGTTTCATTGATGTTGTGAGTGTGACTAGTTGTAATTTGGAAAGGTGTTTAATTGTGATGTTCAAGAGTGATTTGTTGATTGTGTCTTTTGGTTTGTCATTGTGAGTTTTTAAGTGGTCTTGATGTTAAGTTGTCTATTTGGAGTTAGTCTTTGTTATTGTTAGGCGTGCTTGGTCGGGGATCCTTCCTTGTCTACTCCCAGCACGGGGGTGGTTGGGTGGAACGTGCTTCGCACCCCGTTGGGTTTCCCTTTCTGTTGCAGATGTATCTTTATTGCAAGGTTTTAACGGATGATGTTGGCCCAGTGTTCTTATGTACCAGATGTATGTTATACTTTAGATGTAATGTATTCATTGATGTATTGTCTCCCACATGGGTCGGGATGACCTTGTTATAAATTGTATATGTGGTTGTTGAGATGTATTTTCAGTCAATTGTATTTTACTATCATTTGGATGTAATGTATATTTAGGCCATGTATTTATTTAGGAACAATCATTTGTAATAGTTGTGTTAAGTTGTGTTATATATGTGGTAATATAAATGCTTCATATCTTTATAGTATCTTTTGTTGTCATATGTACATATGTTATGAATATGGTTATTGTTTAATAGATATTTTAAATGATGAAATGTGAATAAATGGTGTTACATGATTGTTTAATTTATGGTTTATTCTATTGTCTTGGTTATGGGTTAGAATAGTAATGTCACCTCGTGTACCCCAATGGAATTAGTTGTGTAACTTAATACATTGTTATATTGGAATACTTAAGTAAGTTATTATGTTCTTTTTAAAAAAAATTGTTCCGTTATTATTAGTTCCTTTGGGGTTCGCACGGCGGGGTGTTACATGCCAGACTACACCTTTGTATTTTTTTGATATGTATAGAGTTGTGCAAAATGAATAAGGGATATTGCCTCCATTTTAGTTGGTCTTTGCATGTAGGAATGAATAGAACCACTAGCAAGCTCATCACCATTTTCAACTGTTTTCAAATGATGAAACATCTTCCTGCTAATGTTCAAAGACAAGAAATGTTGTTTTGAGATGACAAGGGGAAACTTTTGCAGCATATGGCATGTTTCTTATGGACCAATGTCACGATCAGCAACCAAATAATCATGAATTTTTGGTATGCAAGCAACAATGTATCCCCAGATGAATTTGTATTTGTAAGCCTCTACAAGATATCAATGTAGCTTTCATATTTTTTCTTAGAATTTGATGCATGTATGGGTATGTGCAGGATCATGATGGGCCAAAAAGTGGTGATATGATGGGTATTTGTAGGGTATGTGGCTGACGACTATTTTTGTACCCAAAATTGATGAAATAAAAAGGGTTTTTAAAGGAGATTCTCAACTTTCCACCAATATAAATTATGCTTTACTTTAAATTTAATAAATAATTATTATTCATTTTGTATTTGAATTATGACTAAATTCCTAATTGATAGGCTGATTGAAAAACATCTATAGCTTTCAAACAGTATCACATTTTTGGAATCCAAAACATGCATCAAATTCTATGTTTCGCATACTATAGGATTAAAAAAAGAAAAATTGAATTTCATGAACTTTTGACCAAGTTAAGGTGGTCAGACATACGAGTTTTATATTTTTTAAAAGTTGCAATAAAGAAATCATAATTAATCATTTACATGGAAAAAAATTACAAAAAAATATGTGTCACATCTGGACATGAGTCCTCTACTTATTTCTAAAATCTTATAAAAAAATATTATCATTTTATTATGGTTAGGGTGGTCAGAAAGACACCTACTTCTTATTTTTTCCCTGAAATTTAAGAACTACTACATTGAAATTTCAAATTTTCACCAAATAGATTTTAAAAAATAAAAAATAAACCTAGTATTTTAGAAACTATATTCAATTTTCTATAGATTCTATTCTTACATATTTTTGAAATAATATAGATAACTTAATCAAATTTTTACGTCAAGTTTCCTAACACTGATATTTTTGAATTTTTTGCCACTTAAGGGCCTATTTTTTCCATGATGATCCTGCACATACCCATCTTTCAAAATGTAGTTTATCACAATTTATCTAGACAATACTAGCTAGCAATCAACATTTTATCACTAGATTGCAAGCATCTCAAGGTTGTGGATATTAACACACTCATCATTTCTTGCTAGTTTGTATGATTTGTTCAATTCACTGTCAATTGCCAATGTTGAAGATGGTTGTGTATTCCATGGAGCTTTGTAGCGATGTTGTAATTGTTGGCCATTTTTCCTTAGGAAAGTGTATTGAGTGCACTGGGTATGCTTTTGAACCATTTTTAACAACTATTCATAGTCTGCCATTGGATCCATAGAATAAATTTGCATAGTATTAAGCAAGCATGGGTCATCCAAAGTTGAGTGGTGGATCCTTGATATTAGCTGCTCTAGGGCATAAGGGTTCCATGCTAAAACATAGTGATCAAATAATTTTTTTTCTTGTTGAAGCTCATTTGGGTTGGACCAATCAAGCATGTCCATGTTTGGGGAATCTGGGAGCCATAAGAAACCATGTACATGTGCTAACCCATGATGTTTCCACTCATACTTATACCAATGGTCCTTTGTGTGGAAGAGTCTCTCAATAACCTCTTCAAAGAAAATAGTGAATTGTAGGTGCATGCACAAGGATTTTATGTGCGGGTTATGCACAATATTCTCTATGAAGTGTCTTTGGGAGTATGGAAAATCAAATTGGGTATGAGGTTCAATCACCCTATGTAGACCATGCCATTTTGTATCTCCAAAGCTCAAGGTGAAGAAAAGAGTCGATGTACTAAGCTAGTGGATCATTGTTGCAAGCTCTTGTTGACTCTTGGCCCAATATGACCAGGTCCCTTGCAAGGATGTACCAAAGTGAACAAGCTAGTTTTCTATCTGGGTATCTGGTGCATCCCTAACCAATTTCCACAAAGAAAGAACCAACTTTGGAATTCTTTCCTCCAAGTTTTTTTTTATAAAAACTAATGTTGGTTGTTGGCTTCGATGTCTCATTATCAAATTATAAATGTAATATCTAAATCTGACATGCCTCCCAAATCTATTATCATAGTATCTCATCAAGTGCAAGGAATATTCATGTAAGTGAATTTGTATTGTTCTCAATTGTAGGGGCATTTCCATGCCAGTGGGGAACAACATTGGAAAATCCATACTTAATAACCCTTTTGTATTATATTCATTGATAGGGTTAGAATTTATTTTAGGCTAAGGTAAGGTATTTTGACTAGTGTCTTTAATTTGTAAGGCATCTCTAATTTCCTACAATTCTCGAGGAGGGTTGGGCATCAATGGAACAAATGATGATGAGTCTTGAAGGTCAGCTTCCTCATCAACAAAACTTTCTACAATTTCCATTGGTTCATTTGGATCATGCCTCAATTCATCCATTATGTGTAAGAGATCAGAGATGTCGATACTTATAGAAGGCAACAAATTTAAAGCATCACAATCTATTACAACATCACTATTGTATGGTTCATTCTCAATTTTATATATTAATTCATCCATGACATTATGTTTGTCAACATCGCAATCATAGTTTGTCCCCTAAATGCCAATTCTTTGCACAATCACAACTTCAAAATCATGTAGCCAATGCGGAAAAAAGTTGCAATGCATGTGATGTCTTGTGGGAAGCTTATAGTATGGCCACTATATTTGTATTGGCTTCCTCTAGCATGGGTTACTTATAAAAAGGGAGAAACTCTAGCTATAAGCATTTCTTTGACTTGAGTAAGCTTTGCAACGACAACTGGTTGTGGCCCTAGATCCATTTTTTTTTCTAGGCTATATCTATGGACACCTTTTTCAGAAGCACAATGCAAATAAAGAATGCTAGCACTAGATTCTCAAACTCTCATGCCAGCATAGCTCTCATTGCAAATAGAACAATTTTTTAATTCAGACAAAGCATCAATGCATTGACAGAAGGATTGCATTGCTATGCAGAAAGGTTCACTAGATATGTTTCCTGAGGGTTGGGATTCCAAATATGTGGTTAGAAAGGCATTCCCAACATGGGTATGTGGCAATGTATAGCCAGGTATTGTGGAGGCAGGTTCATAGTGATGGGTACGGTGCAACTGCAAAGGGGTGGAAGTTGAGGGGGATTAATAGTGAGCAAATGTTACTAGCGAGCTTTCTTGCAATGGTGGTGTGCCTAGCTGGGCATGGGGTGACAAGCTAGTTGGCTCAAGAGTACATCTTTGTTGTAAGTACTTGGCTCACTAACCTACACAAATCTAGTCTTTGTGGCATGCATAATAAAGTCGGTTTCTTTTGTGTTTTGCTTCCTTTTGACGATCCACACTCGATGTGGCATTGAAACCGAAAGAAGGTTGCAATTACTACAGTAATAATATTAACAAAAAAATAAAAGGGTTACAAACACCAAGTTAAAGGGAAATGGCATAACTAAAGTGGTCAACCTAATTTAATATGCAAAAAAGTAGCCAAAGGCACATAGCAATGATCAATAATACCCTATGGAAAGCAATATAAACTATATAACATGAACACTTTTTCTATGTTCCAATCATTAACACAATATGCAATCCATAAAGGAAAGAATATTGGTTTGAACAGTGGCCTAGATGGAAGACTCACAAAATAGAAGAATCCATAGCAATAAAGCCATGCACAAAGAAATCAAAATGCACACATGGCACATTTTTTTTTTGAACAATGCTTTATGGAAAAACAACCAAAGCATAAATATATGTATATGTATACATAATTGTATGTATCCATATGAATTTTCTTTAAAAGTGCTTTCAAACTCCAACTGAAAAAACCCAAAATGCAAGCAATCAATCTCATTGGGGACGTGGCTAATTCAAAAGGAAATGCATCGATTGCATTACTAAATTTGCATATGGATAGGAATTAATGGTAACACCATGCATTGACAAGACTTATTTTTAGGAGAGCATTATTTGTGTTAAACCATGTCGCATAAACTATTTATTTGTGAAGCGTAACATGATACATAGTTTAATACTTAAATACTCTTCTAAAAAAGAAGTCTCGTCAATGGTATCAGGTCAACTATGTCCACAAATTTCTACCCTATGATCAAACGTGAAATGAATGTTGTTGATTATTGCCAATATAGCACCTTTCATTCTAATGGTTACTTTTTGAGCCTACAAGGAATAATACCCAGGGCATGAGAATTGACATTATGCATTACATGAATATATACAAATTTCTTGCTTGAAGATGCAAAATCATAGTGCAAGGGAGGGAAAATTTAGAAAATAAAAAATCCGCATTCAAACAAAAACTATTCCCTATAGTCACTTATTGATAATAAGGAAAATAAACATATATGGAAATGTGTTTGAAAATGTATATATGCATATACAATTTGTGTTCAATGCAAAGTGTCATGAATGGAAGGTATGATGTACTCTTTAAAGAAGACTGTACTATTGTTGTTGCCTATCGTTGTGCATCTTCTCTTCCTTTATGACACTCTCCATCCAAAATAACTTCACATTTTTCATTGCACATGCATATATACATATACATATAGTAGAATGAAGACAAGAATTTCCAAAAATTTATGGGTTTTGCTACTTGGAAATATAAAAGGATGTCTATGCCAGCTAAGAAAGCAACAATGCAATCAATCAATAGTCAAACAATGAAAAATGAAAAAAACCAAAGAAATACTTACTCTCCGCCATACAGTTATTACTAAGACATCACAATTAGCAATATGCATCGGATGCATATCTAGCTATTTGCTAGCTGTAAAATATAAAACATTGTAGAAAAGTTAAAAAAATTGAAAATTACAAACTTGTACATTCACAAATACTTTCTGCAATAGTGATCCACTAACAAAAACCAAACCATGTGCATATGTAAATGTATTTGCAAATGTAGCTATACATAAGAAATTTTTTCAATAGAGAGTGCAACAAATGGAAAGTACAGTGTACACTTTGAAGAAGAGTGTAACGTTGCTGCTCCTATGGTTGTGCATCATACCTTCATTTGTTCCAATCTCCATCTATAAAAGCTTAATGTTTTCCATTGCACATGCATATATACATACACATATGCATATACATATATTACAATGAAGACAAAACATGCTTGCAAACACCCAAACAAAAGAAATGAAGATGTACTATCCACCCTACCATAATTGGGAACACAATATTTTGAGTAAACATTTATATATACATACACATACACTTGCACCATTTTTAGAGTTTTTTGGCAGCACGAGGAAGGCAGAAAGTTGCTATTTGGTTTTGGTGAAGCTTGGTTGGGATTTTTCATCAGTCTTCTTGGTTTTTTGAGCCCTCTAGAGCCAGGAAGAGGGTCGTGGATTTTTTTTTTATTTACATATATGCATGCGTAAATGTATACATGCATACAACCATGTCCACAACTACCCACAACATAGCTAAGTAGCGAAAAGAAAATATGAAATGAAAAACAACAAAACAAGGCATGCTCTCCACCCCACCATATTGGGTCATGAAGCCCCATGGGCTCTCACCAAACCCCCAAGCAAGAATATAGATTGTCCATCACTTTTATCAATGGTGGAAGCAATCTTTCTGATCACACATACCAGACATCCTATGATTGCAACAATTCCTTTTGCGAGCCTTTAAGAAGTAATGAACAATGAATAGAAAATATGAAATAAAAAACAACAAAAGAAGGACTGCTCTCCACCCTACCATATTGGGTCATGAAGCCCCATGGGCTCTCACCAAACCTTTGAGCAAGAACATAGATTTTCCATCACTTCTATCAATGGTGGAAGCAATCTTTCTCATCACACAAAAAACAACTTCTTTTGTGAGCCTCTAAGAAATAAGAACCTAAGGAACACTTAACAAATATGCCAACAAATACAATCCAACATCATTGATTGGATACATATAGAGGAATTTTTTGTTTGGAAATATACATACTAAAGAAGTACATGTAGAAATGTATGTGCATGGCATTACATGTAGACAATATAGATATATAGATGAATGAGAACTTATAGATATAGACACACAATGATACATCTATTGGAAAGGGCAGACGAACTTCAACCTTCAAAAAAGCTCATAATCTTGGCTCATAGTTTTCAAATGAGCTAAAGTCAGAGAAGAATACCCAACAATGCCTTATTGAAATTTACAAAGGCTTTTTCTATTTCTGCTTACATTTTTGAATAGAAAATATTTCCACAACCATTACCACTACACAAACACCATACAACATTAAATGTTGATGCCAAGAGGATGAGCTTCTGTGAAGCTGCAAGTCCAACTACCTGCTGTGAAGTTTTTTCTGAAGCTGGCAACAACATATTTTCTATTTTTTGCGATGGACCAATGACTCCAAAAGCAATACAAAAGTTTTGTAAATGGCACTAATAATAAGAGTGATTCACAATGTATGCTCCATATGTACAGATATATATCTATGGAAAGGAAGCATAGAGACATGCATATGAGGAGAACCCATTTGAATATTGTTTCACTTGTGGTTCACAAGTTGTTGCAGGCTATATTGCTTGATCTATATTAACTCACCATTGATTGTTCCAAATTTTGATAGAGCATTGTTGAGATCTAAGACTATATTTTTTTTGTAAGAAAAAATATTGTTTAATCTATGGTCAACGTCTTATGCCTATCATTTTGCAAGGATATATGTTACTATGAATCTTTGTCTTTAATGGTTTTGTCCATCTGGCTTCTTGTTGAAACAAATATTGTTTGATTTATGGAATTCATTTTCTAGCTATGGCTATAATGCAGCAAAATAGTTAATGTTATACAGTTTACGTTTCATTGCATTAGGTATTGTTGATTATTGTTCTTTGCAATGCAATAAAATAGTCAATCCTATATGATTTGTGTTAGCTTCCATTGGGAGTTGTTGATTATAGTTATATTTTTTATTATAGTCCTATTGCTTAAGCTATATTGTTTCATTTTGGAGAAGGTGTTGTTCAAAAGGTTGTATTCTTTCAATTTTCAAGCAAGTTGTGTTGAGAAAGGAGTGTTTTCTTATATGGGTTTGTTACTGCCAATTTTTGATGAGTTTCTCTTTAATGTTTGCATTTTTTGGGTATGTTTGCAATGAAATAAAATTGTTGAGGTTATCCAGTTTTTGTCAATTTTTATTGTATAGCTCAAGCTATATTGTGGCTTTCTGCATCTGGGTCATTGTTGAAACCAATGTTGTTTGATTTATGGCTTTCCTTTTCTAGTTATGGTTGGAACAAAATAAAATAATTAATGTTGTTAATCCTATACACATCCATATATATGCATATATACATAAAAAAAAATCTGTATATATACACACACACATATATAGATACAAAAATCTGCATATATACACACACATATATATATGCACATATATACATATATACAAATACATATATATACACATATATCTATATACACATATATATATACATACATATATATACACATAAATATATACACACAAACATACATACACACACACACACACACACACACACACACACACAGATATATATATATATTGTTTGAGCTTCCCTCGAAGCATTGTATGCAAAAGGCTATGTTGTTTGTTAAAAAAATATTATTTCATTTATGCTTGGCATTTTCTAGCTATTCTAATTTTCATAAGGTACTGTTGAGAAAAGACTATATTGTCTATGAAAATGAGTATTATTTGGTTTAAGGTTCGCATTTTGTGTGTATGGTTTTGCATGGGTTCCTAGCTGTCATTTTTTGTGTTTTGTGTGTTTCTTTATCTGGGTTGGTGTCCCAACTAAAAAATATACTACTTTCTAAACAAAAACTTATCACAAATAGAAACAATATAGCCTTCTCAACAGCATGCTCCAAAAAATTAGCAATCACAAATCCATGAAAAAATATTCTCGTTTGTGAACAAAAGCTTATCCAAAATTGATTCTCAACAAAATCCTATCACATATAAAAATAATATAACCCTCTCAACAACACCCTATTGAAAATTAGTAATGACAAATCTATAAAAAAAATTACTCATTTGTGAACAAAACCTTTTTGGAAACTGAAACAATACAATCTTTTCAATAACACTATATCAAAAATAATACAATATAGCAAGCACATTCACAAAAAATCCACAGCTAATGAGCACACTTCCACCTTCACACAAGCTTTCCCTCCTCACTCATAGCCACCATGGAAAACAACATAAACCCAAACAATGACACCCAAAAATGTGTTATTGAAAATTGCACAAATGTTTGCTTTGTTTTTTGAGGAATTTTAAGACAGATGTTACTTGAACCATAACCACTACAAAGACACCATACAACAACTAATGTTGATTCCTTTTCATTGGCCTCCTCTATCATCTTGCCAAACATTTTTTTTTTTTTTATAAATAATTTTCCATATTTTCAATGGCACTGGAGACCTAAAAATTGGGAAGGCTAACAGAAATTCCAACCAAAGTTCACCAAAATGGGAGGACAACCTGCCACCTTTTCCCCACCGCTAGAGGGGTACAAAACTAGATAAGAAAATGAGAATTCTAACCAAATTTCATACAAATAGCCAATAAGATTTGAACATATTATCTCATTTATGATTTCCATGTGGTAGGGTAGACGAAGCCACACTATCTAAACCTGTTAATATATCTACTTGTGGACATAATTGTATGTATGTCTACATTTATGTATGAATATAGATAAATAGACATTCATGCAATTTAAATATCCCTATGTATAGAAGTTTCTAGTACATATATGTGTATTGGATATCTATGCTTATATGAATGCAACATAGAATATCTTGATAGAGTTTTGTGTAGATATATGTGTCTATCATGTATTTGTGTATGTAAGTATCTATGTCTAGGTATCCATCTAATATAGTTTACCAAGTGTTCTTGCTACTACTTTGTGATCTATAATGATAGTGCCATGTTGGATATGGATGCCATATGGTTCTTGGCTATAATGTTTGTTATGTATGCCATGCAGCTCAATCCAGAAACCAGTGCAAAACAATGCCATTGAAAATATCGTAAACTCCTCAATTAGTTTAGTGAGTTTTAAATGCAAATTATTATTGGAACCATTCCCAATACATGTAGCACATACACCAAACCTCTGTGACCTTCTTTCATTTATGGTGTGCAGCCTGTGGCACGCTAATTCAAGTAGCAGGTGGTAGGTGGGTTATAACTTTGTATAGGATATTTTGTCAAACTCCCATTTTTTTTCCTTCTAATGGTTGTGCAGAAGGTGGCAGAGGCAATTATTGGTAGTCTTGGGAATAGGGTGGCACATTCCCTACCACATGGGTAGAGAAGGCCAGCAAAATTGAACACTAGTTCATATCTAGATTAATTGTTCTATGCTTTGTGTGCACTAGGAATGGTTGTAACAACACCTACCATTTAACAACTCAGGCAACAAAACAAATGATCAAAAAAATTCTATAAGGCATTATTTGGTGTCATTTTGTTGCTATACACACTATCAGAGCCATGAGAAAGCACGCCAAGCTTCTATCAGAGTGCAAGATTGATCAACCCTTGTGTAGATCCTATAAAGTTGGGTAGATGTTATTTTGTGTTTTTTTTGCATGGGGAGATGGTTACAAAGCAAAAGAAAAGTGTCACTTGTGTAACACACCCCTTTCTCAACAAAACCTTATGGAAAAATGAAACAACATAGCGTTCCCAACAACACCTTCTCAAAAATTAACAGAAGCAAACCCATCCAAAAATAGTCATATATATATATATGTATATTTATATATATATACATATTTACATAGAAAAATCCACATATATACATGCATACATATATATACATATATACATATAAATATACTAGGAAATTTTCAACAAGGCATTGTTTGGTGTCAATTATTTGATATACTTGATATGAGAGTTGTGAGCGATGAGGGTAAGCTTCTATGAGGATGCAAACTAGATTAAGCTTTGTGTAGCTTCTGCGAAGGTGGGTGTAGGTTATTTTGTGTTTTTTGAATGGGTGAATGGCTGCAAATGCAAAAGAAAAATGTCACCTGTGATAATATTTTTCCCATTTTTGTGCAAGAAAGCTAGCGAGAAGAGGTGTGTTTGAAGCAAGTGGGAAGAGGTCCATGTCAAAGAAACCCTTGGCAATATTGTTTGATTTGTGGTTCACGGACTATGCTAGGCTATATTGATTGATTTTCCATAAGGTACTATTGATCGTTTCAAATATCTTGTCTCATTTATCATTTGGGTTTTGCGTGTATCATTTATCATGGATTTAATACTATGATTTTTTGTGGGTTTCATATATATGTGTGTAAATATATATGTAAATATATATTTGTGTGTATATATATGTAGATATATATATGTATATATATGTAGATATATATATGTATATATATATGTGCAACTCTCACCACTACATGGATATCATAAATGAGTGAGGAGGGCATGCTTTTGTGAAGGTGTAAGTGTGTTAATTGGCTATGGAATTTCTCTGAAGGTGGTTGGAGGAAATCTTGTGCTTTTTGCATGCATCGATGGTTGCAAAATGTTTGGGTTGTGAAAATTCTTATATATATGTATATGTGTGTATATATATCTATGTACACCCTTACCAATATTCTTTAATTCATGGTTCATAGTTTGTGCCAAGCTACATTGCTTGATTTACGACAAGGTACTATTGATTGTTTGAAATATTGATAAGTTGTTCAAAAAATACTATATAGTTTCTAAGAATAGAATATTACCTCATTTATGGTTCACGATTTCTTTGTATGGTTTTCCATGTATTTAAGACTGTGAATTTCTGTGGGTTTCTTTTTATGGTCTCTGTGTTCTAGCTATATTTGCAGGCCTAGAGAAAGAACGTGGTCTAGAGAGAGCCAGCAAAAAGAGGTGTATTTGAACCAAGTAGGAAGAGTTGCATACCAGTAATACCATTTTCCACATTGTTTCATTTGTGGTCCGTAGTTTTTGGAACCCTATATTGTTTTATCTGCAATAAGGCACTATTAATTGCTTCAAATTTTGATAAGATACAAAAACAAGTATATTTTTTGGATGAGGTTGTCACTATTAACATTCGGCAAGATGTTGTTGAGAAGGCTATATTGTATCAATTTTTTGATAGGGTTTTGTTGAGGAATGAGTATATTTCAACTCTAATTTTTTTTGGTGAGTCTTTGTGGGTTTATGTTTATGGCTTCCATTTTTTGGCTATGTTTTGAATCGAATAAAATTATTGATGTTATGCAGTGTTTTTTGGTTTCTATTCTATATCTTGGGATATATTGTCTCACCCTCAAAAAAGGTGTTATCAAGAAGTCTTCCAATTCTCCTTAAGGCTTTGTATTTGTTGGCTTATGTTTTGTGGTTATGGTCACAATGGAATAAAATAGTTAATCCTATAGACACTGTGTTAGATTCCATTGGGCATTGTTGATTATTGTTCTCTTCTTTAGCTATATGGTTTTATTTTTTAGAAGCTGTTGTTGAAAAGGTTGTATTGTTTCAATCTTCAATGAGGTTCGATTTAGACAATAGTATATTTTTCTATGGGTTTGTTACCATCAATTTTCTATGGATTTTGGTTTAAGGTTCATTTTTTTGTGGCTATGGATTTCCATTAGTTTGTAATAGTGTATTTTTTGTGTTTTGCAAGTTTTCACAAGTACGCCAGTGTTCAATCCAAGGGCATTTGATTTATCACTTTCGTTGTGTGGTTATTGGTCACAATAGAGTGAAATGATTAATGTTATACAATTTATGCTTGATCCAATCGGCAACTGGGCATAGGTTTCCTAGTATGATATTTCATTTGATGCTACCATTAATTATAATGGTGGACAATATATTTTCCCTATGTTTAGATACATATATTTGTCATTGTGGGTGTAGAAAATATTCATACACACTGATACTCATTATTATTGGTATTGCTACATTTTCCAAATGGCAAGTTGTATTGCAAGTTCCATATCCAAGATTTATGCCACTCTTCGTGTAACTCTAACAACTCACATGCAGGATGGGTGGTTATCCCCTATTTGTGTGAACTTTGGTCAAAAATTTTGTCAACCTTGCCATCTTCTAAACCTTCTCATGCAAGGGGGTCTGGTCGAGATAGAGCTAGTTGATATCTTTTGATTTAAAAATGAAAAGAATTTGGTGTGCCAATAGAGAAGGCCAACAAATTAAACATTGGTTGAGATCAAGACTAATTTGCATACGGTACTTGTGTGGTTGCTATGGTTCGAAAGTAATAAAATAGTCAATTTTCTCATTGAAGGATGGTTGTTACTTGTCTAGACCTCAATAAGGGTTTGTTACAATGGAAGGCTATATATCAACAATGACATGGAACATTGATCAAACCATTATTGAGGCCTACACAAATAACAACCAACCTTGAAATCATATGAAAAATAGCCAACAATAGTCCATTGTGAAGGACATGCACTATTTTATCAGTTTCCAACCATTCACACTGGACAGAAACCACAGATTAAATAGGAATCATCATTAACCTATCAAAAGAACAAACATATCAAGTAGGAAATATGAATATTGTGTACATCTAATTTCACATAGATACATGTCTACACACACGAATGAATAATGTGTGTCTAATTTCACAAACATACATATCTGCAATACATACAAATGGTGTCTACATCTAATTTGGTATACACACATATCCATAGTCAAGGAAACAAGAATAAAAAACTACAAAAGAGACAAATAATTTTTTCCATGCATATATCTCTAAGCAACAGGTTCGTACATATACATCCAACACATGGAATAGATGTATTTGGAGTTGAAAAAAAAATTCCACACAACATTTTAAAGTCACCAAAGAAACTAAAAAATTATGCCATTTACAAAAATGCATTGTTGACTGCAGCTCTATAGCCCCAGATTATAAACAAAGTTAGAGGATGATAGCCAAAAATACCTTTCAAAGTAAAATTAAGGCCAATAGCCTCTCGACTAGCCAACATTCCTTCCATATCACAACTATTCTAGTGGCTGGGGGAAAGGTGGTGGAGGTGGCTAGCACATGCTAAGAAGCTATAGAATAGCTATCAACAATGCCTTGTAGAGAACAACATAAATTGTATAGTGGTGACACCATGAACACAAAGAAAAAGACTTCAATGACACAACCATGATTTCAACAAAGACATATAAAGTAATTTTTCAAACTATGACTAATCAATAGATGCAACGCCTATCAACAAGTCTATAATAACCATTGGAAATTGCATAGGAAATATTGCAACAAAAAGAAAGCCATATGCAAGTCCACTAAAATGGAAGACACATAAATAGCTACACATAGCTTACCCCCAAATAGCCAGCAAACAAAAACGTGAAGAGCACATAAATACGTTGAAATATAAACAAGTCAAACTATACAGCAGAAAGGTTGCAAATGCAAGCAAAGCATGTTTGCAGTTCGCTCAATGCACATGGGAAACAACTAATACAAGTTTCAGGAACAAAGAATAAACAATGAACATACTTACAGGATCAGTGCCTAACTGTTTTCAAGTAGCTTGGGGAGATCTAGAGTCCACCAACATTGCTAGAGCTACTCTTTGTAAAAGATAGAGTTGCAACACTGGAGACTAGCCACAAGCTCTATTGCAAGAACAATACAACAGCCAAATATTCAATCAAACCATCAAAAGTTAACAAGGTCGATTCTCAATTTTTAAATTGCAAACCTTTTTACATTTCAATTTGTTTTGTTGGGACATCTAGAATATGATCGAAAAGAAATAATATAAAAAATGCACATTTACAGATCTCTCCATAAATAATTTCAAAAACAATCTATGTTCCTCCAATACAACCAACCTAGAACATACACTGTCCACCAATGAGATCAATGGTGGCATCAATCTTCCATATATCATAAAAAATAAAACTAATCATTTTAAGAAATACCCAATGAAAATTAACATAGAAATCACTATGTATCAATGTTGTTTAAATCCACTATGACATACATACATATCTACAAATAGGGAAGGAACAAATTTATGATTCATGCCCTTTGTTTTGTGACCATCGTTCCAATATAGCATTCTTCATTGTTATACTCTAGCCTATGCTACATCGTATCATTTTTAACAAGGTGTTGTGAGAACACTATATTGTTTCAATTTCAAATAAGGTGTTGTTCAAAAAATGCTATATTATTTGTTAATATTAATATTGTTCCTAGACTCAAGAATGACTTGTTAGAATGATAGCCTGTATCTTAAGTGTGACAAGGAAGATTCATTTTACCATTGATGAAAGTGGTGGACAATGTATCTTCTTGCTCAGGGTCTTAGTTTCAAGTTATGCTTGCAATGGAGTAAAATAGTTTAATCTTATATACATTGTGTTAGATTCCATTGGAAATCATTGATTATGACTGATTTATAACAATATTTTATGCATGTAATACCATACATGTAGATTTTTGTAGATAGTCAAAATCAAATTAGTCGATATGATCATCAAGAATTCCTTTTGGATAACAACATTAACTCTATAGTATTAACTATTTTATTATGCATTGCAAATGAAAGTATATAGCCAAAGCTATAGAACAACAATTAGCATTGCATTATGCAAAACAACATAGACTATTTTAATATATTACAACCATTTGCACAGAACGAAAGCCATAAATGAGATGATATTAAATTTTCCTATCCATATATTTGTATGTATATCAAAGTAGATGTGAGGAATGTACATACGTACTCTTCCCAATGGTTATCATTTTCTAAAAATAAGTTAATCTATTTTACTCTCTTGCAACCATAACCTAAAAAATAACATTTTTCCCTAAATCATTCATCAGAAACATAGCGATTTGCACATAAAATATATAAAATAAAACTCAACACAATAAGGCTTGCTCTCTACCCTACCATAAAATTATAAAAAATGTATAATGTTGATTTCCATGGAACAGATCTTTTCACCATTGGTCACAGTAGTGGACAATTTATTTTCTTGCTTGGGGGTTTGGTAAAATCACACAACGATCCATGAGCCAGTATGGTAGGATGGAAATTGGGCCTTCTTTTGTTTTGTACATACTACATTCTGCCACATGCACCAGGTATGGCTAAATTATAATTACTTCATTCATCCCATTGCAAGTATAGAGAAAATTATGCATTATAAAATTTATAACTTTGATATCTCCTAATTTACATATTTTCTATGAATTAGATATGATTAGCGCTCTAAAATTCACATTTTGTATACACAAAATATGTATATGGGCTATCCTTTCTAGTAAAATCTTTGCATAGGACAGTATCTGTGAGTTTTAGCTTTCTATTGCAATGATTGCAATGGAATAAAATACTTAATATTATGCAGTTCATTTCATTTTTGCATAATCACCACACTAAAATTTACACTTTTTTGTTATTCTTCCATACCATAGCCCAGCCATAATGCAATATTTGATGAACTAATGTGTTACAAACAACCTTTTAGAATAATGATAGTGACTACAAAACTAGTAACAATGGTAAAACTAAGAATTAGATCCTAATGTACTCTATATTGATCGTAATAAGCAATAGTCATTTCACCACTAGCCAGAGTGGTAGGCAATGTATATTCTTTATGTTACATTTTGAACAGGCTATAGTATTTCATTTTTGATAGCGTCTTGCTGTAAATGCCATGGTCTATCATTCTTTCTCAAGGCTCCATCCATGAAAGGTTACATTTCAAATACACATATACATATATACACATACATATGTACATCTAGATATATATACATGTATATATACATATATATATATATGTATATATATACATATATATGTATATATATACACATATATATGTATATATATACATATACAGATATAGGGGCAGATGAATTATAAGTTTAGTTAGAAATTTTGTCAGCCTCCCAGACTTTTTGGCCTTCTGATGGTTGTGGAAAAGGTGGCAGAAGTAGTTGTTGGCTACTTTGGGAATAGGGTGGCATTTTTTTGGGTCATGTGGATAAAGAAGGCTACGGAAATTAAACGTTGGTTCGCATCAACATTAATTGTTGTATGCTTTTCATGTAGTGGTGATGGTCGTAATAACAATAATCATTTAATGCCTAATGAAACAAAACAAATGTCTGGGAACTTTTCAATAAGGCATTCTTTCAATTTTAATAAGGTTATCTTGAGAAATGAGTATATTTTTACTTTCATTTCCCACTATGAATCTTTATGGCTTCCTCTTTATTAGTATATACATATATAGAGTGTCTCTCCATTTGGGTCGTTGTTGAAACCAATGTTGTTTAATTTATCGCTTCCATTTTGTGGCTATGGTTGGAACAAAATAAAACAATTAATGTTATTGATGAACAATTTTTACTTAATTTATGGCTTCCATTTTGTGGTTATGGTTAGAATAGAATAAAAATAGTTAATGTTGTGCCTTAGGTTATATCGTTTCATTTTTGAACATAATAAAACAATTAATGTTGTTGATTCAATGTTTGGTTACATTAGGTATTATTGATTATTGTTCTTTTCCTTAGGCTATATTGGGTATATTTTAATATGTATATATATATATATATATATATATGTGTGTATGTGTGTGTGTGTGTGTGTGTGTGTGTGTGTGTGTGTGTTTGTATATATGTGTACATATATACATATATTTATATATATTTCAATTTCTCATGGGTCTCTCTTTATGGCTTGCATTTAGTTGATATGGTAGCAACGGGGATATATATACATATATATATACACATATATACATATATACACATATATACATATATATACACATATGTATACATATATACATATATATACACACACATATATATACATATACAGATATTGTGGCGGATGGGTTATAATTTTGGTTGGAATTTTTGTCAGCCCCCTAGATATTTTCCCTTCTAATGGTCGTGAAAAAGGTGGCAGAGGCGGTAATTGGCTGCTCTGGGAATAGGGTGGCATTTTTCGGGCTGTGGATAGAGAAGGCTATGGAAATTAAATGTTGGTTTGCTTCAACATTAATTGTTGTATGCTTTGCATGTAGTGGCAATGGTCATAATAACAACTGTTTAACGCCTAACAGAACAAAACAAATGTCTAGGAATTTTTTAATAAGGAATTCTTTCAATTTTTGATAAGGTTGTCTTGAGAAATGAGTATATTTTTACTTTCGTTTCCATCTTTATGGCTTCCTCTTTATTAATATATATATGTATATATATAGAGAGCGTTTCTCCATCTGGGTCATTGTTGAAACCAATGTTGTTTAATTTATCACTTTCTCTTTGTGGCTATGGTTGGAATAGAATAAAACAATTAATGTTGTTGATTCAATGTTTCGTTACATTAGGTATTATTGATTATTGTTCTCTACCTTAGGCTATATTGGGTAAATTTTAATATTAATATATATGTATATATATATACATATATATATACACATATATATATGTATATATATACATATATATACATATATATATATATGTATATATATACATATATATATACATATATATATACACATATATATATGTATATATATATACATATATATACACATATATGTATATACATATATATGTATATAAATATATTTATATATATTTCAATTTCCTGTGGGTCTCTCTTTATGGCTTGCATTTAGTTGATATGGTGGATGGCTCGCGCCCACAAAAGGATATGGAAATCACAGTAAAACCTTTCCTGGGAATTGGACATTCCAACAGGTGACTTATATCTTTCTATGGACGTTCATTTTACTTGTCAAACCAGGGGACGTAGACTTTAAATGGCGCGGGAAAATATATGCACTAGGAACTAGTTTTGGTCAAATCTTAGCAGAAATAATACTGGAAAGAAATTCTATCTAAGCCACAAAATGGTAATGCAAAGTTCATTAACTCAACTATGATAGAAACCATAACAATTACGACTGAAACGCAAACTATGAACTGGCCTTATGCTGCAGGAACAGTCATAGTGATGGACTCTCTATGCTGCAGGAGCACTATAAGACTGAGTTTGTATGGAAACTTCAAAGATGAAAGCTAACTGAAGATCAACAGAAAATAACAACTAACTAACTAGCTACAGATACTTACTAAGTGGGCCCCCTTAGCAAGCATCTACTGATTACACAGATGCTATTTAACTCAGAACTTCATCGAACTTTATTCATGAAAACAGAATGATATACATTGCTTTATTGATGTGGAAACTAACAACAAACTCTATCTTTGATCATATAGATTATGTTTCTCATTATCATACTGACTCTTACATAATATCTACTGTTACTATGCTTCTAACTTTCTCTAACTATCCTCTCCTCTTCTGTCCCCCTCGTGCAAGAGGAGAACTTTATTTATAAACAGGAGAGCAACTAACTAACTAACTCTATCAAAGAAAATCGTGGAAGTAAAATGTATCCCAGAATCAAGGAACAAACTTCATAAATGAATTTTTGTGCTCAACCCAATCCAGAGAGAATCTAGCGCTCCACTCTTTCCAGATTGACTTATCATTAAAAATATTTCCCAACGGTTTCGGTCAAAGAGTCTTCACCGGAGCTTCCTCGTAGTCATGCAGGAAATGGACTTTACTGCAAGGCCGAGATCGGCTGCGCTTGACTCGATCATTCTTCAACAACCTGTGAAACAAAAGGTAACAGATGCGAAAGAAAAGGCGTATGGCACATACACGATATCTATTCATTAATCACACATTTTAAATCTACTTCATCATTCAAAAATTGTATACGATATACCAACCATTTTAGGGAGTCAATGGGCAATAAATGCAATCAAGTCAACACCATGAGCTGCAGGAATATGAAAGTATTATGCTACAAGATATCCCCGTAAAAGGTTTCAACAATGTTTAGACAGCCATGAAATAACAAAAGTAAAGACATTAAAAGTTTATCATAACATCCAAATTATGAGCATATTTTAAGCTCATCAGTGGACAAGGTAAAATTGTTGACCTTATTAGTTTTTGTCGATGATTACTGTCTAGGTCACCCTATATTCTTTCAATTTTCAATAAGATGTTGTTCATAGAAGACAATATTATTTTCTAAAACAAATATTATTTCATTTATGGATACATTATATGGATATCATTCTGCATGGGTTTTGTGGCAACAATTTTGTGCATTTCTCCATCTAGGTCGCTGTTGAAACCAATGTTCTTTAATTTATGACTTCCTTTTTTTGGATATGGTTGGAATAGAATAAAAATAGTTAGTGTTGAACACTCGATGTTTCATTACATTAAGTATTGTTCATTACAGGTCTCTGCATCAGGATATATTGTTTCATTTTTGATATGGCAGTATTGGAAACGCTATATAGTTTCAATTTTCATAGCCATCTAATGGCCATGCAAAATATGGCTAGAACAAAAAAAATAGTTAATGTTGTACCTTAGGCTATATTGTTTCATTTTTGATAAAGTACTGTTGGGAAGGCTATATTGTTTCAAGTTTCGATAAGGTTTTGTTCATAAAGCTATATACTTCTGGATGGGTTTGTCACTGTTAATTTTTGAGAAGGAACAACCGAGAAGGCTATTTTCTTTCAATTTTTGATAAAGTTTTGTTGAAAAATGAGTATATTTTTACTTTCCTTTCTCACTGTGAATCTTTTGCGGTTCCTCTCAATTTATATATATATATATATATATATATATATATATACTTTTACTTATACTACACGGAAACCAAACAAAAATTAATGCTCATGTAATTTGAATGGCCTTCTCTATCGGTGTGCCAAACGCTTTTCATTTAAAAATGAAAAAAAAATCCACCACCTTTTCCTACACCATGGTAAATGGAAGCCATAAATGAAACAATATAGCCTTAGGTAGACAACAACAATGAACAATGCCTTATACAAAACAACATCAACTACATAACATTAACTATTTTATTACATTGCAACCATTGCCACAAAACAAAAGACATAAGCGAAACAATATTGTTATCAATAGTCACCCAAATGGCCAAACCCACAAAACACTAAAAATCATAGTGACAAATCCATACAAAAACATCCGCGCAAAAGCCAAACCATAAATCAAACAATATTGTTGTGAACAAACTATATAATCTTTTTTCAATAGAACCCTATCAAAAAGGAAACAATATAGCCTAAAACAATGCAACTTGTATAACATTAACTATTTCATTGTGTTGCAACCATTACACACAAAAACACATCTTCCAATAGTGGCTCACATGGAAAACCCACAAAACATAGAAAGCTCCCAGTAACAGACCGACTCAAAACCTTCACTAGAAAAATGTGAACCCTAAATGAATCAATATTCGTTTCAATAGTAATCAAGATGGGAAAATTCACCAAAAACATAGCAAATTAACTATTTTACAACCAATCACACAAAATAGAAGCCATAAATGAAACAATATTGCCAATAGTCACCCACATACCAAAACCCACAAAACACAAGAAATTTTGATTTCAAGATTCACCAAAAACACACCAGATTAACTATTTTGCAACCATTCACATAGAACCAAATTCATAAATGGAACAATATAGCCAACTGTCACCCACATGCCAAAACCCACAAAACTATATAGTCTTTTCAACAACAATCAACACAATGAAACAATATTGGTTTCATGAGTAACCCAGATGAAAAAGCCCACAAAAAACACACAAAACACAAAAAACAAACAATATTTCCTTCTAGCAATGGCAGTTACATGAAAACCATAAACCTAACAATTTAGACTAAGCTACAAAGCAACAATCAACAATCCCCTTTCGAAAATAACATAAACTATTTTAGAAATACTCAACAAATGGTTTTTCCAATATGCACCTCTTCCCACTTCCTTCAATAACACATCTTCCTACTTTCTTTCTCTTATCTCTATTCTTTCTCCATGGATTGCAAAATAAGAACATATAATTTGTAACGCCCCGCCATGCAACCCTGGGGGAAGTTGCAAATAACTACACAAACGAAATAATTTTTTTTTTATTAAGTACAAGTAACACAAAAGTTCATTACCCATTGCCAACAACCCCTAAGGTTACGAGACTGAGTTTACTTAAACCCAAACAAGAAACATGAATTTAAACCCATAACATTTAATTACTTAACAAATAAAATACACATCCATTCCATACATGATAAAATTACATCAAGGCATAAGAAATACCACATGCTTCTAATAATATAATTTACAATATGATTACAACACTCTTTCCCTGAATGAGGTCATTCCAATAACCAAGGTTACAAATTACATCTTCCACCTCGATACAAAGAGGGGTAATAAATTACAATAATAACTGAAAAGAATAAAGCATGAAAGTACTAGATCCCATGAGCTCTCCAATTGGAAACCTCATCCACATGAACAAGAAGATGACCCAACTGATTAAGGTGCGTTCCACCCAACCATGTGATACTCGAAGGCTCACCCCCCGTGCTAGGAGATAGTAACAAGGATTCCTAGGCAAGACCATCTACCTCTAGACATAGGCTACTCAAAATTGAATTGAATTAAATACAAGTACCACATCACATAACACAAAGGTTACAATGCTTCCAGAGTTAAATACTTGATTGCATCACTGATACAAACATACTGTTGACTTAAGAGAAGTGTCATCACAATGTCACATGGGGTATCCTGGTAAGTCTTCCTAGGTCTCGGCCCCCATCTTGGGATATCCTGGAAAACTCTAATGACTTTCGGCCCCTCATGCAAACCAATGCAGAATTAGTTGTCTCTCATAGAGACAAGACAATGATCTTGCCATTCTAGGCCTTCTCGTCTCATCCCAAGTCTATAGAAGCCCTTGTTTCCATGAGCGACACAAAATTAATCTTGTTAATTGTTTGATGCAACCTAAGCCTCTAAAATTTTATTATATTATCACTGAATTAACTAACTTGCAAAGAGTTTCCCTGACACCACTTTGTGTGTCATCCCTCATTGCAAGCCACTCCTTTAAGACAACACGTGGAATAACTCCACACCCAAGGGTACACAAGTGCGACCTAAGGAGAATGACTCCCTATACATGATATAAAGCCCACACTTCCCGTTCATGATAACCAGGTATAATACTAGATACGTTTAGATGCACCACCCAAGGAAATCCAAAGGTTGACTATCATAACGACAATCAATACAAATCAATGAAACCCCATCTAGAAGACTTACATAACAATTGACACAATTACCCCAACACCGAGATTGAACAAAACATCGCTGGTAAGCATTTCAGGCAATTAAATAATCTAGTGTTAGGATTTCCTAAATCCAATCAACTCAATCAACATTACTTGCATTAAAATAAATAAGATTTAATTCCTAATGTTGAGAAATTTAAAACCAATGATCTAACTCTGTGTTTCTCAATCATACTAAATAATCAAATCAACATGCTAGATAAAATCATTTGATTAAAAACAAAACAATTTTTATATTCCAACTACATTAATGAAATAAACACCTAAAAAAATAATTTGCATTTAAATACTAATATATATATTAAATATATATATATAAGTATAAACTTAGTATATATACAAATTTATTTATATTACTAAATATATATTTGTTAATTGAATGTATCCATTTAAAATCAACTATTAAAAAAAAAATCGGCTCTAATTATTTAATAATACATAATATATACATTATATATATATATATATAATTTAATTATATTATATATACAATATATATATTATATATATAATATGAAATTATTATATATAATATATACATATTATATTATATAAATATTATATAATAATTAAATAAAAATAAATTAAATTAAATTTCAAAAAAAGACAAAGGCACACATAAAGCCCCAAATAGAGGAGGGGACACAGCCAAGGTTGCACCCAGCCTCCCCTGCTGGAGGCAGCACTGCCTATGGCAACGCTTCCCCCTGTGGGGGATGCTGCCACAACAGCACCCTCCATGGGGTTGGATGTGGTAGCCAAGGTTGCCGCCCCCCACAAAACTCAACATAATTATATATATATATATATATATATATATATATATATATATATATAATTCATCAATAACATAAAAAAATGAAAATCCTCTCAGAATTTTCTCAGAATTTTCTTCCACAGTAAAATTTGTGAAATAATTTTTTTTCCAGAAACAAAATAAAACATATTTATAAAATATGTGTGGATATATATATATATATTAACAAGACATATATATCCATATATATATTTATAAATATATATACATATAAATAATTTCCCCTGTATTTTCTTATATGTTGAGCAAATTGATTCAATAGAAAATTTAACAAGGTACAGAGGTTTATATTTTTTTTTGTTTTCTTTGATTATCCTTCAACTTTCATTGTTTGAATCTTCTTTCTGTTGTTTTCTTTTTTTTCCATGATGTCTACAGAATTTTTTTGCAAGTTTTGAAATGAGATTTGACATGGGTTTTCCTTGCAAATCAAATAGAATTTAGAACTTTTCCAACAGCACAATAAAATTTGCAAAACATTTCAAAATGAAAACAAAAATCATAGAGAGAAACCTGGTTTTTTCTCCAAAGCTTGAAAGATTCCAATGGTGCTTCCAAATCTTATTTTGTTTTCAAGCTCTGGAAGAAATCCAAAATTCTTCTTCAAATCCAAAACAAAACCACAACAAATCCTTTTCTCCACCGAAGTTGAAAGAAAATATGAAATTTCATCTGCTCTCATAGAGTTTCCACCAAATTTAGTCAAACCCCTAAAATATCTCATCCACCAAATTTATTGCAAATTTGGGGATATTTTCATTTCTTTTAAAATTTAAAATAAAATTACTTTCCAAATGAAATTCCATGCATTTAAAAAATTATTTTAACAAAAAGAATTCAAAATTTTGTAAAGAAATTCTTTTACCTATTAATTTTCAAAAAGTGCAATTTAAAAAACATACTTTCATTTTTATTTTAATTTAAATCTAAATATCCAAACATGATTTTCATTTTTATTTTAATTTAAATCTTAATATCCAAACATGATTTTCATTTTTATTTTAATTTAAATATTAATATCCCATAATTCCAAAACAACTTACTTAATTCAATTTATCACCATTAACTTAATTAATCAATAAACTAAATCTAATTTTATTAATTAAATCAAATTAATCAATAAAACAACTAACATTTCAACATTACAACTAGCTATATTTAATCATCATTTTAACTTCACAAGCCATTTAATAACCTTTATAATATGAAATTAAATAAGTAACCAAGGTGAAATGGACCATATTAAAACAAATAACCTGACAACAAACCAATGACACACTATGACTAGGGTGATGACTTGGCACAAAAAACCTAGCTACTATCTCCCAATCGATTACTGTTGGTCAATGGACACGTTCAAACCTGTGAAATCAGGTGGAGTCGATGTCCTGTACCTGTCAACCTGCAAACAAAGAGTATATCGAACATGCATATATATGATATAAGAAAGCACACTGTGAAGAGGAAATCTTGGAATCATAGGGTGCTTGCAAGCGAGTGATACAATCCCATCCCCTTCACGAATACAAACTTTCTAACTAACGAGTCTAACATCAACAATATAATAAAAAGCATAAGGCATCTTTAATTAAATATCTACTACGCTATTTCAAAACATGCCATAATGATAACATCAGAGTAAAATTTCATCACATCAAAATATCACATATGCATCACTTAATAGTTGTGATCAAATAGAGCCAAGTACCATAGTCAAAGTGCTAACAGAAATAAAGCATACATAGAAGAACATTGTTTGATCAAAAGAGAAAAATGGAGGGGTGCTATAGAATTATCACAACCCACACCTTTTTCAACCATCGATGCATTCAAAAAATACAAGATAACCTCCAACCACCTTCATAGAAACTTTCCCTCCTCACTCATAGCTACCTTCAACAACAACATAAACCCAAAGAATGACACCCAATAATATGTTATTGATAGCAGCATAGAACTTCATTTTATTTTCTAAGGACTTTAAAATAGATGTTACTTGGACCATCACCACTACACAGAAACTATACAACAATTAATGTTGACTCCATTTCCCTGGCCTCCTCTACAATTGTGCCATTTTGTCAGCCTCCTCTATCATCATGCCAAATTCTTTAAAAAAAAAAAACTCCGCCACCTTTAACATGGCAACAAAGACCTAAAAATCTAGAGGGCTGACCAAAATTCTTACCAAATTATAACCCATCTACTACCTTTTCCCCAGCGCCGAAAAAAGTCAAAATATGGGAAGGCTAACGAAAATTCTGAGCAAAGTTGACACAAATAGCCTATCAGCTAAAAATCCACCTCACAAACAACTTTCTAGAACTTTGGAAACATCCCTATGCTAGACTTTTAGTAAATCACTTAGACCAAATCAAAATCATCTTGTTTAGTCAGGTGTGTGGGAATGAATCCTTTCTCACACACTTAGTTAAATTAGCACTCTCATTTGGACAAGTTCATCCTAAGTTCACATCTAAGATCTTATGGTTTACAAGTTCATCATCCAAATCAAAACAAATCAAAAATCAAAATACTAAAGTCTAGTATTTATCCAAAGTTCTTAAGAGTTTAAACATCCGCATCACTCATCCCTTCATCTTTCATATCATCTTGATCCTAAAACACACCTTAGAGGTTCTTTTTGTACCCAAAATTAGATTAACCCAAAAGTTGATCCTAAATTTTATGGTCCAAACAAGATCACAATACAAGAAGAACATGGAGCAAAATAAGGAAACTTCCACCACGAGTGATTTGAGTCAAACTAAATTCAATCCAAGGGCATCTACTTACCCTCCACTTAATCCTCTTCAACTATCCAAGATGCTCAAGAGGGGGAGTGTCAAGTGGAGGATGTCACAAAAAACTTCAAAGAGATGTCCCATGATGAAATACTCAAATTAGCGCAAAATACACACACCAACAAACTTGTCAATACAATCATGAGATGAAATCCCACCCAATACATGTTGGCATTGGAAAAAGAAGGGGTTAAACTGCCTTCTGGTTTTGACATGAGCACCATTTTCAAACAACCTTTGGGGAACACCCTACAAACATCATTCATACCTACATTTCCAAGCATCATCCAACCAATTTCTCAACCATCATCATCTCATGCACCAATTCAACCTATGATCACAAAAGGAAGCTCATTACTCCAAGCCCTTCAAGGGAACCCACTTGTCAACCATCAAAACTTGGAGGCCAACAAAGTATTGGGTATGCCAAACACCATCCCACAAGACCCTTAACAACCATATGTACCACTTGTCTTCCATGAGACAAATGATCCATCCTCTTTCTACACATCACCTTCCTTTTCCCTTAATACACAAGGCTACACTCCAAATGTCCCATAAGGAAAAATGGACCTATTTGGACAAGTGGGTACCTTTAATGCTTCATCTTCACCTCTAGAAGGAAACATATCAAAATAATACCCATGATTCCCTATCATGACACCATCACCTACACCAATTCAAGGTATAGGATAAATCATTTCATTGAGCACATCAATCCAAAATCAACCAAATCAAGTCAACTCCCCAAACACAAATCAAATAAGCACCTCCATCATGCCAAATCCTCCAAATGTGCCACTGATATTGCAACACCAAATGGCATCATCCCACATATCTCAACCACTAATCACATCATGTACAACATCTCAAACATCCCAAAGTCTAGTCTTACAAGGGCTAAGCATGTCAAATACGATTTTGAATCCACCATCTACCACTCAACCACTCATCATCACTTAACAAACACATCAACAACCACCCCAACACCCTCTTGTCACACCATCTTACACTATTCCCCAAAATCCCCCACCTCCACCTCCAAATCCCAATGCAACAAATTAGTATAGTATCTGTAATGTCATAAAATTGCACCCCTTGCAATTTCACATACATTCTTGCATCTAATTTAGTGTCCACTCCCTTAGCATTTTTGTAGGCTCATTTTAGCCAATCCATTAGCCTTTTCTCCTCTCAGGATGCTCGGGATCCCTCTTCAACAGCTACCTTCATGCATCAGCTTCACATTGAACTTTGTTCTTTTCTTGTTCTTATCATTTTGTAGCATGTTGTGTCTGGACACTAGTGTGCCACGTGGAAATCCATGAGTTGTGTTGATGTCCTATGACATTTCAACATTCAAATGACCATTTCTAAGCATGTTTTCCACTTTTCATCTACTTTTGTTGGTGGTAATGGCTTGAAACACCTTGTAACCGCTAGGGAAGCTTCTTTTCCCTCTTTAAAAGCTATCTTTTCAACTTATTTGGCATCTTCTTTTACTACTAGCTTCTTTTGATTCTAGCTTCTCTCCAACTTTGGCTCTTTCCTTTTCCTCTTGCTATCTTGCTTGCACAACCCCATATAGCTTGCTACAATAGATTTAAGCACTCTCAAGCTTTTACAATACTCTTTGCACCACTCTTGGCTCTTCCAGCTCTCTTTGTCTCCCTCTTTGGCTTGCTTAAGCCTTGCAGCTCTATCTCCCTTGTCTCTTTCTTGTGAGCATCATGGGATTTCACACATCCCCTACCTATTGTATCTCTACTTTGTGATACAGGTTCTCCTCGAGTGGGGATTGCTTTATCACCTATATTTCGTGATACATGTTCTCCTCAAGAAGGGATTTATTTTGTCACTCTTGCATTCATTTTATTTCTATCTATTACTTATCTCTATCTATCTAGCTGGTCATGGAGGTGGGAACACCAAAACAAGGGTTTGACTAAGGCAAACCCCTATACAGTCCCAACAATTTCTCTAGATCTTATGTATGCAGGTTTTGAAGATATTTCCTTGCTAGAGGCTTCATTACTTGGGTTTTTGTAAGAATTTCCTTTCTATTTCTTATTCTCTTTATCATCTATTTCACTTTAATTCAGTTCTATTACATTTTGTTACTTTATCGCATTCTATAAGTTCTCAGCAATCAGATTGCTAGTAGTGTTTTAGCTATTTTCTATGATAAACTCACTTCAATAACTAAAAATTCTTTCCATTATTTTTTTTATCTTTATTCTTCTACTATCTATCATTTTTATTGGCACATGGATCTTCACACACAAAAAATTCACTTAGGATAAAGTTTGGCACATGGGAGAGAAACTCTAGTCCTTCAAACAAATCTCAAACCAAACTCTGATACCACATATAGAGAACAATATGTTGCATAAAAATATACAATAGAAGTATGTATATGATTTGAAATAAGAATAAGGTAAAAAATAAATTAAGGACAATATGCACTATTATCATATAAGAATTGTTTTTTTGAATAAAAACTCAAGCACAATAAAAAATTTCATCATTGCAAAAAATCAAGCTTCCTCTAATACTATAACATTTTTTTTACTTCAACCTTAAGCATGAATGAATATAGATAAATGCATTAGAAATAATTTCTCATTACATGAATTAAACAAAAGATAAAAATAAATGCAATAAAAGTAGAAAAAATAAAATAACAAAAAGAATGAATAAATAAGTAAAATTAAAAATTAAAACAATGTAAAACAGCTTTTATATAAATTTCATATTACTTTTATATCAAATTATCTTTCAATCCCATACCTTCAAGTTGGTCTTGAATTCAAATAGTCTTGGCATGTCAATGTGCATTTGATCTATTGCTTAAGGTGAATGATTTTGAATGAGTCCACCAGAAATCAAGTCTTATTGAATGCAAGACCTCAACATCATAAGGGATGAGGCTGGGATAATGCCCCAAACAAATTTGACAGAATGGACACCACTAAAGACTCATACCCCCATATTAAGCAACTGCAAATTCTTTGTAGATGATATAATTTCCTCCATCTATATATTCTTGACAACATAAAATACTCACTATTAAGCCTGGCATCTTCCAACAATAGAACAAAACAATCACTTTTGATGATAATCAAATACACCGAAGGAAAGTTGGAATTAGTTAGTTAAACATAAATCAATTCATAAGTATAAAATTTCGCTTGTGAATTTTTTCTTTCACCATTTTAGATCACATTTATAATCAGAGTAAGAAATAGAAATGACGACCCATAATATTCTCACCCAAATCTGATGCATCAAAATAAAAGCCATCACACTCTCTTTGGAGTTTCTTTTTAAGACTGTAGGAGTTAAACTGCACTGGCATAGGGAAGTATGGTCATCAATAAACTGAATGAAATAAATGAAGAAATATGCTGTCTGCTTCAGTCGTATGTCTACTCAATCTTTTTTTAAACATTTTTTTTCTTTCAAATAAACTTCTTGCGAATGGCTGTTAATGTATGGCTGCAATTCTATATAAGTTTGGATTTCACCGCACCATTTAACCCCATGGCTGTGAAAACTTGTATCTGGCCATTCTACCTAATTTTACAATTCACTGAACCATTTAATTCCACAAAGATTCCTACGTTATCTCAGGCTCACGCACTGGTTTGAAAAAACAAGAATGACCCAACAACGTGATTTCTGGGTTAAAATTATACCACATAGTTTGCATTACTATGAGTTATAAAATTGAAGATCTCAAGAAAATGGTCACAAATCTGCGCTGCACCAGCTTTGAACATATATATATATATGCGACAACATTAAGCTTGCAGGACCTAGTGCCACATAAACGTTATCTGCTTCTTTGTTTTGCACGTGTTTGTCAAGCATACATTCTGCAGCTGATGAATCAGCAAGAACCAAGATTAAATTTATACAAAATACTAGTAAAAATTACATTTTCCAGTAATATAACTAAACACACAAAATTCTATTATATAATACTTTTTAACTCCCCTAGCAATTGCATGTATTTGACTCTAATAAACATGCCTTTATAAAATATATAATGAAAACTCAACAAAATATGCACCAAGGTAAAAGCTTTCATATCATTTCCAAATTTAAAGATTTCCTCGCTATTCCCTACGCCAACATTCTTGTTTTCAGCACCATGTAAAACAAACCATGTCACAAGTTGCAGCCACTTCTTTTCGCCTCACACTGTCAGCACGGCACTTCCCAGCATCTAAATTCAAAGACAAAACTGCCTTTATCCATTTTTCACGCCATAGACTGGTTAACGGCAAACTTTCGCCAGATGAGGTGACTTATAATAGATTTACAGTAAATTTTCTTATTTTTTGTTTTTTTTTCTAATCTCCTTTGATGTTGTTGTAAGAACCCGGATTAAATCTAGGAAAAATAAAATGATAAGAGAAGTTATGTTTGTCAGTGATATAAATGAACAGACAGAAATATATTATATTAACTTTAATTTTACAATATTAAATATAAATTGATAAAACTATTTTTTCCCAAAGATTTAACTATCAAATATCTATAAAACAACTGTCTAAAAATTACAGAACGACATTAAACGAGTAATGAACACTTAATTTTACTACATATTGAATATATATGACGTTTTAGATCATAACATTTAACAGATTTCCCTCGACCCAGACAATGAACAAACATTAACAACATAGTTTGGATTAAAGAACAACAAAATGTTCTGTATTTGTTCTCCCGTTAACTATGCATACTGGATAACTAAGAATTAGAATCACTGAGTAGAGAGCTAGGATGTAGATGTACTTCCATTGCTCGTCCCTAAAAATCCTCTTGCAGCACTTGTATCTTCGATTAGATGTGAGATGTCTATGGGTAACTGAAAGGTTTTAGGAGTACCCAAAAATGTACTTGAAATTTTGTTTAATTTTTCAACCACCTCTGTCATATTAGGACGCTGTTGAGGTAAATTGTTTGTGCAAACCAGCCCAATTTGTAGAACTTCAGTAATGCATTGCATTACAGATGATATCTCTGGTTCATTAACATCTCTCAGCAAGTTATTATCCAGCACTTCCATGATTTTATCTGGAAAATTCATGTCTACCCATTTTTGAAAATTAATTTCTTCTACAAACATATCATCTGTTGGTCTTCTCCTTATCAATAACTCCAAAAGTAAAACACCATAGCTATATACATCTCCCTTTGCTGACAGATTGCTACCCATTCCATACTCTGCACAATATTATAAAATAATTAGAATATATATATATATATATATATATATATAATCGACAATATTATAAGAAAACAAACAAATAAAATTACCGTTTGGAACATTCATAAGTAAACCAACCACAGTAATTTATAACCATTTTAAATCTATACATGGTGTAATATAAAAGTAAATGAATAATAGTAGCATATAGTAATGTGGAATTTAAATCTTCTGGAATGCAATAAATAGATTATATAATAATTATCGTATCATTCTAAATATTTATAAAATGTACAAAATTTTATTAATAACAGTAGCATATGATAATATAAAATTCGTACCTGGCGGAATGTAACCAATTGAACCTTTGAGTGCATTTGTAGAAGCTGATGAGTCCATGGAATTTCCAAATAGTAGTTTGGCAATACCAAAATCTGCTATATATGAGGTCATGTCATCTCCTAATAATATATTATTAGGTTTCAAATCACAATGAATCACTTGTACAGAACAGTGATGGTGTAGATATGCCATTCCATGTGCTATCTCCATTGCTATTCTTAATCGATCATTCAAACTTAATTTGCATTCATTGCCTTCTTGAGGATATAGCCATCTCTCCAAACTTCCATTTGACATAAATGGAAGAACTAGAGCTTTAAAATCAAGATTAGAACAACTAGAAATAATTTTCATCACATTACGGTGTCTTACTCTCTTTAATATATTGCATTCCCTACTGAAACTTTGATGAACATTTTCATCATGCAAATTTGATAGCCGGCAGAGGCAAAGAAATTAAGCCGAAAATAAAATATCCGTGCTGCTGTACAATAACAAAATTATTCTTTCACATTGCTTGAGTAAAAATATTTACATGAGTTCTTTATATAGAGGAATTTAGAAAAATCTAGAATATAGGCCGACATATTATTTTTATTGTTTTACCTTGGCCGACATAAAATAACTTTCTAAAATTTACCTAACCCTAAACTTCTAGAATTTTCCTAACCCTAGCCGACATAAAAGTAGAAATAAAAATAAAATAAAAATTAACCTACAGCTGGTAGAAATTGCCAGAATATTTTAACACTCCCCCCTAATTTCTACCAGAAACTATATTAATATTTACAATGCCCGAAACTCTTCTCAAAAATTCAAATTGCTCTTGTGCTAAAGCCTTTGTAAATATGTCTGCAAATTGTTCTTCAATCTGCAATGTTGTAGATTGATTTCTCCATTGTTCACCAACTCCCAAATAAAGTGATATCTAGTATCAATATGTTTTGTCCTCTTGTGAAAAACATGATTCCTTGACAGTGCAATGGTGGACTTGTTGTCACAATAGATTATAGTTGGCTCCTCTTGTTCATGCAGTAGATCCTTCAAGACTCTTCTCATCCACACTGCTTGACATGCTGCTGATGTTCCTGCTACATACTCTGCTTCTGCTGATGAAATTGTCACTATAGGCTGCTTCTTTGATGCCCACGCTACAACACCTGTTCCAAGATGAAATGCATATCTAGATGTACTTTTTCTATCATCAATACTTCTTGCAAAATCACTATCTGTATATCCCACCAACTGAAGTTTATTTGATGTAGAATACAATATACCATGATTCATAGTTCCTGCAATGTACCTCAATAATCTTTTTCCTGCTTGCCAATGTGAATTCTTTGGTGCATCCATAAATCTTGAAATCAAACTTACTCCATACATTATATCTGGTCTAGTTGCTATGAGATACATCAAACTGCCAACCAATTTTCTAAATATAGTTGAATCAAAATCAATCTCATTATCTTCTCTACTTAGTTTTGTGCCTATTGCCACAGGTGTAGAAATTGGACTGCAATTTATCATTCTAAACCTTCTCAAAACATCTTTTGCATATTTATTTTGACAAATGAAAATTCCTTTATCATTTTGTGTTACTTCAATGCCAAGAAAATATTTCATCAACCCCAAATCAGTCATTTCAAATTCCTTCTTCATTGCTGATTTAAACATGTCAATAAAAAGATTACCTGTAAAAATCAAATCATCAACATACAAGCAAACAATTAAAATCTGACATTGCTCATTGACTTTGGTGTATAGAGTAGGCTCACTAGTACTTCTGTTGAATCCATTGCTTATCATGTATGAATCTATCCTGCTGTACCATGCTCTTGGAGCTTGCTTCAATCCATAGAGTGCCTTCTTTAACTTGTAAACTTTTTCTTCATAACCTTTTATTTCATATCCTGGTGGTTGCTGCACATAAACCTCTTCTTCTAAATATCCATTCAAGAAGGCTGATTTAACATCCATTTGATAAACCTTCCAATCATTTTGAGCTGCAATAGCTAGTACCATTCTAATAGTGTCAAGTCTTGCTACAGGTGCAAAAGTTTCATTATAATCAACTCCATATTATATTTTTCAATTTCTCCATTTGCATTATACTTAGTTTTATAAACCCATTTTACACCAATGCAATCTTTTTCCTCAGGCAAATCAACTAAATTCCATGTATCATTCTTCTCAATGGATTCCATTTCATCATTCATTGCATTAATCCAATGTTCTTCCTTAATTGCATCTTCAAAATAAATAGGATCTTGAGCAAATAAAGCAAAATTTGATTGCAAATCTATCCTATCTCCTTGATCATAAATTTCTTGCAAACTTTTAGATTTCTTGTTTTTAAGCTTTGATCTTAATGATGCAAGTGTAGGATTTGATTCATCACTTACTTGTGGACTTGAAGATTCTCCTTGCTCAACTTCTCCTTGTGTAATTCTTGATGGTGTTCCTCCTTGTTCATTTGATTGATCTCCTTGTTTTTCTTGATCTTTTTCTTCTTGTTCATTATATGGAAATGCTGCAACACCTGTAATTGTTTTGTCTATGTTTCCATCCCAAGATTCTTCCTCTTTGAACACAACATCTCTACTTACAATGAATTTCTTGGTAATAGGATTAAACAATTTATATGCCTTAGATTGTTCATCATAACCAATAAAAATGCATTTTTCACTTTTATCATCCAACTTACTTCTTGTTTCCTTGGGCACATGTGCAAATGCAATACAACCAAATATTCTAAAATGAGAAACACTATGATGCTTACCACTCCATGCTTCTTGTGGAATCTTGTCCCTTACAATCTTTGTTGGACTTCTGTTTAAAATATAAACTGTGCAAGCTACTGCTTTAGCCCAATACTCATTAGGTAGATTCTTTCCTTTCAACATGCTCCTTGCCATTTCCATTATTGTTCGATTCTTTCTTTCTGCAACACCATTTTGCTGAGGTGTGTAACTTGTAGTAAACTGCTTCTTTATTCCATGATACCTGCAATAATCCAAAAACACATTTGACTTGAATTCACCTCCTCTATCTGATCTCAATACCTTGATGGGTAGGCCACTTTGTTTCTCAACCAATGCTTTGAATTCCTTGAACTTTCCAAATGCCTCAGATTTATATTTCAAAAAAAAAACCCATGTTTTCCTACTAAAATCATCAATGAATGTTAGAAAATAAATGCTTCCCCCTAAAGATGGTGTTTGCATTGGACCACATATATTAGTATGCACAATTTCTAAAGATGCCCATGCTCTATATGACATTCCCTTTGGAAAACTTGATCTATGATGCTTAGCCAAAATACAACTTTCACATGAACTTAATGGTGCTTCAATAGGGGGTAAGCCTCTTACCATTTCTTTCCTTTTCAATAAACACAATCCTTTGAAGTTAAGATGACCATACCTCAAGTGCCATATCCATGCTTGATCTTGACTTGATGCCTTGAAACTTGCTTCAATATTCAGCATTAATTCATTTTTCATTTGAAGTGGGAACATTCTGTTATTTGTCATTTCAACCTTTGCAATCACCTTATTACTAGGAGGAATATCAAATATAGTGCACACTTTATTTTCAAAAACAACTCTATAACCTTTTTGAGAAAGTTGTCCCACACTTATGAGATTATGTTTCAAACTAGGTACAAAATAAACATCAGGAATATATTTCTTACCAAGCTTTGTCATCACATTAATTGCACCTTTACCCATGACTGCAACTGTATTATCATTCCCCAATTTAATTTCTGATTTCACTAAAGTATCCAAACTTTCAAACAAGTCTTTATTTCCTGTCATATGGTTACTACAACCACTATCTAGAAACCAAATGTTACTTGAACTTTCTTGAGCTACATGACAACTAATGAACAATGTCTCAGAATTACTCTTAGAAAAATTTGCAGTTTGCTTTCCCATATCAGCTTGCTTCTTTCGACATTCACTTGCAATATGACCACACTTCTTGCAATAGTAACATTGAACATTTGATTTGTCATACCTTTGTGATGCTTGATTGTTATAGCGTCCCCTTGAATTGAAACTTTGATTTCTCCATCCTCCTGGATCTAGACTCTTCCTTTCTTCTCTTTGAAAATTGCTTCTTCCTCTTCCTCTTCCTCTGAATCCTAGATTTCCTCTTCCTCTGCCTCTGCCAAATGTTATTTGTGCTTTGAATGCACTCTCCAATGAGGTATTATTATTCTTGTTCAATCTCAACTCATAATTTTTCAAAGTACCAAACAACTCATCTATTGAATATGTTGACAAATCCTTAGTTTCCTCAATTGGCACAACAATAGTATCAAATTTAGTAGGCATACTTCTTAAGATCTTTTCTACAACCTTTTGATCTGTTAGTTCATCACCATTAATCCTTATTTGATTAACCAAATTCATAACACGATTTTCAAATTGATCTACTGAATCAGAATCACTCATTTGCAAGTTTTCAAATTCTTTCCTGAATCCTTGCAATCTGGCAAGTTTTACCTTACTTGTACCTTGATATGTTGTTTCCAGAATATCCCATGCTTGCTTGGCTATAGTGGTTGGCTTAATCCTTCCAATGGCTGAATCATCCAATCCTTGTCCAATTATCTGCAAAGTCCTTTTATTCTTTTTCCTGTTTTCACTCAACTTATTTTTTGCATTAGTGCTCAAAGTAGACTCATCCTGTGGTTCTGTATAACCATTTTCAACTATTTCTGATAAATCCTCAAAACTAAATATTAATTTCATTCTGTATGACCAAGTATCATAATTTTTACCAGAAAATATTGGAATTTGAGTTTGCACACTACTTGACGCCATATTTTAAAATAATATTTGTAAACCCTAATTTTTTTAATTTATTTTTTATGAATAATCTGCTATCAATAAAAATACGGTATATAATAAAACTGCAGCTTACTCAATTGATTGACTAATCGGCAACATTCTGCTCACCAAAAAATAAACATGCAACTTAACCAATCCTCAAATCTGCTCTTTTTCCTCTTCTTAACTTGGCTCTGATACCACTCTGGTAGCGGGCAGAGGCAAAGAAATTAAGCGGAAAATAAAATATCCATGCTGTTGCACAATAACAAAATCATTCTTTCACATTGCTTGAGTAAAAAGATTTACATGAGTTCTTTATATAGAGGAATTTAGAAAAATCTAGAATATAGGCCGACATATTATTTTTATTGTTTTACCTTGGCCGACATAAAATAACTTTCTAAAATTTACCTAACCCTAAACTTCTAGAATTTTCCTAACCTTAGCCAACATAAAAGTAGAAATAAAAATAAAATAAAAATTAACCTACAGCTGGTAGAAATTACCAGAATATTTTAACAAAATTGAGAACTTTAACAGCAATATTTCTACCACCGTTAAGAATCCCTTTATATACGGATCCAAATTTACCAATTCCTAACAGATTTGCCACATTAAACCCATCGGTTGCATCAACAAGTTGATCATATGTAACTTTCATGGGTTCCACTTTGAGAGAGGGGGTATTCCGATTGGTAGGTCTCCATCCATACAAAATTGCTAACAATACAACAATTACAATACCTATTGCAACAGGAATTATTACCTTTTTAGAGATTGACGGGTGCTTGTCTTTGGAAGAAGAGCATGGTGGTAAATTTATCCACGTACCACAAAGACCAAGATTTCCCATAAGTGCTGAGGCATCAAGTTTTCTGAAAACTCCTCCCTTTGGGACCTCTCCAACCAACCTGTTGGAAGACAGATTTATTTGCTGCAGCATTTTCATCTGTGCGAAAACCACAGGTATTGCCCCTGACAAATTATTGTAGGATAGATCCATATACTGCAGGTTTTGCAAATTTCCCAGTGATTGAGGAATTGAGCCTTCAAACTTATTCCAAGAAAGACTTAGATATTGCAAAGCTTTGCAGCTTTCCAGTGCACTTGGAATTTCACCTGAGAAGAGGTTGTGAGACACATCTATAGCTTGTACCATTGTCATTTTGCTCATTTCTAACACGCTACCTTGTAATAAATTGTTGGACACGTTGAAGAAGAATTGGAGATATTGAAGATTTGCAAATTCTGAAGGTATATTTCCTGCTCGTTTGTTGTAAGATAAGTCCAGCTTTTCCAAAGCTTGGCATATCCCTAAATTAGCAGGTATTTTCCCTGACAAATTGTTGTAACTAAGAAGTCTTCTTAACTGTGAAACATTGCCAAGACTATCTGGAATCTCCCCTGAAAGCCTGTTATCACTCAGAAGTAACAACCCAAGATTTTTTGCCTGGCCCAAACTTTTTGGAATTGGTCCATGCAAATTGTTGCCATACATATACAACCTCTGAAGATTTGGCAGCCCACCTAGGGTGGATGGAATTGTTCCATTGAAACTATTTGCACCTAAATCTTGAGTGTCCAGCTTTGTCAGGTTGCTAATCTAATCTGGTATGCCTCCCTCAATTTGGTTATGGTCCATCAAAAATTTAGAGACTCTACTTGAGAGCTGGCCGATTGAAGAGGGCAACACTCCACTGAGATAATTGAAGCCAAAATCTATGATCTCTAAATTGGAGCAATTGGTTAAGGCTGTTAAAATAGGCAAACCCTTGCCTCCACTATCAAGATTATTTATCCATAGTTGAAGCCTCTGAAGGTGAAGCAATCTGCCAAACTCCAATGGCACTGTGCCACTCAGATTGTTTTGCTCTAAGTCAAGCAGTTGAAGGAGAGTACAATTGGAGAGGCAGCTTGGAATTTCTCCAATGAGGTGGTTTCCCCACAAATTTAGTTCTTGCAACTCAGATAGTATGCATAACTGCCAGGGGATGTAGGCAGTTAACTGGTTAACAGCTAAGGACAAAACTTGAAGACGAGTGCAGTTCAAAAGGGCTCTGGGAATTGAACCTGAAAAGTTGTTAATCTGAAGATTAAGCTGTTCCAATTGAGTTAGTGCACCCAATTCAACAGGAATACCACCATAGAGTCCGTTCTCATTCAAATACAATTGAGTTAAAGAGGAAAGGTTTGTAAGAGAGGATGGGACTGGACCTGTCAGCTGGTTTGTTCCTAGGAAAAGGAACTTCAAATTTGAGAGAAGCCCAAGTTGGGAGGGAATGCTTCCGTTCAAGTGATTAACATACAGACTGAGAATCTGCAAAGAGGTGCAGTCCCCTATGGTGGATGGAATAGGACCTTCCAATCTATTATAAGACAATTGAAGTGTTCTCAAGCGAAAAAGCTTTCCAAGCTGATACGGAAGAGGGCCCTGAAAACTGTTATTAAAGAGATCAAGTTCTCTCAGGAAGGAAAGATTTCCAACTAAAGGAGAGATGGGACCAACCAATCCCTTACCTCTGAGATTCAAGGAAACCACACGCTTTCGACGAGAAGAGCAGGTGACTCCAGTCCAGCTACAGAAATTGAGACTAGGAGACCAATTTTGCAAAGAAGCGTACGGATCGAGAATGACGGAATTCTTGAATGCTGTGAGAGCTTGCTGGTCTGAATAAGTGGAATTGTGAGATGTGCTAGCAGGTTGTGTATATATTGCGAGATTGACGAGGAGAAAGACCAAAACGGAAAGCATTTTGAATTCTCAATCACCTTAACGCAGTGGATGGATTCAGTTTTGAAATGCCCTGTGCTTATAAATATAGCTTTACAGAAGAATATTCTGTTTAATTTTATTTATTTTTTCGAAAAAATATTGATAAACGATTGGTTACAAATAAGGTCTGCCTCTCTTCAAAAGAGTCGCGGTACACGAGTTTTAGAGAATCAAAAAAAATTGATCGATTGTAAATAGACAATCAGTAAGAGAGAAGTGAACCTGCAAACTCCATATATAGGAAATGAACATTTGTTCCCCTAAAGCTTATGCATATTTTGAATATCAGAAATAATGTTTGTCTTTATGTTAAAAAGCTCAATCAATAGGAAACCATTTTAAAATCGTGATATTAAAGTTAACCATGGTGGAAAAAATAGGAAGAATACCAAAAGAATATGCACATCAGCAAAAATAACAATAATAGGAATCACAAATCCTTAAACACATTGTAATCATCATTTGTAAAATCACTAAAGTGTACTTATTTCCTAGATAGGGAAATCGGAGTCATTTCCAATACCAACATTAATGTCATTCCTACTAGAATTTGATTTAGCATAGCAGCCTGATTTTCTTCCCATCTATAATGATTCATTTTAACAACATTGAAACCATGAATGAGGATAGTGATGTCTTTCTTAGATTTGTTCAACACTACTTGAAGTGAGAGAAGGATTTTCTTTCAAAACGATCAACCAATATTTTAGTGTCAAATTGTAGAATAATATTAGTAAAATTTCCTTGCTTAGCATTTAAAAGAGCTAGAAAAATGGCCTTAGCCTCTATAAAATTAAATTATAATGAACACCTAGACTATGTGCAAGCCAAAACTTAACTTTGGCACTGTGATCATGACACAAACACCTCTAATGTTAGTATTTTTGAAGTACCATCAAGGAAGAGGATGTTCACATTGATTAAGATGTAAAAGTGAGAGAAACTACATAAATACCAATTCCCATTACAGCTTTGAATTCCCACCAAGATCGAAATTGATTATCTTGAATTCAAATTTGATACATTTCTTTTAGATTGGACATTATTGTAATTCAATCTTAACTTAAATGTGAGTCAATTTGTAGTACCCCTCCATTCTCACCTGGGATGTGCAGGTAGTTTGGCTAAGGAATCAGAAGAGGAAGATAGGACAAGAACTTCTAATTGTATTTTGTGAGTATGATATTACATTATGATTGCATTTAATTGGTGATGTTTTTATATAGATGTAGTATTAGGTGGTGATGCAGTGAATTAGTAATTGTTCACGATGATATGATATGATTTGTTAGTTTAGAAATGGTTAATTTATCGGTTATATTATATTGATTGGATAGATGTGACGAAGGACAGTGTAGCATCACTCGTTCGCGGGTGCCCTGTTACGCTGCGATTCCTTCTCACAAGGTGTTTGTATTTAAATAGATATATTGTGCACAACTTTGTTTGTATCCAGGGATTGTAGGTACATAGTCTCGATTCCACCTGCTTCAGTAGGACAGGACGAGCACCTATAACCCAACAGTACAATGTTGAAACAAAGGTGGCAATGAAGTCATCCTGTCGCATGATGTTAGATTGTCTTGTTTAAATGGTTTTGTGCATTCTTGTAATTGTCATTCTTTGTGTTGTCGTTTGTGTTTTGTCATACATTATTTATGTTGGTATTTTATAAATGGTGATTTAATTAATTAAATAAGGGTAATATTGTTTATTATCATGTTATATTAAATTGTATTTAAATATTTAAATGTTTTATTTATTTTTATAAAATCATGTATTTTATTGAATATTAATTAAATATTAAATTGTGTTTATTATTTTAATTAATTATCTTGTTGAGGATAATTGTTAAAATAGATTATTTAAATTAATTAGATAATGTGATGTGCAAGTAAAGTTGTAAAAGCATAAATTAAAACAAAATAAATAAATAAAGGAATAGAAAAAATTGTGAGAACAAATGAGAATGGAGATTTAACTGAAAAGCTGCTTTTAAAAATATATATATAATTTCTTTTATTTATGATTTTTAGAGCTTTTGGAAGAAATGGGTATTATCTTTTATTTTAATTGAAAATTTTGGCAGTTTTGGGATCTCTCTTTTGATTTTTAGTTTTCAAAGAAGAAAGGGGTCTGTAAGAAAATTTTAGGGAGAATAATGAAAAATTTGGCATTAAGTTGAGAATTCAGATTGAGGGATGAGCAGAATTGTTCTGGTTGTCGAAGATTGGGTGGCACTGGGTTCTCCTTTCAGTCAGCATTGGTTGCGAGTGTCCATTGAAAATATCTCATTGAAATCTCTTGTCGAGGTTCTCTGGAAAGATCTTGTTGCTAGAGTATCATTTTGGTTGATGGTTGCACAATGTAAACCAAGTTGTGAAGGTTGTTTGGGCAGTAGCAAGACCAGGCTAAAGGGGATTGTGTAAGGGGGGAGTCAGAAATCTGCATGGGGAAAATTTATGAAAAAACTTGGGAGAAGTTAGAGGGAGGAGTGATAAAAATAGAGTAGTTGAGAAACACTAGAAATTATAGAACATCCTACGCCGCCTACCTCAACTGTCTCGCGTCCCCGCATAGTAGTTGGGAGTTAAGATTTTCTTGAGTAGAATCTTAAGCGAAAATATTTCATTGATTTGGTTTGGGTGAAGATGAAGGTAATACCGAGTCTGATCCAAGACAGTAAGGGAGCTCTCGTAAACAAATGGGTGTCTTGAGTGGGGACCAACGTAGTTGTGAGGTGCGACATGGGTCACCTGGGAGGTGCCTAGTGACAGTGAGATCTACGTAAGAGAAAGGAGAATCAACATTTGCAGGGATGTGAAGGGCTCGATTTCTGGTAGGAAGAAGTTGATACAAAGTAAGAATTAGATCATTCGCCACTCTTCGTTTGCTTAGGACTCCAGGTATGTAGATTGACATCCATCATTGAGATATATCGACGGCAAAAATTTGCAAGTCGATTTAGGAAATTTACAACTCTGTTTGGATAGTATCTTGCATTACCTATGCTTGCATCCTATGCTTCATTTCTACAAGGGTCATGGTGATTCTAATTAAAAATTCAAAAGACATTGTTTGTATGTGGACTGATAGCTTGGTTATTTCCTTAGAAGTCTTATTCATTATTTTCTATTTCCATTTATTTTAGGAATTTCATGCCAGTTAAGATTACTCTTTATTTTAGGGCATATTTCTTTTAAGAATCATCCAATTTACTAAAGTAATGTATTTTAGATAACCATGTTGAAGCACACCTTACTTATCCAAAAACCCCTATGCTTGATAATACCAGGAAGTGTGAATGTGACTTTGAGGTGTAGAACAGTTACTATGAAAGCAGTGGTTATAATAGCCTAGTATTGTTGTATTTCAATCAACATGAAAACATATCAATATCAATGACAAGTCATATTAAGTTGAAGTGATAGCAAAGCACACATGATTCTTCCCAATCTTATCTAAAGTAAGATGAGCACCCAATAACCGATTTATCCATGCAAGGGATGATCTTTGAACTTAGATATGATATTAAATGATACTCTTTTCGACATGAATTTGTTAAATGGAGATGCATAAAAGAAACAATTTTGTGTTGAAGCTTTTGATCATTCCATTTATTCTTTTAACATTATTATTTTTGTATAATTACTTTTTGGAGCTTGAGATCTTTTAAGTTACAAGTGATTTTCTTAAAACTCCATTATTATATAGTTTATTATATGAAGACTCACCATAAAACTAGTTAATGTCAATAAGATCATAGCATAAACATTTCTATAGTGCTAAAACTTTGGTTGGCTATCTAGCCATAGTCAATGCATACTATGCCTTTCCATTTAATGCCTCCATTTTTGCCCAATAAGGTAACTTTTGAAATTACCTATTGAATTTATCAGCATGATGGGACCATGCTTGATTTAGTAAATTTATTCTTGAAACTTATATAGATAAGATACTATAACCATTAGACTAGATAATAGATAGATAAGACTTTTATTCTATGGTTCTACCTATGCCCTCTAAAATCAATGGAGTGAAATAGAAGATAATGTAAAGAAAAAAAAAATAGTCATTAATCAACCATCCTCACCTTTACAAATGATCTAATTGTGGAAAATCACATCTTCATTAGTTGTTGACTCCATTGTTCTTAGTTATTTGATAAATCAACCAAAATTAAATGATGATAGAATTTTCTAGAAAAATTAAATATGTTAATTTGACTTATTAACCTACCACCTCCTAATCTTATTAGCATTATATTGTGACCCTTGTATTGTTCAAAAATAAAACTATAATTTTAATCATCTATGTAATTTTTGATGTGATAATCTTCTTTTTAGATTACACTAGTTATTTTGTTATTTATTATTTTTGGCTTGTCTTTGAGATGGGAACCTGGTTGTTATATGTGAACCTTTGTTCCAGAGGCATGTTTAATATTGAATGCCATACTTGTTTTGGTTATTCTTTTGGAATTGAAACTCGTTGATTGATTCTTGGAAGGATTGGACAATTTCTTAAGACCTTTGGTTATGTGTTGTCGTGAGAGAGTTAATGCCTCACATTTTTCCCTTTTTGAGTATTATGCCTTATTTGTTTTAGTTCAACCCTTGCATGGATTTGTTTTATATTAGGGGTCTTAGGGAGAGTGGTTTTTCGTGGGGGCCAGCGCCTCAGTTGGAGGAAGGGTTAGTGGATCCCATGAGAGCTAAGCAATGACACTCTCCACTAGACACTCTTGTACTTGGTTGTTGGTTGTCTCTGGAATAGTAAATTTTATGTTGTATCTAACTCTTATGAATTTGATTATGGTCATTATTTAGTTACTTTTTTAATTGATAATGCTTTACTTAATTGTGGTGAGTTTCATAGCTTTATCTTATCATGTTTGATTCATGAACGTTGATGGTTATTTTATTGTATACCTTGAGTTTGTATTTGTACTATGTTGTTCTTGGAGTTGGTTTGACATTCATGGTCAGGTTCTCTTCCTTGTCACCTCTGAGCACGGGGGTGAATTATTTATAATTCACATGGTTGGGTGGAACGTGCTCCTCACCCATTGGGTTCCCCATCAGTAATCTATCTTCTCAGCATTTATGTAGTTGGTGTTGCACCAATGTTCCTTTGTAATTCAAATTTCATTGTATTATATTATCCCACATGTTTGGGAAATTTGATGTAATTATTAATCAAGAGCTTGTAATGTAATATTAAAATGATGACGTAAAAGTTAGGATCAATTGTAATTTGTTAAAAGTGATTCATTATGATTGTATTACGTGATGTATTAATATTCTCACTCTTGGTTATTAGATGTATTCTTGTTCATGGTTTATAATATCAATAGTTATGTTGTTAGCTTTTGCTTTCATTGTTAGTTGTTTGTGAAGTAACCTCGCGTGCCCCAGAGAGCTAAGTGTAAAAGTGCAATGTAATGTTTTATGTGATTATGGTTAATGTTCTTGCATGTTTAATTGTATTGTTTTAAAAAAAAAAATTATTTGCTATGTGTGTGTTCTTTGGGGTTTGCACGATGGGTGTTACAACTTGGTATCAGAGCACTAGGTTCATATACTGGGCGCTCTGGTTTCATATGAGCCCATTATGTTGTCCTAGTGAATTTGTTAAGTGAAGTTCTTAAGTGATCATGATGATCATGTTGGATTGTGGAAAGGATCTAAATATTTGAATTGTTATGAGACTTTTTCCCCGTGGAAGAAAAAGAAAAAGAAAATAGAATAAAAGTAAATAAGTAAATAAATATAAGAACTAATGTAATAGTTCTAGAAAGAAAATGCAATAAAATAATAATTAGAGTTTTCACGGGATGTAATTATTATTTGTAAAAGGGTGTGTCGGTTGGAACTACCCTTTGTATTGTATAAAACCTGTGAAAACTAAATTCTTGAGGCATGAAAAAAAAGAGGAAAATAAAGTTGAGCACATTGTGGGAATAGGGTTTCAAGGTTAGCAGGCTGTGAGTAGGACGGAGAAGGGGCACTCCTACAGTGGGTGTCCAACCTGAGGTACAAGTGCGTGCACTCAGGACGGTCCTGGCCAGGGCATGGTTTTTGTGGCACGAGTGTTGAGCATTGTTCCGGTGGAACCAGCACTCGTGTAGAGCAGCCAAGTCTGCTTTCCTCCCAGACTACTCACAGGCGGAAGAGGCTGAACCAAGGACCATTCCAGCAATAGTTGGGATTACTTCTGCACATTTCAAAGATAAGTATTAATTCCTGGTGAATTATCTGAGCCATAAAGTTCTTTTAAATCCTTTAAATCCTTTTTTGAATTAATAATTTATTTACAGCATGATTGAATGTATTTGGATGAAATTGTTGATCAATTTATTATATGCATTTAATTTCAAAGTCTTTACTTGATCTTTATTTATTATATTGAAATTTGTGGACAAAATTTTTAGAATTAATCTATGGAAACAACTGAAATCATTGCATTTTAAATTTTGGAATTTAGTTTCGTTTCATTTGGTATCAGAGCCTTTCTGGTCATCAATTAATTTCGTTGCATTTATATTTGAAAATATATATACATATATATAAAACAAAAGATTAAAAATAATAATAATATTAAATAGATAGATTAGATTTTATAATAGTTGAAATTGATTCTTATATTTTTTTTATCAATTATTTATTATGTTCAAAAGATAAATAAATAGATAAACTAGATTTTATAATAGTTTAAATTTATTTTTGATTTATTTATCAATTATGCATTACGTTTAAAAGGCTAAAATATCCAGGTTAAAAAATATAAGGATATTTACTCTTTTTAAATTAAAATTTTTATACTAAAATTACTCATTTATTTTTAACCTTTCAATTTCTTTATTCACAATTTGTTTCATCATCTAAAATTACTCATTCAATTTCTTTATTACAATTTGTTTCATCATCTAAAATTATCCATTTACTTTTTACTTTTCAATTTCTTTATTCACAATTTGTTTCATGATTCTTTTAAATTCTAGTTATAAATTTTCCCAGGAAATTAATTTAAAAAGAAAATAAAATAAAATTTCACTCAAACCTATTTTATTTTACATTTATTTGGAGTAACTTATGGTTTTTGAATTTACATCAAACTTCAAATTGGATATTTAATAATTTTTGTTTTCTTCTTCACCCAGTAAATAGTAAATTCATAACTAAATCTTATCATTGCATTTTTGCTCCTAGATTTAATAAACTGTTTATTTTGGAATTGAGAAAAATAGAAACCTTCCATACTAATTTAATTTTCTCGTATGGTAGAATAATTAGAAACTATTTATTTGTTTATTTATTTTTCTTAATGATTTAACTTTCTAATTACCATTCATAAATTTTGGGAGAGTTAGTTTGTAATTTACTGGCAGCAAATTTAACCCTCTAAATTGATTCACATTTTGAAACTTTAGTTTCACCCTTTTATCTTCTGAGTTTTCTTTTGCAAGTTTAAAAAAAAAGAAAAAGAAAAGAAGAAGTGACACCTATATTTTATCACTTAAGTCTAATATAGTTTACATTGTGGGCCCATAACCCATAGGTCCTTAGATTCATGTTTTAAATTTAGAGAAAAAATATTATGTTAGAATAAATTGTTGAGAATAACATATTTATAGGATATAAAATCATAAGTGAGTTTTTCTCTACATCTTGAACCTTGAAAATATTTTGTTGTTTAAATACATTATTTGGAATGGAATAATGTTTTATGATTAAACACGAAAACATGTTGAAGTTTTATAGGGGGAGAGATAACCCTAATGAATAGATATTTGTTCCTAAATTAAAATAAAATAAAAATAGAGTAATGAAGAATATTTAAGAAAACTCTTTTAAAAGAGAGATTCGGGATTATAAGAGACAACCTTTGTAAAAAGGGATAATTACTAAGCCACTTTATTATGCTAGGGAACACTATGTATGTTAGACATATTTCTTGGCCTCAAATAAACCATGATATATGGTTTGGGTGATTGCTTATGATTGGTTTCAGATATGCAATAAAATACTATATAGGGCATAAATAAATCAAAGATAGAGATTGTCAAACTAGCATGCAATTTTTTCATATATAGGGGTATAATTTATATATTTTATAGGAGAAATTTATGAATAAATGTGCATAAAAACATTAACAAATTAGAATTCATTTATAGAGATCTCAAGCCTAATCATATTTTGGTAGATAATAGTATCCTAGTCATATTGACAAATATTGGATTGCTTTGTGGATAAAACATGAGAAGTGTGACAAAAGGATTTTGTATGGTTTATTGGGATCACTAATATAGAGATTTATTGTGATGAACCTCCTTACATGAAGGAAAACATAACAGAAGAAATTATTGAATGAATTTTGTTGCTTTCTTTAAACAACATTGCCTCTATTGATTATTTGGAGGTCCCAATGGCCTTGTCGTGTCTCATATCATAGGACATGAGTCTATGCAAATCATCACTATTCTAGTCAAATTATCATTTTTAACCAATATTTTCCCTTGTGTTAATAGTGAAGGAAATATTAGACCTAATGTTTTTCTATGAAAGTACTCAATGTATGATTGTTAAGATACCTAAAAAGATTACCATGCTTTATTTTATTGTACCTTGTTAGTGGACTTGATCAACCCAATAACTTTGTGCATATATTGAAAGATATGAACTCTTTTTAGGGATACTTTTTACTTGTTTTCATTCAATTATACTTGACATATAGGAAAAGAGGATACTCATGTAGTCCGGAATACATGATTATCACTTAGAATATATTTGAAGTATATCAATTATATAGTTCATCAATGAGTGACTACATAGTATGGGATATGTATGTTGTTTCACTAGATATATGTTATTACAACAGATGATTTAATAATTTTATAGATTTAATGTTGAAGTTACATATATAAGATTTAAAATATCTATATTAAAGAAAATTGGTAACATGAGAGAAAATTGATAAGGTTGAAATATATGTGAGTAAACACATAGACTACCATTAGTTTCTTTGATTGTAAATTCCTAATATTTATGTATGTACAACTCTTGTCATTGGAAAAAAAAATGCTTTCTTAAAATACAATTAAAAAAGGGAGATATCTATGAATTAAGAGAAGAAAAAGTTATAAATGAAGTAAAAGTTAAATGGAGTCATTGTGATAATGATAGTGCTACTTGGGAAAATGTTGATTTTATTAAAGACCAATATCCTCATTTGTTTAACTAAAGGCTATTTTTTTTATATATGTATGTGTGATGCAGAAAATCATCTAGCTACTGAGCAGCTAAACAATAGGGGGAGAATTGTTATGAGACTTTTTCCCCGTGGAAGAAAAAGAAAAAGAAAATAGAATAAAAGTAAATAAGTAAATAAATATAAGAACTAATGTAATAGTTCTAGAAAGAAAATGCAATAAAATAATAATTAGAGTTTTCACGGGATGTAATTATTATTTGTAAAAGGGTGTGTTGGTTGGAACTACCCTTTGTATTGTATAAAACCCGTGAAAACTAAATTCTTGAGGCATGAAAAAAAAGAGGAAAATAAAATTGAGCACATTGTGGGAATAGGGTTTCAAGGTTAGCAGGCTGTGAGTAGGACGGAGAAGGGGCACTCCTACAGTGGGTGTCCAACCTGGGGTACAAGTGCGTGCACTCAGGACGGTCCTGCCCAGGGCATGGTTTTTGTGGCACGAGTGTTGAGCATTGTTCTGGTGGAACCAGCACTTGTGTAGAGCAGCCAAGTCTGCTTTCCTCCCAAACTACTCACAGGCAGAAGAGGCTGAACCAAGGACCATTCCAGCAATAGTTGGGATTACTTCTGCACATTTCAAAGATAAGTATTAATTCCTGGTGAATTATCTGAGCAATAAAGTTCTTTTAAATCCTTTAAATCCTTTTTTGAATTAATAATTTATTTACAGCATGATTGAATGTATTTGGATGAAATTGTTGATCAATTTATTATATGCATTTAATTTCAAAGTCTTTACTTGATCTTTATTTATTATATTGAAATTTGTGGATAAAAGTTTTAGAATTAATCTATGGAAACAACTGAAATCATTGCATTTTAAATTTTGGAATTTAGTTTTGTTTCATGAACCACGTAGTGGTTGGAAAGCAAGTGTACTTGTGGAATTATGTATGTAATTGTACGTCCCTTGTAAATGTGAGAAACCAATAACTGTGCATCGGCTAAGTGTTGTGAATACGATGTACTTGCTTTGTGGGCCCATAACCCACAAGTCTTTGGATGGAGATATGGTGTACCCATCCATTTTGAATATGTTGTATTTGGTGTGGGATTAACCATACCATTATGTGTGTTTGTATGTTTGTTACCTGATTGAGGGCCAACCCACGTGTGGTTGAAACTCTATACATATAAGAGTAGACAAAAGCTAGTTTCATGGATTCTTTACTTTTGGTTCTCTAGTCCCTCAATCTGTGAAGGGGTAGTAGCAGCCACAAAGTTCCTTGGGCAGAGTGTGTAGCGTACGCTTATTACGATGTAGAGTAGTCTTAGCTCAACTGATCCCGAGGAAACATACTCACTACTTTCCCTTATGATGGATCAGTGTACTTGATCCATAAGTGCTAGCCTAAACCCCATAGTTTTGAGTATAGCAACATTGGTTTGTTAGTATTTGTCTGGCCATCCATAGGGATGTTGAGCTGACATTAGCAAGTCAACCTCATCTATACGAGAGGTGAAGCTCGAGTAGCCCCCATATTGATATGCTCATATATGTATTGCATACACCGTATCTACACATGTTTCGACATGATGCCATGGATACGATGCCACACCCCACTAATGTTCCAACACAGTGTTGGTGATGATGCCGTGTTGCTGATGGTAGCGAGCTGGGCTCGAGGACACGATGCCACGTGCATAGACACATGAAGGTGCACTATGAGATGTGCTATGATAGCCTACTTGTGTGATGAGCGTAATGGGGCCTCACACATTTGTAGAGGGATACTCATGTTTGCTTTCGATAGTGTTTGGGTCAGTTAGCATATGGGTATGTCCTTGTCATTTATACCTTTGGTGATGATGAGTACCTACGTGTGCCTTCTCCATGAGGTATCACTATGCGGGGTGTGTCTAGCACGTGCCTACTTCCACGGAGCCACTGACACATTGCCATGCGGCATACGACCAGTGCGTGCCTTCTCTGGCTGGTGTATGACCATGCCGCACTGTGATGTGATGCGGGATGGAGGCCGAGGTGCACATCCTATGCGGGCAACCAAGGAGTGCATGGGCCACTTGGTTAGTCCATGTCGCGTGACGACGCGAGGAAGAGTGTAGCCGAGGAGCACACTCTGGGTCATGTGGATGGCATGCTCACTCTGCACCACATGAGGGCTATTGTTATAGCTGGAGGATGTTCCATCCTTCCTCGTTTGGTGGCTAGTATCTAGTCATAGAGTGTTGTATTGTGCAATTTTGAAGACTAAGGACTTCCTTTATGATTGTTGATGATTTTCAATTGACCTTGAAGGCTGACATTTTGTTTATGTTTGATTGTAATGGTCTAGCCACACTTTGTGACTTATTCTCTCGTAGCTCTTGTGGTTACATTTGATTTAGTGTTGACATTGCATGCATTTCTTGCATTACTCTTGAAATTGAATCTTATTTCATGTTTGTTTAATGACTTTGGTGGCTAAACTAGTTTATCCTTGTTGTTTTCGAGGTCAGCCATGTGTTGTATTGTGATTCCTCTCCAAGGACGTATGAGGCAGATTTGGTGAGTGTATACGAGGAAGTAGACGCAGGGAACCTTGAGGATGGGGGTATGTGAGGCTATTTTATAGCTAAGACCCACTACCCACCTATGTGTGATGACTATCTCTTGGAGGCTAACCACCTTGTACAAAAAGAGATGGGTCATAGTGGTCTTGTTTGGATGGTCTCGCCATGTGTGTGTGGCCTAACACCATCAAGCCACTGAGTGTGAGGTATGGATTATGTGAGATGGATTTTGGCTCCTGGCTCATAGATTATGTATTGTGGATTAGTATGCTGCTTTTCGGCATCCAGATGGACCCTTGTGTAGCCTTGTTATGTGATTCCCAATGATGTGACTGTGTATGTATGTGTTAGAAGAATATTTCTTATATTTTGTGCCTATTGATGTAAAAGAGGGTTAACCATGTTGTCTTAAGCATGGGTATATTGTGACTCTGTGGTATAAAATGGATTAGATATTATTGAGAATCATAAATTGTGACTTAAAATATGTTACTGAAACATGATATGGTGTGTATTTTTGTTAATTTCAAGTAATCATTTGATGTGTTTTCCTTCTATGATATTTTGAAGATGTTTGTTGTGTAAATGGAAAATTGACTTAATAGGAGTACTTGTTTTGTTATTAGTACTGAAACCAAGTATGTTATTGTATGAGATGTAAGGATTTATAAATAAAAGTAGTTAAGAAGATATTATTTTCAAATGTGAATCTGGATAGTGATTCTAATTACAATGATTCAGAAAGAGGGTGTACATCAATTATAGATTAGAGAAATTGTGGTACTAATGTGGTTATGTTTCCATTTTCAGCCATGTGACTTCCAGGAGTAAGTCGAGTTTTAGGGGGGGAAGATGTGGTACCCCTCCATTCTCACCTAGGATGTGCAGGTAGTTTGGCTAAGGAATCAGAAGAGGAAGATAGGACAAGAGCTTCTAATGGTATTTTGTGAGTATGATATTACATTATGATTGCATTTAATTGGTGATGTTTTTATATAGATGCAATATTAGGTGGTGATGCAGTGAAATAGTAGTTGTTCATGATGATATGGTATGATTTTTTGGTTTAGAAATGATTAATTTATTGGTTATATTATATTGATTGGATAGATGTGACGAAGGACAGTGTAGCATCACTCATTCACAGGTGCCCTGCTATGTTGCGATTCCTTCTCACAAGGTATTTGTATTTAAATAGATATATTGTGTACAACTTTGTTTGTATGCAGGGATTGCAGGTACATAGTCTCGATTCCACCTGCTTCAGTAGGACAGGGCGAGCACCTATAACCCAATGGTATAATGTTGAAACAGAGGTGGCAATGAAGTCATCCCATCACATGATGTCAGATTGTCTTGTTTAAATGGTTTTGTGCGTTCTTGTAATTTTCATTCTTTGTGTTGTCATTTGTGTTTTGTCATACATTATTTATGTTGGTATTTTATAAGTGGTGATTGAATTAATTAAATAAGGGTAATATTGTTTATTATAATGTTAGATTAAATTGTATTTAAATATTTAAATGTTTTATTTATTTTTATAAAGTCATGTATTTTATTGAATATTAATTAAATATTAAATTGTGTTTATTATTTTAATTAATTATCTTGCTGAGGATAAATTTTTTTTTATTCAAGGGGTAAACGCTTTTGACCGGAGCTATGAACCGGATACAACCATTCAACAATAACACCCCAACGGGGTTTGAACCTTGGTGGAAAGAACAACAATGCCACCTATAAACCATCACACCATGCCAATACCGGCATCTTGCTGAGGATAATTGTTAAAATAGATTATTTAAATTAATTAGATAATGTGATGTGCAAGTAAAGTTGTAAAAGCAGAAATTAAAACAAAATAAATAAATAAAGGAATAGAAAAAGTTGTGAGAATGAATGAGAATGGAGATTTAACTGAAAAGCTGCTTTTAAAAAATATATATATAATTTCTTTTATTTATGATTTTTAGAGCTTTTGGAAGAAATGGGTATATCTTTTATTTTAATTAAAAAATTTGGCAGTTTTGGGATCTCTCTTTTGATTTTTAGTTTTCAAAGAAGAAAGGGGTCTGTAAGAAAATTTCAAGGAGAATAATGACAACTTTGGCATTAAGTTGAGAATTTGGATTGAGGGATGAGCATAATTGTTTTGGTTGTCGAAGATTGGGTGGCACTGGGTTCTCCTATCAGTCAGCATTGGTTGCAAGCGTCCATTGAAAATATCTCATTGAAATCTCTCGTCGAGGTTCTCCGAAAAGATCTTGTTACCAGAGTATCATTTTGGTTGATGGTTGCACAATGTAAACCAAGTTGCGAAGGTTGTTTGGGCAGCAGCAAGACCCGGCTAGAGGGGATTGTGTAAGGGGTGAGTCAAAAATTTGCATGGGGAAAATTTATGAAAAAACATGGGAGAAGTTAGAGGGAGGAGCGATAAAAATAAAGTACTTGAGAACCACTGGAAATTACAGAAAATCCTGCGCCGCCTACCTCAACTGTCTCGCGTCCCCACATAGTAGTTGGGAGTTAAGATTTTCTTTAGCAGAATCTTAAGGGAAAAGATTTCATCGATTTGGTTTGGGTGAAGATGAAGGTAATACCGAGTCTGATCCAAGATAGTGAGGGAGCTCTTGTAAACAAATGGGTGTCTTGAGTGGGGACCAGCGTACTTGTGAGGTGCGATATGGGTCACCTGGGAGGCACCTAGTGACAATGAGATCTACGTAAGAGAAAGGAGAATCAACATTTGAAGGGACATGAAGGGCTCAATTTCTGGTAGGAAGAAGTTGATACAAAGCAAGACTTAGATCATTCACCATTATTCATTTGCTTAGGACTCTAGGTATGTAGATTGACATCCATCATTCAGATATATCGACGGCCAAAATTTGTAAGTCAATTTAGGAAATTTACGACTCTGTTTGGATAGTATCTTGCATTACCTATGCTTGCATCCTATGCTTCATTTCTAGGAGGGTCATGGTGATTCTAATTAAAATTTCAAAAGACATTGTTTGTATGTAGACTGATAGCTTGGTTTTTTCTTGAGAAGTATTATTCATTATTTTCTATTTCCATTTCTTTCAGGAATTTCATGCCAGTTAAGATTACTCTTTATTTTAGGGCATATTGCTTTTAAGAATCATCCAAATTACTAAAGTAATGTATTTTAGATAACCATGTTGAAGCACACCTTACTTATCCAAAAACCCCTATGCTTGATAATACCAGGAAGTGTGAATGTGACTTTGAGGTGTAGAATAGTTACTATGAAAGCAGTGGTTATAATAGCCTAGTATTGTTGTATTTCAATCAACATGAAAACATATCAATATCAATGACAAGTCATATTAAGTTGAAGTGACAGCAAAGCACACATGATTCTTCCCAATCTTATCTAAAGTAAGATGAGCACCCAATAACCGATTTATCCATGCAAGGGATGATCTTTGAACTTAGATATGATATTAAATGATACTCTTTTTGACATGAATTAGTGAAATGGAGATGCATAAAAGAAACAATTTTGTGTTGAAGCTTTTGATCATTCCATTTATTCTTTTAACATTATTATTTTTGTATAATGCCTTTTTGGAGCTTGAGATCTTTTAAGTTACAAGTAATTTTCTTAAAACTCCATTATTATATAGTTTATTATATGAAGACTCAACATAAAACTAATTAATGTCAATAAGATCATAGCATAAACATTTCTATAGTGCTAAAACTCTGGTTCGCTATCTAGCCATAGTCAATACATACTATGCCTTTCCATTTAATGCCTCCATTTTTTCCCAATAAGGTAACTTTTGAAATTACCTATTGAATTTATCAGCATGATGGGACCATGCTTGATTTAGTAAATTTATTCTTGAAACTTATATATATAAGATACTGTGACCATTATATTAGATAATACATAGATAAGACTTTTATTCTATGGTTCTACCTATTCCCCCTAAAAGCAATGGAGTGAAATAGAAGATAATGTAAAGGAAAAAAAAAAAGGTCATTAATCAACCATCGTCACCTTTACAAATGATCTAATTGTGGCAAGTCACATCTTCATTAGTTGTTGATAGAATCAACCAAATCAACCAAATGTAAATGATGATAGAATTTTCTAGAAAAATTAAATATGTTAATTTGACTTATTAACCTACCACCTCCTAATGTTATTAGAATTATATTGTGACCCTTGTATTGTTCAAAAATACAACTATAATTTTAATCATCTATGTAATTTTTGATGTGATTATCTTCTTTTTAGATTACACTAGTTATTTTGTTATTTATTATTTTTGGCTTGTCCTTGAGATGGGAACCTGGTTGTTATATGTGAACCCTTGTTCCAGAGGCATGTTTAATATTGAATGCCATACTTGTTTTGGTTATTCTTTTGGAATTGAAACTCATTGATTGATTCTTGGAAGGATTGGACAATTTCTTAAGACCTTTGGTTATGTGTTGTCGCGAGAGAGTTAATGCCTCACATTTTTCCCGTTTTGAGTATTATGCCTTATTTGTTTTAGTTCAACCCTTGCTTGGATTTGTTTTATATTAGGGGTCTTAGGGAGAGTGGTTTTTCGTGGGGGCCAGCGCCTCAGTTGGAGGAAGGGTCAGTGGATCCCATGAGAGCTAAGCAATGACACTCTCCACTAGACACTCTTGTACTTGGTTGTTGGTTGTCTCTAGAATAGTAAATTTTATGTTGTATCTGACTCTTGTGAATTTTATTATGGTCGTTATTTAGTTACTTGTTTAATTGATAATGCTTTACTTAATTGTGGTGAGTTTCATAGCTTTATCTTGTCATGTTGGATTTGTGAACGTTGATGGTTATTTTATTGTATACCTTGAGTTTGTATTTGTACTATGTTGTTCTTGTAGTCGGAATTACATTCATGGTCGGGTTCTCTTCCTTGTCACCTCTGAGCACGGGGGGTGAATTATTTATAATTCACATGGTTGGGTGGAACATGCTCCTCACCTATTGGGTTCCCCATCAGCAGTCTATCTTCTTAGCATTTTTGTAGTTGGTGTTGCATCAGTGTTCCTTTGTAATTCAAATTTCATTGTATTTATATTATCCCACATGTTTGGGAAATTTAATGTAATTATTAATCAAGAGCTTGTAATTTAATATTAAAATGATGATGTAAAAGTTAGGATCAATTGTAATTTGTTAAAAGTGATTCATTATGATTGTATTATGTGATGTATTAATATTCTCACTCTTGGTTATTAGATGTATTCTTGTTCATGGTTTATAATATTAATAGTTATGTTGTTATCTTTTGCTTTCATTGTTAGTTGTTTGTGAAGTAACCTCGCATGCCCCAGAGAGCTAAGCATAATAGTGCAATGTAATGTGTTATGTGATTATGGTTAATGTTCTTGCATGTTTAATTGTATTGTTTTAAAAAAAAATTATTTTCTATGTGTGTGTTCTCTGGGGTTAGCACGACGGGCATTACACAATTCATATCTAGTTAGCTAATCACCATTTCTAGGCTGACCTATTCACAATAGTTAAATCTCCACCTAGGGGCTTTTAGATTTTTGTCTCACTTCATTTGGTTGAGACACATGAACTCACTTTTTGAGGAACATATTGCATGCACACTTTACGCATGCTCAAACACTTGTGATATGAGAAAACATCTATTGCACACTTAGAGGGATATTAATTCATTCTATCCTACCTTTCCACCTCTTTTACTTTTCCTATATACACAACGTTATCATTGCAAATGTACACACTCTTGATTTTATATGATAAATATTCTATTATGTATTATTTTGTTGCACTAGTGGAAGACCATTATGTTGTATTCAAATCTTGGCTTCTCAAACATGCCATTAGTGTCATAATTGCACATTCCTTCCTAAATCAAGGTGACTCCAAAACCTATTCCTATCATTGAAGCTTCATGGATCTAAATAAATATCACTATTGAGTCCAAAAGTCCTAATAAATCAATAAATGCCTCTAATTTCATCAAATTTGATAAATTTTTTATTTTAATTTTATTCACTAGTGGAAGACTATTATGTTGTTTTCGGGTCTTGGCTTCTCTAACATGGTATTAGTGTCATAATTGCACATTCCTTCCTAAATCAAGGTGACTCCAAAACATATTCCTATCATTGAAGCTTCATGGATCTAAATAAATATCACTATTGAGTCCAGAAGTCCTAAGAAATCAATAAATGCATCTAATTTCATCAAATTTGATAAATTGTAAATTTTACTGTTTTTCCCTATTCGTTGTTGTATGGTATAAAATCTATAGAAATCCATATGGAATCTGTATGAATCTATACTCTACAAAAAATTGTAAGAAAACCAAAAAAAAGTAGAGGGTCGACTCAACCACCCTCTACTATATTTGGTCGACAATTTTGTTCTTTATATATTTTATTTTCAAATCTAGATGAAATTCTTCTCTAGTTTCATATAGAATCATTATCAAGGGTTCAACAAAAACATATTGTGCTCCTACTATTTCTATTAATACCTATTCTTTGGACCTATGGTTTCCAACTCTCTAGTTTCTATCATCCCATTTTGAATTTGAATTCATTCTAGTGTTCATTGTTTCCTAGAAAATATTCTAAATGTCGAATTTTTCAAAGATAGATCATAAGATGTGTCCTAACCTATCAAAAAAATACAATGTACAAAAGGGGTTGTTCAGACACAGCTTTGTGATGTCCATTAATAGATCATAAATTATGGAAAATGCATAAATTTTTTTCTATAGAGTTTCATTGTTTACTTATGTTGTTGTAAGGCATAGAATTGGAGAGTACAAATTTGTAGATTTACCTTTGGCTTCAAGATCTAAGAACACAACATAGGCTCACAACACATTGCAACTACAACCAACAAGATCTTCCAATCACATGACCTCCATGTATCTGAAACCTCCCAATTCCCATATCTATTATTTAGTTTTCCACATGGCTATGAAACCTCCATGACTAGACACCAATATTTACAATTCAACACCATACGTAGCCTACACTAATGACTAACATCCAAATTGTTGTTTTATCTAACAAATCGCATTGTCTCCATGACTCAACTATCAATTTTAAAACCATCTAGTTGTAGTTCACAAATTTTCATTGATTATAGATTGAGTAATCATGATAAGAAAACTATCGATCAACAAAACATCACATCGTGATTATATTCTAACCACTAGGCTATCTCTTTCATCTTGTAAGAGGGGTTATTCTCTTTTTGATATAACATACAAATGGGGAGTTAATTTTTCAAGTTCCAATAGTTCATAGAAAGAGTATTCTATCATAGACACAATGTTGCACTCAAACTTGTAAAATTTTACTATTTTAATTTATTTGGCCTCTAAAGTCACTATTTTCTATGCAAATTTTGAAAGGGCATAACTTTCATCCCACTTATAAAATTTTTGCGAAAGAAGGCATCATTATCAAACTTTCAAAAGGATTTCAAATTGATAATTTATTTTAATATTTGGATAGGAAATTTATCAAAACTTGTAAAAATATTCATGTGTTATAAATGAAATACTTTCGCATTTGATCTTAACAAACTTAATTTTTTTCCCTTGCATATCTTTCTAGGAGGCCTAAAATTAGTTATAATAAAAACTTAAGTGGTTTTGATATTCATTATTCTACAAAATGGCCCTAGTCCTAACTCCATTTAACTTTTATGAATGAAATCAAGTAGTGGAGATCACACTTAATAAACTAAGATTACATTTGGTTGAACCATGATGGGTTTGGAGCTTGAATCAACAACATTAGCTAAAAACACAAATGGTATTATCAAAATGATGAATGTTGTTGGTTCACAAATCAATAGATGTAATGAGTCCTAAAGAGTAGCCACTTTCTCATATTTAGACTCAACAAGTTGATATGGCCAACAAATGGGAGAGTGAATAAAATACCCCTTACTCCCCCACACTTTAGGCTCTATTAAACCTAGGAAGGTGGTCCCAATCAGTATATTTGTAGGTACTTGTGTACTGAAGTACCAAATACACTATGAATAGATGTTTCTCCTTTAATTGTTTGAATGAAACAGTACCCTAAAGGTTTGGATGACCTTCATAGCAATTTTTAATTCAAACCTAAGAGATATAGAGCATTAAATTCTACACAAAAATAAACTAGGAATGAGAAGTAAATTTGATTTCAAAGTAGTAGTTGCTCACAATCAATTTCAGGAAACAACAACATTAATAGACTAATGCTATATCCCAGGGTGGAGTCATCTAAACCATGTATTTAAAACCTAACACAACATTCAATCTATCATAATCATATCTATCAAATGATGCATTACACCATTGATATTCAACAACTAAACTAATTATACTTAACAATCCTAGAACATTTCTGCATAGACCGCCATTCATGTTATTAAAAATTAAGTCATACTTTGTATGAGAGTAACAACATCAAACAAACATATAGGGAAAGACAAGAAGCTGAATAATAAAAATCTTTGATCACTCATATTTAGAATTTATGCAAAGTGAACAATAGAGACAACTAGTCTAGAATTATATGTCATTTATATTCAAATATGACTATGTTGTAATTACATTCTTCATTCAAAAACTAAAAGTACTCCAGAGACCTAAAAAATAGCAATGTACATTAAACCCCTTGTTACAAAAAATGTTTCCATGAAAAAACTAAACAATGTGCAACCTGCTCAACTGAAACATAAAAAATGCACTTAAGGAAAGTGCAAGACCCTAAAATGGACATTTGAAGAAGACACATGACACATTAAGGTTCGTTGATCTACAAATCCTTTGCTTGTTGAAGACTCTTCATCCTTGCCCTTGTTTTTTTGCTCCTTACTCCACTGCCATGCAATAGAAAAATATTCCTCCCCCTAAAAAAACTCAACATTCCCCCTTTGTTTAACTGTAAAAACCACCTATCATGTGCATTTACCATTCGTCTTTACATGCAGCTCAAAAATTTTACTTTCATTGTGAAAAGCCCTCATTTAGGAAAATCCACATATGTCCTGTAGTCACCTTCACCATCTAGCAATGTGAAATATTTTTGCTTCAATTTCAATTTATTGGATAATAAATCAATTACCTGTGCCTTCATTGCTTAAATCACCTTGAATTAATTTTCACATTTAGATCAAAACTTAATTACCTGTTGATGGGCCCACCACTTGCTCATCGCTAATTTAGTTGTGAAAAACAAAAAGTTATTCACAATGGGCGATATTCATTTACTCGGGTCCCATTCTTTCATTTGCATCTTTTATTTTAATTTACCTTCACATTTAAAAATTTATATTTAAATGGTGAAGGTAATAATTAAAATTTATTGGGCTGCAAAGAAAACATTTCCCGTGTATTTTACATTTTCTATTTTCTCATCTTATAATATGATCAAATGATAACATTAAAATAAATCACAGGCCCACCATCATTCACTCCACATTTTCTAGCATATCTCATATCACTCATTCACTTGGGGAAAGTAAATACAAAATGGTGATGCTCAATTAAAAACCTTTGCAATCCATCCATCGCTGATCGCAATAGAGATTTCCATTCACAATGGAATTAAAAAACCTCACCCATCGCTGATACAAAACAAAAGAAGTGGCATTGATGAGCAATGCATGATGACTCCAAAATTGGTCATTGTTCTTGATACAGGAGCATTTTCATGGTTCGAGGCACCAAGAAAATGACTAGAACATCATTGGAAGTGTTCCCAACATATGTGGATAAGTCCAAGAATCATTTAGAAGGTAAAAAACATCATTTGCAGCACATATACAACTTCAAAACTCTGCCCAAGATCCAAAAACGTGATTACATTCACTAACTATAAAATCCCTCTTGTTCCTCAATTTTTACCTGTGAACTCACCTTCACATTTAATTCCTCAGCATCAAATTTTCCCCCAAATATTTCTATCGGACAACACCCATGGGCTCACTACCACTTATTCCATTGTTTCCATTGCACGTCATTGTTACAACAAAAAAATTGAGACATTTATTGGCAATGGGCGCTGAGGAAGATATGAGATCATCCATCACTAATAGAATGTGGAGAAGGACAATCAAATCTGAGATCAGAGATAAAAAGCAACTACCATAGCTGATCGCCAATTCAAATGGGAATTACAAACCCAAAACAATGATCGATGAGTTCATCCACGGAGTGAAAGCCGCCGCTTTTCAGCTAATCATAAACAAGAATTAAACTTGCTTAGCCTCCAAAAAATTTGAATCCATTTTATGTTTGCTCTAAATTCCCTTTTTCATTTTAACAATATTTAAAATATTCAAAATATTTTAAATATGAACATTTGATACTTTAGAAAAATAGGCAAATTTTAATTACACTTGCGGCCCAAATGGAGAAATTTCACTGTGCAAAAATGGTGACCCCTAGAGCCAAATCTTTTTGCATACAACCATAATCAATTATTTATAGAAAACCCATTTCCTCAATTTTTTGCCAACCATCAAAAATCAAGTACCTCCTTTGTAAACTAGCCCCCGGGACGTGTTCGCCTCAATAGAAGTACATTAAAATAATGTATTAAATGACCATTGATCTTGATGAAAATGGATCTATATAATTCTTAAATGAAAACAAGAAATGGGTTGCCTTTAGATTTTCAAAATTTGAATCTTTTTGGGACACCATTTTTGGCCTTGTCACAATCAGAAAAAGATTAAATAACCCATCAGAACTTATCTTGGGAGCCTGAAACTGAGTAGGCATGTAGAAACTTGACCCAAGAATGAAGTGAAACAAATGGATCAGAAAAAGTGATCGTGAGGTGAAAGATATCAATCTTTGAAGTTGTCATCTCAGACTTATTTGAAAATGTCAATTTTGAAACCCTAAAATGTTCATTTGGAATGGGCTTTGAAAAAATAGTAAATGAGGAGCTTGGGGGGTACAAACTAGGAAGGTGGCAGATAATTATATAGGAAATCATGGGGAACATTCAATTTGATGTGTAGGTCATTAGGTCACCAAATATAAATTCAAATGTAGGGGCACTTTTTGCAGATTTACACAGTTCAATTTACAAATCTGAACTTTTTGCAAATGGATTCAGGCTAGAAAGCTTAGAAAATGGATTCATGGGGCTATGTCAAGTGACATGGGGCTTCATAAAGATGCAGAGAATCATGAAAAAATATTAGTTGGGCTTAATACTCAGTAGACACAAAGATACAACATCACAAAGATGGCCTACACAAAAAGGTGCAACATGTGTAAATAGCAAACCAACTTATGAGCCTTGAAACAAAGACTTAAAAAACTCACCAAAACTGATCCAAGGAGGCTGCAAATGGTCACACACCATCTTTGATAAGTGCTCAACACTTACCCAAAGTGATTTTTCATGACAATCAAGGAGTACAAAGTTATAGGCTCCCAGAGTGAGCTACTTAGGCTTATTCTGCAAGGTACTTCTAAGTGCATTAGGAAAAATTTTACTTGGGCCCTCAAAAATCTAACCAAATTTTAGAGGTCCCAACATTGGCTCCAACTAGGGACATGTGCCCCTTGCAGGCATGGCGAGATTCCAAATCTATGGGAGAGCAGACCAAGTGCCTTGTCCATTAGGTAACCTAAACTACTCCATTATGTTGTATTGGAATTCATTTTTTGAACTTTATTTGGAGGCCCTAAGCCCCCAAACATGAAGTACCAATATTTACCTCTATCAAACACTCTATTCTCTATTGTTTGCAGTATGCCAAGTCTGAAAACATTGTCATGAACTACCCATAAGCTAGCTCGGTCATTGACATGCCCCACTATATCATTGTGCTTTCCAATGTCACCAACAATTCTATCAATCTACAACATGAAATCAGACACTAACTAAAATTCATAATCACTGTGACATTTTACCTTGGCTAGCTTATCATGTTCCATTAAATTCTTACTTGAATTGAGATATAGAAGCATTCATAATCCATTTGATTGTTGACATCACAAAATTTGACACCAAAATTAGTTTGCACATCAAAATGAAAGCTATCATAAACAACTTGTTGTGTGTCATGCAAATCATTTTGGCATATATCAAAGATAAAAGTTGTATATTCTAGAGCATCCTTATATGGATCACTGCAACATGGGCACAATTTTTGACATTTTGGTTAAGGTACATTAGAACACACCTTGGTATCATAGAAATAGAGAACATATGCATCATTAGCATCCAAGCGATGAGTAAATGCATTCATCTCAGGTTCAGAAACATATTCCAATGCATTCTTCTCATCATCATTCAACTCAATCTAAAATACCTCGAGAGTAGACTCACTCAATTCAACATCAATAGGGACAGTAGAAAGACACCAATGTGCATTGGTATCTTCATGTGTAATATCAGTTGATGTGTGTGTTGACCCAAAAGTGAAAGACTCATTGCTAGCTAAAAAATCCTCAATAGCAATAGAACCAGAATCTTCATTTTCTTTCACATAAATACTTTCCTCAAGGGATGAGAACATATCCATGTGCACACTCTAAAGATCAGGAGCATCAAACAAGAAACAATTATACTCAACTTCATACTCATTAACATGAGATCCACCATTATTTTCTTTTCTTGGATGCTTTATACATGGATCAAGAATTTTTTTAGTATCTACATAGTCTACAACTTTATTATCTTATGAATCAACAAGCTCTTCAATATCATCCATGGGTAATAATGTTGACTCAAAATCCATATACTTCTCACAATGTGCTACTTGATTAGCCTCAATTAAATCCCCTATTTCACCATCATATACATCATCATCCTCTTCATGTATGACAAACATTTATACTTCTACTTCATATAAACAATCATGAGCAGCATGGGCATAAGCACATTTGTCAACATGTTTATCACATTTAACATTATGTTTAGAATCAACATGCTGATCATACACATAATTATCTTCAATTTATGCATCACTCACACAATGAGCATTCTCCTTTGATAGCGAACCCAAATTACATTTCATGTATTCACTACATACACTTTGCTCCTTCACTTGTGGACAAGTGAAATCATGAGCATCTATATCATTACATTCTTCAAGTGAGGAATACACTTCTATATCATCCTTAGAAAAGCAATCACATTCTTTAGAGAAGCTATCAGAACTATCATCCCCATCATGTTTCTTGTCACAAGAAAAAACATCACTACACAAACCATGTTCAAAATATTCAGAATGAATGCTTGAGGCTGCACTTTCAGGATCATAATCACTCATTTGTAATGAAAAATCAACAAAACATGCATTGTAATTGTTGATTACATCATGACATGGAGTAACACCTGGTGCCTCATTTACTTCTCCATCATCTGAGATATCACAAGAGAAGTATTCCTGCATATTTACTTTGTTATCTTCCCATGCATATTTTTCTTCATCATTGCTACAACGATCTACACATGTGTTGATTGTAATTTGATTACAATGTTCATCCTTTGATATATTCTCTTTACTTGTTTGCATTGTTGTCTAATTTTTCTCAAGAGAACAACTACTATCTCCATTTTGAGAATCCACATTTTGAGTAGAACCACACTTGGTTGATTCTACAATCTCTATCCAATTAGGAATTTGATCAAAGCTATGGGGCTTCAATTCCTCTAGAAAAGTACTTAACCCAAATTCATAAATCTCACAAAAAAATCAATGCACACAAAATCCTTAGTTTTGAAATCTTTGGGGACTTCTATCAAAGCATCCAAAAATCTCAAAAATAGTTTATATGGTGATTCTCCCTCATGTCCCTCTTTTCATACAATTCTTGCACTAAAGAGTTTTGACCAACAGTGCTCAAATTTTGTTGACATTCAACTTGGAGCTCACCATGATTTTCATACTGTGGCAGTGGAGAAATCATAACAACAAAAACATTGTCGTCTTGAAAATCATTTCCATTATCTGATCCGTGAATTCTATTTGCATGAGGTGTGTTGGGATAACCAATACTTGTAGCCAAATACCCTTTCATTATTGAGTATTTCAAATTGTTCTCAATATCCATGGAATTTTGATATGCCTGTTGTAATGTTGTAGGCTCTTTATCCCTTAATAGATAGCTCATCTTGATATCAAATACACCGAGATACACAACCAAGCATTCTACATCGTTTGGCCGTATGTGTTCAGGGATATTTCTTATTGCCTTTGCAAATCGAAGATTGAAAACATAAACCAACTCATCTTTGTTTTTATGGATTTCCATAAAGTTTTTCCTCACTACACTTGGATTTACCCTTTCACCAAATTTTTCAACAAAGGCTATCATAAATTGATTCCATGAAGCTATACAACATGCTAGTAAATATGAGAACCAATCTCTCGCATCATCCTTCAGAGATTGAATAAAAAGCTTCATAACAACATCCTCATGGTTTACCTCTTAATCCTCCATCAAATATATGAAGGTTTGCAAATGTTTAGAGGTTGATTTTGAATTTTTCCCTATGAATTTGGGCAAATATTTCCTAACCTTTTTAGGAATTAGGTTTAGCAAACCTTTAATCCCACTAAAAACCAATGCCATATACCTCTCAATAGAGAAATCCTATTGTGCCCTTAGCACACACACCCCGTTCGGAATAGGGACCCTCTTTTCTTTCACCCTGTTGGGTCTTTTGGGGCCGCCTCATTTTGTGTGCCCCTCTTTTTTTATGTTTTGCATGATCAATGTTGCTCCAAAGTTCTGTCATAAATCGATCATGCATCCGCTTTTAGTTCTGCTGCCTGTCAGAGGGCCTCAAGGAATCCCTCTGGCATTTTGGCCTTGAAACGACCCTGGGCCTCTCCGAGCCCGAGCATCCGGGGTTCTCTATTTGGGCTTACCCTTTGCAATTGGCGTCATCTGCGGCATTCTTCGGGCATCTTTCCGCCCCTCGGGGCCAGCCCTGCCACCCTCCGCTTAAAATTCGTTACAAGTTTTCGGGCGGCGCCTGCCCCTTCGGGCCCCAGGCCCCGGAAGTCTGTTTCCAAACTTCCGTCCCAGGCTCGCTGTCCACGACGGTGAGCCTCCAGCGGCCTCCCGTCCCTCGGGCCCCGCCTGGGTTTTTCAAACCAATATTTAGTTTGTCCCTACCCGCCGCCGACCGTTCCGGGCTCGACTCCCAGGAATTCCATGGTAGTCCCGCCGTCATCGTCGGCGTATCCCAACACTCCGGGCCCCAAACTGGTTGGCACCGTCGTCACCTGATCAACGTGAAAATCTCATGGTGGCCCCCACCTCACATCTTCCTGACCGCTGGGCCCCAAGGTCACTGCTGCCGCCAACCTAATTTTGAATTTCACTAATTTTTCTTGCAGTCGTACGATCATTTATTGCTGGCATTAATGGCGGTTGGGGTATAAAATGCCCAATCCACCAAAGTCATTTTTATAATCTGAATTGGAGCAAACTGCACAAGTGATCACTTGGAGCCCACCACAAGCAACAGCATCATGATCGAGACCGTCGACAACATTTCGTCAACCCCCGGTGGATCCCGCATCTCGCCATTTAGCGTGTTTGAGGTAGGGGACCTGTTTGCCCTCCCAAGTGTGTTTTTCATAATTTTGAAAGATTTAAATAATTGAACAATTAGTTAGGGTGGCATGAAATGAAAGAATAGTAAATTGCGCTCATTACCCATGTCTTGAAAATTGGCAAAACCTGGTAGATATGCCCTCACTGCCGATTCAGAACTTTTCGGTCGTGCGACTATTCTTCACGCAGGGCAATCTACTACCCCAGGTTCAAACCTCATCTTTGTCATCAAATTCAAACTTCAAAACATGTCGATGGCAATCCTCCATTTCGGGCCCGCTCTGTCAGGATTCCTACCCCAGACTTCCATTTAACCTTCGCTGCGCTTGAACTGCCAGGTGGCCTTGCCACCCCGGCTGCCGGGTCCCGGTCTCTGCTCTGTCATTAAACTCTAAACCCGGCCCGTGTCCTTCGTCCATCCTGGGCCCGAACCCTCAGAGTTATGTCCCCGGAGTTCCCTTGGAGGTCCGCCCTCTCCGAGCAGTGAACGTCGCCCGACGCCCCGCCTTTTGAGCTTCGCCGGTGCTTCCGCTTTTGAACCCTTGGTGAATTGAAATTAATTCATCATTTTTGCCTCTGAGCCCTAGCTGTCCAGCCTCCGCTCCTCATTTTCCGCCGTTCCTCACGACGGGGTCTTTCGGCGCAAACTTCGCTGCCTTCTGGGCTCCGGGCCCTGAGCGGCCCTCCGTCATTGCCTTGTTCTTTTTGACACCGCAGCTATCGCGTCTCTGGGCCTCGGATCCCGGACTTCCATCCGCGGAAGTCCCCAGATCTCCTCCCGACAGAATCTTCACCTCATCTGCCCGGTTGCCGGAACCTGGGCCTCCATTTGTCGTCTGGCCTTGCCAAAACTCCTCACTACTCTGGGACAATCCGGGCCCGACCATCCAGAGTTTCGTTCCTGGAACTCTGTGACAGTTCCACCGTCCTCCATGGCAGACCCTTGCCGGCTTCCCACCGTCTGAGCCCCGGGCCACTCCTCGCCGCCGCCATTTAAATCAACGAAAATCTCACAACGGTCGGCACGTTGCATCTTCTCGACCGCCGGGCCCCACCACGCTAGAAGCCACCAAGCCTGAATGAACCTCACGTCGACCGCCTTTTGTCCTCCGGGTCCCGGGCCTTGGACTTCCGCCCCCGGATTTCCACCTGCTATCTGTTGTTGCTAATGGCTGTCTCTTGACAGCTTCCCGGCTTGAAATCTCTGGTGCCCCTTAGGTCGATCTAAACAAGCTCAAATCCAGAATCTGACTTCGACCCACATCCTAAAATTTGCTCTTCTCCATCATGGGCCTCCTAAACATTAAAATTTGGCCAACAAGGGTCTTCGGGGGTTTTTGGCTGTGTTTTCCCTTCTAGACAGCATTCTTGCCAGGGAAGTCCGGCCCTCCGTGCCCGAATTGTCCAAACAGCCTAAAACGAAGATTGATAACGTCTAGAGATAAGATTTATGATATACTTAATTGATTATTTAGATGTTATTTTCAAAATATGGACTAACATGAATGTTTTTGATGTTTTGTTGCACTAACTTTTCCCTTGCTTGCAGAATATATGGAATCGGCTGTAGGAACTTCAGGGGCCTCTACCGAAAAGGATAAGGGCAAGAAATCAGGAAGGACCCCTCGGAGAAAGGAAGATAAGGATCAAATGAAGTACCAGTTCCAGGGCGAACTGCTCTGCTCAAAGGTTTCAACGAACTAGAAGGAGGTTTCAGATACAAACATTGGTCAGATTGACATAGATGAATTCACACAGAGGGTCAAGGTCAACACTACAACAAAGAACGCCAGACTAATACAACAGAGTGGAATCGCCAAGGCTGCCGGTTTTCCTCCCTCTCTCGTGGGAGCCGAACTAGTGATGGCTTGCCGAGAAGCCTATCAAACAGACACTAGAACGATTATGGATAAGGAGGGAAACATCCTCGCAGACATGTCACCGAAGGGAATCACGAAGACATTCCACATTCCCACGTTCCTGCATATGGAGGTTCCCATGTTAGAACAATGCCAGGTGGCATGGGATGCTAATCCGTCAGGGTGTAAGAAATCAATCAACCTCCTTTGGCTTAAGGAGAAATGGGGCAACGCTGCGAAGGTTCCCCATGAACTCTTCCGTAGCGATTTCCACAAGGACTATTATGATCTGATAACTATGCTGAGCATGGTCATGGGCCTCCCAGCAGCAACCTACTTCCAAGAGTGGATGGCCTACTACATTGAGTAGATCATGTTGGGGAATGAGGTCGTTAACACCAAGGTCTCATTCGACTGGGGAGACATCATCAGCAACTGCTTCCATGAGCAGTTTGTCAACGTCAAGAAGAGTTCTAAGTTTTACATGACCTCCTACCTCGTCTACTCCCTGGCAGGTCAAAGACAATATAGCAGGTTATTTGTGGTACCAGATTAGGGACATAAGCGAGGGCTCAAGCCGTTTGACAAATACCCTCAACTCCAATACCGTAACTTCAAGAAGGAGTATTGCCAGATCAATGATGCCTTCATTGGCCATATCATTAGATTGATCACAGGAGACTTTGAGAGGAGAGTCTGCCACAACGCTAGGGCACTCTTAAAGGAATATACCTTCCTATTCATCTAATTTCCCAAGTTTACCTACATCCAGGCCCAGGGTTTCACGGAATGGCCAAAAAGATTGCCGCAGTACCCAAATGATAGGATCATCCTCCTAGAGCTTTCTCGATAGCTCCAACACATGTAGGCCATCTTCAACAATAAACACATTACAGGGATCTCCTACCCTATGACCCTCAGCCAATGTGCCAGACTTCCTACCCGGTTACAGGGATCTCCTACCCGGTTACAGACTTCTCAATGTGCCAGTAATTCTGAGAAGGAGCTTAAGGAATATCATTTTGATTGGTACACCGCGCGCCCATGGATGGACCCTCACGACCACATCAGGAAGGCACTGGGGCCAACATATGCCCACCAATACCACATTGAAGACTTCTAGGTTGACTGCAAAGATGAGAAAGAGGTCTGCACAAGGCACTACATGCGCATGATGGTATTATTCCTAAGAAGAGTGCAACCGTTCCTAGTGTCGGATCAGGTCAAGGCGGAATAGTCCACCATTATGCACCAGAGCTACCCTGTAGTTGCTGACCTGCCAATACCGTCGATCACCTGGGATGAACAAGAGGTCGATAACCTAGATACCATCACCTGACCAATCATAACTCGTACTAAGGAGTGGGTCGATGGGTAGGTGGTGCACCTAAAGCGGCAATGAGTAGTCATAACATATGAGGGGCTCAAGACTGAGCTAAATGCCACGGAGGATGTTACCGCCACCACATCGATTGGTGAGACCTCCAAATCTCCTCTGGTCACTAAGTCCCAGAAGAGAAAGGGAACAGAGACTGCACAATCTGTGGATCCCAAGGAGCAAGCAAAGAAAGAAACGAGAGGCTCATCTCCCAAAAGGCTCAAGCAGACAGTGGCTACAATAGAATTGCAGCCTACCTTGCTCCTCCCTATCCCTCCTGGCACACCACCTGCCTCCCTGGCTGCAATCACCTCATCTTTGCCGGCAGTGGACATTTCTATCCATCTTGCCCCTTCACCCCCGACCGAGTCGATAATTAACATTGACTCATCTTCCGGCGTGACCACTCCCCCTTTCTCTTCTACTACAATGTCTCCAATCACATTGCTCCCTCTGGCAACAATAATGTCACATGTCCCCCTTGCCACTATGCCCAAGGCCCTTACACGACATATGCAAAATCTCCCCCTGAACTTTCCCAGATCTTAATGAATCCAGCTCTCCAAGCCGCCCTCACCCAAGTCCTTGCAATAGCTCAGCCTTCACAACCGCCAACAGGGTCGCTAGCTATGGAAGCTACAATGCCTATCTCAAAGGAGTTGGAGGAGTGGGAGCAGGAAGTCTCGAAGCCTCTCGAGGAGGAGGTCGATGAGTATCACGAGCACCCCCAGTATGAGCACCGAACCATTGACAGGGTGGTCTATGAGGGAGAGGAGACAGGCTCTTCCGAGAGTAGGGATGAGGAGGATGGTTCAGGTGCAAAGGAAATCATCCAAACATTTGATAATGACCTTGAGGAGGAGTTGGCGCAGCAGCCAAAGGACGTTGGGGAGAAAGTAGAAAGGTCACCACATGGTGAAGAGGGGCAGCCGCCAGAGGAGCAGCCACAAAATGATTTATCTGAGGCTGAGAACCATGCTGTCAAAAGCCCCAAGGCCAAGGCTACTAAAAAGAAGAAAGAAGAAGAGGCAGCGAAAGAGGAGAGTCCCACCTGACAGCCATCCAGCGGGCTGCCCGTCAAGCGCCTCGTGTTCGTTAATGACTCTGACAAAGAGGAGGAGGACGCTGCCCAAAGGAAAGAACCCCAAAAGGAAAAGGAGGTAGAAGTCTTGCCTCTGACTTAGAAGGGTGAGGGCAGCCATGATGCACCCAGGGATAAATCTGCTATGCCCGATTGGTTGGAGAAACAACTTGAGAAGACGACTCTTATTTTGAAGGACCCAAGGGTAAGATTGGAGGCCATCTTGGCTCGATCCCTGATCACGACAAAGAAGGAGAAGAAGCCTAAGGTCCATTCCAAAATAATGATGGATGCTTCCGGCTCCCGAGCGGCACAAATTGCAATGCCTACAGTTGACCAAACAGGGGTGAGTTGTAGCGTCTTCACCATTGACTTAGGGATGGCAACTAGAGAGAAAAAGGTCAAACACCTGGAGGAGTCGGTGGCCACAGTGGTGCACTTGATAAAGCAGGACAAGGTCTCCAAGGATGAGCTCAAAGCGCAGGTTGCTACCCTAACCGACTACATACAACAATGGTCCTCAGTGGACGACCTGCCCACCACCTCCACGGGCGCACCGCAGTTGCTCTCCAAGTAACAGATAAACAAGATGGAGAGAAGGAAGAACTTAGAGAAAACCACCAAGGATTAGTTTCGACAAGTTGCATACGTCAGAAACATGGGAATCAGCAGGGCTGTACAGACAGCCAATAAGTTCTTGGACCTAATCCAATCCCTAGAGAGCATGAGGAGGCTCTACACCAATTTCCATGCAAGATACAACTCCACATTCCTAAGAATTGAAGCGATCCCTCAGATGCCTGAGAGCACATGGGAGCAGAAGCTAGAGCTGAAGATAGAGGATCATTGGCTGGTGGATGTGTAGCGCAGAGACCTCGTCAACCGGAAGGAGAGGTTAGAGAAAATCCTGAGCTGACTGGATCTAGATATTGAGTGGTTCAAAGAAATCTGGGTAGAATGCGCCAAATATCTCAAGCTGATGATGGGCTATGATATGCCCACAGTACAAATGGATGTCGAGAAGGTCAAACCACACTTTGAGGAAAAGATGAAAGACGGGACAGCTGGAGAAATCACAACGAAGTTCCTGAGTTTTGCTGCCTGCACCTTCGACTGATCAGAGCTATTCAGAGACCAAGGCTCAAAGTATGACGAAGATTGGAAAAGGCTGGAAGAGAACGCTAAGGAATGGAGCTACCAGGCATTACGATGTGAAATCCTTAAAATTGACAAGCTCCAGGCCGTCATCCTCAAGTACATAGAGCATGTAGCTTCCGAGGAGCAAGAGGACAACCTAGCCAAAGAGGAAGATCTCCCCGAAGAGTAGCTACAGTAAAGGAAACAACAATTAGCTACAAGATGAAAAAGCTATAGTGTCATCCACTAGATGACGAAATAGGGAAAATACAGGAATGTATTTTAAATTAAGATCTATTTGGGGGTAGGTGAAACCCTATTTTGTAATGAATCTTGGCCACACAATGAAAATGAATCTTGGCTATTCATTTAACTTTTTGCAAACTATAAATAAAGCACTCCCCTCATTTGCAAAAGTGAGAGTTGAGTTGTAAAGATATGCTGCTGAAATTTATAAGAAATAGCATTAACTTGGTGCATTTTCTTGGTTTCTCCCATGTTGCTTGATTCACTCTCCAATTTCACATGTTTAGCTTAGATCTTATTGCTGTTTAGTTAGCTGTCTCATTTCTTTGGATAATCTTAGGAATGCTGTTAGGTGATTGTGAAGATTCCTGCTTTGTTGATGATCCTTTAGTCCATATTTTTTGCTGTTTGCTGAAGGTAGATAGATGTGCAAAGTTAGCCTGGACTGGATTTTAAAGCTACTCCAAACATTTATCTTTGATTCATTCATGTATGTAGTGGATGAAGGATGAAATATCTATAGCCCTTAGAAGATAGCACAATTTCTATGATACTGTGAAATCCTTGGTTAAGTGGGATATTATTTCGAAGAATTGTCCATTGTAGGAACTCCATTGTCACTATTCATAGCAAGCTTCATACTTAGGAACTTTTCTCCTCCTTCACCCTTTCCTTTTTTTTTAGTAATTGACCTATGATAAGGTTCATTGCACATTGTAAAGCCAAATCCAACAACTAAATGGAGTTTAAGATTACTGTTTGAACCTACAACTGGTGCATAACAAATTCTCATCCTAAGGATTCCATTCCAAGACCCGACTTCATGCTTTGTGTCCACACTTTGCATTTTCTGTAAGACCGCCTTATGATTCCAGCAAATCACATCAAACTACTGAGGTATCTAAGCACCGTCATGACCTGACATCTGAGAGACCTTGGGATAGTGTTCTGCAATCCAATTGTGGGAGATTTCTTTCAAGAGAGGTAGTGCACCTACGCACTACCTCTGTTGAGAAGTGTATAAAAATACCATCAATAGAACTGGCGCTAGAAGGAGGGCCTTGGCAAAAATACTAAGTCAAGAGATAAAGTAAAATTAGATCAGATCGGATCATTCTCCCCAGAGAGATTTCAGAGAGTTTTGCGATCAACACCAAATAAGGGAGAATTTGAAGAATTACAACCCCCCACGAGGGCCAAGCGAACTCAAGGGAGTAACGTTGCCTCTTCCTCTTCCTCCATTCCATTTGCCTCCATTCCACCCTCACCTCCATTTGGCTAGCTTTCATCTTCCATCAAACCATCCCAAACTCCCTTTGCACCTCTTACCTCCGACAACTAAGGGTTTGCTCCTCTCCCGGCCCTTCCCGCCTAAGGCACCGTCGCGGCAGCCATAGCTCAAGTGTAGCCCCAGATTGCTGTTGTATTGCAAATATAGTCTCAAATTCCTGTTTTCCAATAGCAAATGCCACCTCCGCCTCCCCCATGGCTTGGTTAGCACATAACCCTTCGCCGATACACTTTGAAGTCTACAATGATATGCCCAAGAATCCGGAGGGCTTTTGTTCAAAGTTCCATCCACGCGATATGCAAAGAACAGCTGAAGAGCATATCAAAATATTCGAGATGGCGATCACTGAAATGCAAGTGGACCACGAGGATGTTGCATGCCACCTTTTTCCACATTCATTAGGGGAAGAAGCCTTCTATTGGTACATTAATCTGCCGAGGGGATCTATCACCTCATGGAACCTGATGAATAATATATTTTTATAGAAATACAAGATCCCCATCAACCCTTTAGACCTTTACCAAAAGTTCATGTCTATCAAAAGGGAGGTCAACGAACCTATTGGCTCCTTCAATGACCGCTTCCATCAGGTTCACATGAGACTCTAGGATCTGTACCTCCATAATGATGTGGCAGCCCTCCCGGTCTACTACGCGACACTAGACAATCTCATGTCTGCCTTGGTGAAAAGGATGCGCCCACCACCTACTACCTTGGTTGTCGCCTATGCGGAGGCCATCATCGCCAGTGCGGACTTGGGACAAAATATCTCCGGCCCGCTGCCTTCTTTGGGGCTGGTAGCACACCCAATGCAGGTTCAGGGGCTTAATCAGGTGTTTGCTCACCAAACCCCTCTTATGAACTAGGTGCCTCAATTGCCTATGGTTCCCCACTCGAGGCAACCATTGAACTATATGCGCCTCCTGCACCTTCTTATTTGCAGCCCCAGCAGTAGTACAACTATTCCTAGATTGCTCTGCAATAGCAGGCGTATTCCCAACAGCCCCAGGCACCATTCTACCTGTCGGGACCAGAGTTTCCTTCAGCCTATGAAAATCAGCTGACAGCCCCACCCGCTTTTCTCCAAAATCTAGCGTCGTCGCCTGGGAACGGAATTGAGAAAAATAAGTTGGAGGAACTTACATAAATGATCAAGAAAATTTCCATGAAGATGACGCATCTAAAGAATGAGAATAATCAGTTGCAGGCCTCCCAATGCAATTTCCAGGCCAATCTCAATCGGGACAACCAAGATAATAAAGACATCAGAGATAATCGCAAAGTAGGCACTTCCTCTAGGCAAAATTATGATAGGGGGCCAAACACCAATCAGAATGTAGAAAGGAGACCTTCTTAGAGGCAGAATCATACATGGAACACCAGACCCAATAATGGAGGAGTCTCCACACCTTTCGATCAACTGGCAAGCAATGACAAAACATCTAGCGGTGTATACCTGGCTGAGGCAGCCTTGTACGGATGGTGTCGACTTCACAAAACCAGCAGACATTCTGAGCTGGATTGTTTTGAGTGCCAGACAGCTACTGAGATCTTCTAGGTGGAGGTACAAAATGTTGTCGACAATGCCAACTGCAGGGACATCGTCCCATCTGAGCCTTATGATTCCTCATGTCTGGTAGTCAATCAAGTGTCGTTCCCGCAAGGTGACCGCAACGAGCCCAAGGTCGAGCCTACTCCTATTGAGGATGAGAAAGTGCAAGAGGTAAGTAATGAACAAACTTTGGCTCAGCATTTTGATTCAGTAGATAATGGTCTGGTAAACGAAGAAGAATCATTTGTAGATGAGGTCCACATGTTCCATCAACAATCGAGCCCCTACTTCCTTAGGAATAGACAAGCGGGCCGACCCTTCACAACTTCTACCCCACGAAATAATTTTGCCACCCCGCCTGATCCAAATGTCAGTAATAACCCTGAGCTTCCTCACATACCTACCCAATACCTCAACAAGAACGAATCTCCAAATTAGCCGCAAAATCAGCCTCGAGGCCAACCTCAAAACCTGTCTAGTCAAACAAAGGTCCAAACCCCTAGTTCTACTATAGGCCAAGCTTTTAGCTCCAAAATCGAGTAGATGGGTGAATATGTAGCAGAAGAGTTCAAAAGGGTAAAAATTAGCTTATCCGCCTATGAATTACTCAAAGTCCCTACCGTGAGGCATGCTTTTTTTAGGGTTCTCAATGGGACTCTGTCTTCTAGTACAACACAAGAAACCCCAGCCAAGAGGGTAACCTTTGAAGAGCCTAGGAAATAATCGGAGATACAGGATAACGGCAAAAAAATGAGGGATGTTTCCGTGAATTAGTTAGCAAGTAAGCAAATTGAAAAAGAGCCAGAAAGGGCTACCAGGCAGTTTTCTAAGGACCAACAATTTAAGCAAGCCAAAGATACGGGCAGTGATAGGAATAAAGATCAAATAGCTCAAATGGACACACCTGTGGGCATCGTCCAAGGGAAACCAGAAACTCCCCCCTTCCTGACTACCATCAAGATCTTTGGGAAAAATCTAGATAACTACCTGCTCGATTCAGAAGCGTCTGCCAATGTCATGCCTTTGGTTGTCTACAAGACTCTTGGCATCACTCCCACACCTTCAAAGAGAAAGGTGACCCAACTGGACAAAATAGAGATCAACATCGTGGGTGAAATAAACCGCATCCCCATGCAGATTGCTATAGACCCATGGATACAACAGGTCATTGATATCCAAGTGGCTGATATTCCTGATGCATATGGAATCATTTTGGGAAGAGAATTCACTAAGGTGCTGAATGGATACACCGCCACAGACCTTTCTCACATGTGGCTGCCATGGAAGGGGTTGCCAAATCAGATCCGTATCGACTGTGAACCCTGTATGAAGTATATAATCATGGAATACAATAATCTCAGTGAGGTGTTGTTCACCGAGACCGAATTAGGGAATTATTGCCCTTTTGCCTACCAAAATGAGTTTGAGCTTCAGGAAGAACGCGCAGATGAAGTATTGTTGGTGTTGTGTAGTCCCTCAGCCGATTCCCCACGAATGCCCCTAGACACAGAAGTGTTGGCAGAAGCTGACGATGAGTTGAATGAGGATGACAACTGATGATTTCTCAATGGCTTCCAGGAGTTCATAGAAAAATGCACAAGGGATTGGCTCAGCCTAGGAGCCCGAATGAATTTACAAAATCTCCTATTACCGAACTGGTGTAGGGTTCACAATGCTGCTCACTCTGATTTTGACTGTTGCTTGTGTCAAGCAGCAATGACACATGTCAAAAAAATAGCTACTCCTCTGACGAAAATGCCAAAGGAGGCACCACAAGAACCGCTCGTTGATCATTGCATCAGACTAGAAAATTCACCTAAGATCATAGAGCCAGCCACCCAGCCAGAAGGGAATGAAAGCTCAAATGGACATGAACATAAGAGATGCTCTACTTGTTGGACACTCTGATTTGATGGATCGAAGTCCCAGCAAGGTGCTGGAGCTGGATTCGAGCTCATCAGCCCAATGGGTAAATCTTTTCTCTCTGCCCACCGATTGCAGTTTTATTATACCAATAACGTAGCAGAATATGAGGCCCTAGTCCTTGGCCTTCTCATGGCCTTGAAGAAAAATGTGAAAGTGCTTCCAATCATTGGAGATTCTGCGTTCGTGGTTAAACAAGTCAGAAAGTTATATTCCTGTCATGATCGGAGACTCACAAACTATAGGCATAGGGTTTGGGATTTCTTGGAGGGTTTAGATGCATTCAATATATAATTGATCCCTCATGCTCAGAATCGCACAGCTGACGCCTTGGCTCAAGCAGCTAGCACTCTACAATCCCTCTCTTTGTCTGGGCTCAAGAAATTCACTGTTGAGCTAACATCCACGCCATCAGTCCCAGATAATGTCACTCACATGCAAGTCTTCAATGATGACAAGCATATCCTTCAGTTCATCACAAGTTCTGACGTCTTCACAGCTCAAATAATTGATGAAGCTAATCCACAGGAGGCCGAACTGGATATAGAAGGGGTTATTAACCTCAAAACCAATACAATCCCTAGGGGCATGGTTCAGTTGGAAAATATATTTGATTTGGATCAGATCAGAGATCAAGATCAGCAAACAAAGAAGGAGGCCATAAGCAACCAGTGTGATGCACACAACCTTGGAACAGTCGAGGAGACCAAGAATGTTTTATCGGCAAGGTGTGCACGTCTGAAGAAAAGAGAGGAATCATAAATGCATTGCAAAGATACCACAACGTGGTGGCATGGAGATATGAAGATATAAAAATATATGACACCTCTGTAATTACACACACCATCCCTCTGAAGACCAAAGTGAGGCCATTCCATCAGCAGCAGCGCCCTATCAATGCTTTGCTGGAACCTATCGTTTATAAGGAGGTGCAAAAGTTGCTCTCAGCAAGAATCATTTTTCCAGTTAGGCACTCCATGTGGGTGGCTAACTTGGTCCCGGTCAGGAAAAAGAATGGAGAGATTAGATTGTGTGTAGATTTTCACAATTTGAACCGTGCTTCAAAAAAATACAACTATCTGGTACCCTAGTTGGATGAGGTGCTGCAGATCATCAACGACTCCCAAATGATGTCTTTCCTTGATGGATACTCTGGGTATAATCAGGTCATGGTGCAATATGAGAATCGCCACAAGACAACGTTCACCACTAAGTGGGTGACGTTTAGATACAGAAGAATGCCTTTTGGGCTCATCAACACTGGCACCACCTTCCAACGTGCCATGGATATTGCCTTCAAAGACCTAATTGGCAAGTGCATAATCATCTACATGGATGATTTGATCGTATTTTCTAAGAGGCGGGGTGATCACGTCTCTGACTTATGCAAGGTATTTCAGAGATGCAGGGAACTTGGGGTTTCTCTCAACCCTAAGAAGTGCATTTTCGGAGTGACTGAAGGTAGGCTGCTTGGGCACATCATCTCAGAATAGGGAATCTCCATTGATTTAGAGTGCATTGAGTCCTTACTCAAAATTTATCCCCTAGACAGCAAGAAGGAATTAAAGTCTTTCTTCGGAAAGATCAATTTTGTTCAGAAATTCATCACAGGTTTCACAAAAATTGTCAAGCCTCTTAATGCCATGCTCAAACAAGATGCCAAAGTTGAATGGACACCTAATGCCAAACAATCCTTCAAAGAAATTAAACAGGCCATTACTGAGGCCCCTATGTTGGTTAGCTTTGACTATCTGAAGTCGTTCTACATCTACTCATTTGCTTAAGAGCATTCTTGTGCTAGCATGTTGACCCAGAAAGATGATGAAGGAAACGAACACCCGATCACCTTCATGAGTGCTCCCCTCAAAGATGTCGAATTGTGTTACCACAATATTGAAAAGTAGGTGTACGCTCTCGTCAAAGGGGTGAAGAAATTTATACACTACATTCTACGCAACAAGGTGTTCGCCATTGTCCCCAACCCAGCAGTTAAGACACTACTCATGCAAAATGAATTGGGCAAATGAAGGGATAAGTGAGTCACCCTGCTACAAGAGTATGATATGGAAATCCAACCAATGAAATTGGTGAGAGGGTAGGCACTCACTCGTACAATTGCCGAAATAGCAGCAGAGGCTGGACCTGAACTCACGGTGCAGCAGTACCAGCTTGAAGATGTCTCCCTGGGAGAATGGTACCAAGATGTCATTTACTATTTGCTGAATCATAATGGTTACATGTTGCAGGGTTCCATTCTCTACAAGAAGAACCGTGAAGGCATTTATCTGAGATGCCTTGGCAAGGAAGAAGCAGAATGCATCTTGAAACAATTTCATAATAAATTTGGCACGGGCCACGGTTCTGGTTCCTCCATAGCACATCAAATATTAAGGGTAGGGTATTATTGGCCAACCGTTTTCAAGGATGCCCATTGCCATGTTCGTTCATGTCACACGTGCCAGACCGCTGCCACAAGGGAGAGGAATGCTGCTATCCCACTACAGCCCGTGCTGGAGGTAAGGCCTTTTGTTCAATGGGGTCTTGACTTCATCGGTCCGATAAGCCCTCCATCATCTGCGGGACACAGGTACATTCTTACTGCTACTGATTATTGTACTAGATGGATGGAGGTAATAGTATGTAATTAATGCACAACTGAAGTAGTTACTAATTTCCTAGAAAGTTCCATTTTAAATCGCTTTGGTTGTCTGTATGCTTTGGTATGTGATAATTGACCCACGTTTGCTTCATTAAAATTTGCTAGTTGGGCATTTGACTATGGGATTGCCCTTAAATTCTCGTCCAATTTCTACCCTCAAGGCAATGGCCTTGTCGAGTCCACGAACAAAAATTTGATTATTATGATCAAAAAGCTGCTAGATAGGAATCCTAAGGACAAGCATACCCAGCTCCGTTTCGCCCTTTGGGCTGATCGCACTCGCCACAAGGCTGCCCTTGGCGATTCTCCATTCCACCTTGTTTATGGCCTAGAGCCTATTTTCCCCATTCATCTAAAGATTCCTACTCTTCAATTCATCAACGATTTTTATGAGGGAGGAGATCGTAGGGAAGCTCGGTTAGCTGAGCTCTTGCATTTAGAGGAAGTTTGAAACCACACAATAGAAAACTTTGCCAAACATCAGGCCATAGTGAAGAGATGGTTCGACCATTGAGCCAAAATTAAGGCCTTTAGAATTGCAGATTTGGTCCTATATTGGGACAAGGCCCACGAGAAGAAAGGGGGACACAAAAAATTTGACAAGCTTTGGCTTGGCCCCTTTCAGATAGCTAAGATTTTGGGAGATAATGCCTTCCGCCTAAAGACCTTAACTGGTGAGAATGTCCCGTTGCCAGTGAATGGGCAGCACCTGAAGCATTACTTCCAGGCTTGAGCTCTTTCGAGCTCTTCATTATAGATACTTGTACATAGGTTTGAGTTGTTTCTTCCTTGCTTGTTTGCATTTTGTTTGCATCACTTTTTGCTTTCTCACTCCCGACAGTTTTGTTTCAAAAGATGTTTCCTACTCCTTTGCAGTGGCCGTGCTTGCTTGACGAGTGGTTCACTTTGTTGCCTGTTCTTTGTGTTCTCTGGCTAAGCATTCACTCTAGATTATCGGTCTTTGGAAGCTGTTCACGAATGATTTCCTTGTTTGAACTCTACTCAGAACTTGACCCTTAGCTAGATCTTCTTACCGACATCTCAGATCCCGCACAAATTAAATAATAATAAATTCTGAAGGATTGTACTATGGTTGTTATGACACCCAAGTGAGTGAAAAATCTTAAGTCTACTCCAGTGACCACTGCAGTCTCAAACCCATTATAGGCATCAATGCTTACCCGGTCGAACTAAATGGTAAAAGAGAAGTGAAATATCAAAACAAAAAGAGAAAAAAAAAATTTGAAAAAGGAAATAAATGACTGTATGGGTTTTAGGGTAACTCTACTAGGGCTATGGATGCTCGACTGGCAGTAGAGCAATACCCATGAGATTGTAGCGACAACCCCGTTAGAGCTATGGACACCTGACTTGCAGCGGAGCAATGTCCAGGTTACTTTTGGTGTTAGACAATTTATGTAGCTCACTCGGTTGAATTGGTAACCCTAATCACTATCCTTTGGAAAAGAATGAACTCACTTCACACACACTTTCGAGATGTCCTGTAAGCTGACCCAATTAAGGATCTTGTTCTCGGAGATTCATCTTTGGAAGTCGCTCTTGGTCTGTGAAACCAGAGATTCTAGGTCTTGAATGAATATTTATCCCTAGAATGCTCCTAAGCGTTCTCTAGTGGAGTCACCATTTGTTGTGTCCTTAGCACACACGCCCCATTCGGAACAGGGACCCTCTTTTCTTTTGCCCCGTCGGGTCTTTTGGGGCCACCTCATTTTGCGTGCCCCTCTTTTTGATGTTTCGCATGATCGATGTTGCTCCAAAGTTCCATCATAAATCGATCACGCGTCTGCTTTTGGTTCTGCTGCCTGCCAGGGGGCCTCGGGGAATCCCTCTGGCATTTTGGCCTTGAAACGGCCCTGGGCCTCTCTGGGCCCGGGCATCCAGGGTTCTCTGTTCAAGCTTCCCCTTTGCAATCGCCATCCTCTGTGGTGTTCTCCATGCATTTTTTTGCCCCTCGGGGCCTGCCCCGCCACCCTCCGCTTAAAATTCATTGCAAGTTTTCGGGCGACGCCTACCCCTTCGGGCACCGGGACTTGGAAGTCCGTTTCCGGACTTCCGTCCTGGGCTCGCTATCCATGATGGCGAGCCTCTGATGGCCTCCCGCCCCTCAGGCCCTGCCTGGGTTTTTTCCGCCGATATTTAGTTTGTCCCTACCCACCACCGACTATTCCGGGCCCAACTCCTCGAAATTCCGTGGTGGTCCCGCCGTCGTCGATGGCGGATCCCTTGCGGATCCCCCACTCCGGGCCCCGAACCGATTGGTGCCACGATCACCTGATCAACGCGAAAATCTCACAGCAGTCCCCACCTCATGTCTTCCCAGCCGCCGAGCCTCGAGGTCGCCACCATCGCCCCCGACCTAATTTCAAATTTCACCAACTTTTCCCTCGGTCATACGATCATTTATTGCTGGCATTAATGGCGGTTGGGGTATAAAATGCCCAATCTGCCGAAGTCATTTTCATAATCCGAATTGGAGCGAATTGCACAAGTGATCACCTGGAGCCCACTGCGAGCAGCAGCGTCATGATCGTCATCGTCAACATCATTTCGTCTACCCCAGTGGATCTCGCATCTCGCCATTTAGCATATTTGAGGTAGGGGACCCGTTTGCCCTCCCAATTGTGTTTTTCATAATTTTGAAAGATTTAAATAATTGAACAATTAGTTAGGGTGGCATGAAATGAAAGAAAAGTAAATTGCGCTCATTACCCATGTCTTGAAAATCGGCAAAACCTAGTAGATATGCCCTCGCCGCTGATTCAGAACTTTTCGGTCGCGTGGCTATTCTTCGCGCAGGGAAATCTGCTACCTCAGGTCAGAACCTCATCTTCGCCGTCAAATTCAAACTTTAGAACATGCCGACGACAATCCTCCTTTTTGGGCCCGCTCTGTAGGGTTTCCTACCCTGGACTTCCGTTTAACCTTCGCTGCGCTTGAACTGCCAGGTGGCCTTGCCACCCTGCCTGCCAGGTCCCGGTCTCTACTCTATCGTTAAACTCTAAACCCGAGCCGCATCCTTCATCCATCCCGGGCTCGGACCCTCAGAGTTATGTCTTTGGAGTTCCCCCAGAGGTTCGCCCTCTCCGAGCAGTGAACGTCGCCCGACGCTCCACCTTCAGGGCTCCGCCGGTGCTTCCGCTTTTGAACCCTTGGTGGAATGAAATTGATTCATCATTTTTGCCTCCGAGCCCCGAGTGTCAGGCCTCTGCTTATCATTTTCCACCGTTCCTCACGATGGGGTCTTTCGGCATGCACTTCGCTACCTTCCGAGCTCTAGGCCCTAAGCGGCCCTCCGTCGTTGCCTTGTTCTTTTTAACACTGTGGCTGTCGCGTCTCCGAGCCCCGGATCCTGGACTTCCATCCACGGAAGTCCCCAGATCTCCTCCCGACGGAATCCTCACCCCGTCCACCTGGTTGCCAGAACCTGGGCCTCCATTTGCCATCTGGCCTTGCCGAAACTCCTCGGTGCCCTAGGACCATCTAGGCCCGGCTGTCCGGAGTTTCATTCCGGGAACTTCGTGACGGTTCTGCCGTCCTCCACGGCAGACCCCTACCAGCTTCCCGCCCTCCAGGCCCCGGGCCACTCCTCGCCACCACAGTTTAAATCAATGAAAATCTCACGACGGCCAGCACGTCGTGTCTTCCCCGCCATCGGGCCTCGCCACGCCAGAAGCTGCCAAGCCTAAATGAACCTCACGTCAGCCACCTTTTGTCCTCTAGGTCCCGGGCCTCAGACTTCCGCCCCCAGATTTCCGCTTGCTGTCTGCCATTGCCAACAGCTGTCTCTTGATAACTTCCTGGCTTGAAATCTCTGGTGCCCCTTAGGTCGATCCAAACAAGCTCAAATCTAGAATCTGACTTCGACCCACGTCCTAAAATTTGCTCTTCTCCATCATGGGCCTCCTAAACATTAAAATTTTTCCAACAAGGGTCTCTTGGGGTTTTCAGCCACATTTTCCCTTCCAGACAGCATTCCTGCCAAGGAAGTCCGGCCCTTCAGGACCAGATTGTCCAAACGGCCTGAAATGAAGATCGATAATATCTAGAGATAAGATTTATGATATACTTAATTGATTATTTAGATGTTATTTTAAAAATATGGACTAACATGAACGCTTTTGACTTTTTGTTGCACTGACTTTGCCCTTGCTTGTAGAATATATGGAATCGGTTGCAGGAAATTCAAGGGCCTCTGCCAAAAAGGATAAGGGCAAGAAATCAGGAAGGACACCTCAGGGAAAGGAAGATAAGGATCAAATGAAGTACCAGTTCTAGGGTGAACCGCTCCACTCAAAGGTTTCAACGGACTAGAAGGAGGTTTCAAATACAAACATTGGTCAGGTTGACATAGATGAATTCACTTAGAGGGTCAAGGTCAACCCTACAACAAAGAACGCCAGACTAATATGACAGAGTGGAATCACCAAGGCTTCCGATTTCCCTCCCTCTCTCGTGGCACCCGAACTAGTGATGGCTTGCTGAGAAGCCTATCAAACAGACACCAGAATGATTATGGATAAAGAGGGAAACATCCTCGCAGACATGTCACCGGAGGGAATCACGAAGACATTCCACATTCCCACGTTCCCGCATATGGAGGTTCCCACATTAGAACAATGCCAGGCGGCATGGGATACTAATCCGTCAGGGTGTAAGAAATCAATCAACCTCCTTTGGCTGAAGGAGAAACAGGGCAGTGCCGGGAAGGTTCCCCACGAACTCTTCTGTAGCGATTTCCACAAGGACTATCACGACCTAGTAACTCTGCTGAGTAGGGTCATGGGTCTCCCAGTAGCCGCCTACTTCCAATAGTGGATGGCCTACTACATTGAGCAGATCCTGTGGGGGATTGAGGACGTTAACACCAAGGTCTCATTTGTCTTGGGAGGCATCATCAGCAACTACTTCCATGAGTAGTTTGTCAATGTTAAGAGTTCTAAGTTTTACATGACCTCCTACCTCGTCTACTCCCTAGTAGGTCAAAGACAATACAACGGGTTATTTGTGGCACCAGATCAAGGACACAAGCGAGGGCTCAAGTCATTTGACAAATACCCTCAACTCCAATACCACAACTTCAAGGAGTACTGATGGGTCAATGACACCTTAATTGGCCATATCATCAGATTGATCGCAAGAGACTTTGAGAGGAGAGTCTTCCACAGTGCCAGGGCACTCTTAAAGGAATATGCCTTCCTGTTCATCCAATTCCCCAAGTTTACCTACATCTAGGCCCAGGGTTTCATGGAATGGCCAAACAGATTGCCGCGGTACCCAAATGACATGATCATCCTCCTCGAGCCTTCTCGACAGCTCCAACATATGCAGGCCATCTTCAGCAATAAACACATTACACGGATCTCCTACCCTATGACCCTCGGCCAGGGCCTGTACTAGTTATAGACTTCTCAATGCGCCAGTAATTCTGAGAAGGAGCTTAAGGAATATCATTTTGATTGGTACACCGTGCGCCCACGGATGGACCCTCACGGCCACGTCAGGAAGGCAATGGGGCCAGCATATGCCCACCAATACCACATTGAAGACTTCTGGGCTGACTGCAAAAATGAGAAAGAGGTCCGCGCAAGGCACTATATGCGCATAACGGTATTATTCCTAAGAAGAGTGCAACCGTTCCCGGTGCCGGATCAGGTCGAGAAGGATGAGTCCACCATTATGCGCCTGAGGTACCCTACAGTTGCTAACTTGCTGATATCGTTGATCAACTGGGACGAACAAGAGGTCGATGACCTAGATACCATCACTCGGCCAATCATAACTCGTACTAAGGAGTGGGTCGATGGGTAGGTGGCGCACCTAAAGCGGCAAGGAGTAGTCCTAACATATGAGGGGATCAAGAGCGAGCCAAGTGCCACGGAGGATGTTGCTACCACCACATCGACTGGTGAGACCTCAAAATCTACTTTGGTCACTGGGTCCCAGAAGAGAAAGGGAACAGAGACTGCGCAATCTACGGATCCCAAGGAGCAAGAAAAGAAAGAAACGGGAGGCTCATCTCCCAAAAGGCTCAAGTAGACAGTGGCTACAACAGAATTGCAACTACCTTGCTCCTCCCTATCCCTCCTGGCACACCGCCCACCTCCTTGGCTATGGTCGCCTCATCTCCACCGGCAGTGGACATTTCTATCCATCTTGCCCCTTCACCCCCAACCGAGTCGATAATTAATGTTGACTCCTCTTTCAGCATGACCACTCCCCCTTCCTCTTCTGCTGCTATGTCGGTGATCACATCGCTCCCTCTAGCAACAATAATGTCACCTGTCCCCCTTGCCACTATGCCTGAAGCCCTTACACGACATATGCAAAACCTCCCCCTGAACTTTCCCAGATCTTAATGAATCCAGCTCTCCAAGCCGCCCTCGCCCAGGTCCTTGCAACAGCTCAGCCTTCACAACTGCCAACAGGGTCGCTAACTATGGAAGCTACAATGCTTATCTCAAAGGAGTTGGAGGAGTGGGAGCAGGAAGTCTCGAAGCCTCTTGAGGAGGAGGCTGATGAGTATCATGAGCACCCCGAGTATGAGCACCGAACTATTGACAGGGTGGTCTATGAGGGAGAGGAGATAGGCTCTTCCGAGAGTGGGGATGAGGAGGATGGCTTGGGTGTGAAGGAAATCATCCAAACATTTGATGATGACCTTGAGGAGGAGTTGGCGCAGCAGCCAAAGGACATTGGGGAGAAAGCGGAAAGGTCACCACATGGTAAAGAGGGGCAGCCGCCAGAGGAGCAGCCACAAAAGGATTTATTTGAGGCTGAGACCCATGCTGTCAAAAGCCCTAAGGCTGAGGCTACTGAAGAGAAGAAAGAAGAAGAGGCAGTGAAAGAAGAGAGTCCCACCTGATAGTCATCCACTGGGTTTCCCGTCAAGTGCCTCGTGTTCATTAATGACTCTGATGAAGAGAAGGAGGACGCTGCCCAAAGGAAAGGAGAACCCAAAAAGGAAAAGGAGGTAGAAGTCTTGCCTCTGACTGAGAAGGGTGAGGGCATTCATGATGCACCCAGGGATAAATCTGCTATGCTCGATTGGTTGGAGAGACAACTTGAGAAGATGACTATTGTTCTGAAGGACCCAAGGGCGAGATTGGAGGCCATCTTGGCTTGATCCCTGATCACGACAAAGAAGGAGAAGAAGCCCAAGGTCCATTCCAAAATAACGATGGATGCTTCTAGCTCCTGAGCGGCACAAATTGCAATGCCTATAGTTGGCCAAATAGGGATGAGTTACAGCGTCTCCACCATTGACTTGGGGACGACAACTAGAGAGCAAAAGGTTGAACACCTGGAAGAGTTGGCGGCCACAGTGTTGCACCTGATAAAGTAGGATAAGGTCTCCAAGGATGAGCTCAAAGCGCAGGTTGCTGCCCTAACCAACTACATACAGCAATGGTCCTCAGTGGACGACCTGCCCACCACGTCCACGAGCACACCGTAGTTGCTCTTCAAGGAACTTATAGACAAGATGGAGAGAAGGAAGAACTTAGAGAAAACCACTGAGGATTGGTTCCAACGAGTTGCATATGTCAAAAACATGGGAATCAACAGGGCTGTGTGGACACCAACAAGTTCTTGGACCTGATCTAATCCCTAGAGAGCACGAGGAGGCTCTGCACCAATTTTCCTGCAACATATGACTCCACCTTCCTGAGAATTGAAGCCATCCCTTAGATGCCCGAGAGCACGTGAGAGGAAAAGCTAGAGCTGAAGACAGAGGATCATTGGCTGGTGGATGTGTGTCACAGAGACCTCATCAACCGGAAGGAGAGGTTAGAGCAAATCTTGAGTAGAGTGGATCCAGATATTAAGTGGATCAAAGAAATCCAGGCAGAATGCCCTAGACAAATAACAACGGAGTTCCTGAGTTTTGCTGCCTGCGCCTTTGACCGATCAGAGCTATTCAGAGACCAAGGCTCGAAGTATGACGAAGATTGGAAAAGGCTAGAAGAGAATGCTAAGGAGTGGAGCTACCAGGCATTATGATGTAAAATCCTTGAAATCGACAAGCTCCAGGCCGTCATCCTCAAGTACATAGAGCACACAGCTTCCGAGGAGCAAGAGGACAACCCAACCAAAGAGGAAGATCTCCGCGAAGAGTAGGTATAGCAAAGGAAACATCAATTAGCTACAGGATGAAAAAGCTATAGTGTCATCCACTAGATGATGAAATAGGGAAAAGACAAGAATGTATTTTAAATTGAGATCTATTTGGGGGTAGGTGAAACCCTATTTTGTAATGAATCTTGGCCACACAATGAAAATGAATCTTGGCCATTCATTTAACTTTTTGGAAACTATAAATAGAGCACTCCCCTCATTTGCAAAAGTGAGAGTTGAGTTGTTGTAAAGACATGCTACTAAAATTTATAAGAAATAGCATTGACTTGGTGCATTTTCTTGGTTTCTCCCTTGTTGCTTGATTTATTCTCCAATTTCACATGTTTACCTTAGATTTTATTACTGTTTAGTTAGCTGTCTCTTTTCTTTGGATAATCTTAGGAATGCTGTTAGGTGATTGTGAAGATTCCTGCTTTGTTGATGATCCTTTAGTCCATACTTTTGGTTGTTTGCTGAAGGTAGATAGTTGTGCAAAGTTAGCTTGGATTGGATTTTAAAGCTGCCCCAAACATTTATCTTTGATTCATTCATGTATGTGGTGGATGAAGGATGAAATATCTGCAGCCCTTAGAAGATAGAATAATTTCCATGATACTGTGAAATCTCTGGTTAAGTGGGATATTGTTTCGAAGAATTGTCCATTGCAAGAACTCCATTGTCACTATTCATAGAAAGCTTAATACTTAGTAACTTTTCTCCTCCTTCGCCCTTTCCCTTTTTTTTAGTAACTGACCTATGCTAAGGTTCATTGCACATTGTAAAGCCAAATCCAACAACTAAATGGAGTCTAAGATTGTTGTTTGCACCTACAGCTGGTGCATAACAACTTCCCATCCTAAGGATTCCATTCCAAGACCCAACTTCATGCTTTGTTTCCATACTTTGTATTTTCTGTAAGACTGCCTTGTGATTCCAGCAAATCACATCAAACTACTAAGGTATCTAAACACTGTCATGACTTGACATCTGAGAGACCTTGGGATAGTGTTCTGCAATCCGATTGTGGGAGATTGTCTTTCAAGAGAGGTAGTGCACCTAAGCACTGCCTGTGTTGAGAAGTGCATAAAAAAACCATCAACAAATCCCTTTGATGACATGATAAAGATTATTTTCCCTACATACTTTTACTTGCTATTTCATAAGGAAATCCTCTAAAAGGTAGAATTCAAAAATATGACATACTTCTCAAATAATTATAGATATTACACATTAGAAGTATGAAAAGAAATACTACTACCATTCCCTTTCTTAGTGCTTAATTCTCTTAATAGGGAATCAACATTTTATCAAGACTTGAATACTTCTCATAAACTAGTTTCAAACATAATAATACTTTGTTTAAATTTATGAGAATACCTAAAAACTTGAAGCAGTTGATAACCTTTCTTCTTGAGTGGAATTTTTTTTTAGATATGAGATTTTCTTCAAATCTTTAGCCAGTTCTTTAGATAGAGTTGCCCCTCTCTTCATAGAGGACCAAACTTCAAGCAGTATGAAGCTCCTTCAAAAATGAATTTTCTTCTGGGTCTTCTTCCATAATAGATTCACACAAATTCTTTGAAATTTTTCTGCAACAAACTCACTTCCAAGTATAAAGACTTCTCTATATCAGAACCAGATGTCCAAATTTACCAAACTCTCGAGTCTGTGATGTAACAATTTGCAACTGGAGATTCAAAGTTCTCCCCAGTAGAGTTGCCACTCTATTGGTTCCCAAATCAATAGATACAATGAGTCCTAAAGAGTAGCCACTCTCTCATATTCAGACTTGGGTTGATATGGCCAATGAACAAGAGAGTGAATAAAATACCCCTTTCTCCCTTGAACTTTAAGCTCTGTTAAACCTAGGAGGGTGATCCCAATTAGTATATTTATAGGTTCTTGTGTGCTGAAGTACCAAATACAATGTGAACAGATGTTTTTTATAAAGGGTAAAACAGGTTTTACAAGGACCCGAAACCACAAAGTTTAAGACATAAAATATAGAAAAAAAAAGTCCAACATAAACAACTAGCTGCCCAAAAGGTAAAAACTAGAACAAGCAACAACCAACCTCAAAATACTAGGCAGGTCAAACAAAAAAATCCAGTTGAAAGACCAACAAAAAATTGGCTGCAATTAACCCAGAGTCTTCAGGACAAACTATGTCTCACCCTCCAGGTTCTGCATATCATGAACACCCTTCTTAAAAGTTTGAATCATTTGTGGAGTGGGGGGAGCCTTCCTCTTAAAATTGGCCCTGGTTCTCTTAGAAATGCCAATGTCCTCCTCTTGGTTTCATTCATTGGTTTCCTCCAGATCAACCACCAGAGACCCCTGTTAGGCTTTGTCCAATTTCTAAGTCATGGCGTTAATGATGATGGCATTATGTCTGGCCATACGATTGTTTTGCTCAACAATAATTTTGATAGTATTTTTCATTTTCTCCACCCCAATTTCAACATTTATGTTCTTGCCAGCATGGTGCTGAGTATCTTTACTGAGACCGTAATCTCTTCGTTCCACCTCTTTCTTTTCAATCACCACAACTTTGGCTCCCAACTCTTCCAATTTACTTTGAAGGGCCCATTTTTTTATCTTTAGCTCATTAATTTTATTGAAAGTCCATTTCAAAAGTTTGAAATGGGTGTTAGCATTATTTCTAGCTAAATTCAAAAAAATCCATAGAGGGATCTTATAAGTGTTGAAACAAGTATTAGCAGGATCAAGAGTAACAAGGGAGCTAGATCTATCAATTCTATCCAACGATGAGTTAGTAGAGGGCTCAGTATTGTTAGCACCAGATGCCTCAAAATTAGGGGAATCTTCAGAGTATGAGACAAGGTTTTTAGTCTGGCGATTCTTATCAACAAAACTTGTTTTGAGGGAGGGGCTTCCCGGCTCAAGTACAACACAAGTTTTAACAGTTAGTGGGTTAGGGTTTTTCTTGCCATAATGGATAGTAGGTGGGCTAAGGACAGTTCTAGCCAGACTTAAATTGGGTAGAAACCCCGAGCAATTGGGTTGAGTATCATTTTCCTCAAATCAGGGGAGGCTTCCAGATTAGCAGGGACGAGCATTTTTTGGTAATGCTCCATAATTAATCTAATTAGGTTGGTATGCAAAATAGGGAATATTCTAGGGTTTTTCTTGTGGTCATCTAAACTTTTCCTTAAAGAACAAAGAAGATAGTATGGGAAAGAAACCCTTACCTTGTAGCAGAAATGGTTGAGCAGGGAAAAGTGATAACCGTAGACCCTAGTGAAACAACCATCCACAGTTATGTACCCCATGATAACACATAGAACCTTTCTCCATAGGGATTTTATGGTGTCGGCTTCAAAGTAGTTGTTAGAATTTTTTTCCAATTTCAGTCTTTCTTTCTCTTTTTTATGAAATCTGATGACGACATCGTCAGAAAAAAACCCTGTCCCTAAATTTTTTTTCCCATTAGTAGACATTCCCGTCACTTCAGCTATCAGGTTTTCATTGAGCTCAACTTTCCTACCAAAAAGGGTAAGATCCCCAAATGTTATCCTAATTTTTCTCAAAAAGATCCATAGCCTCCTGATTGGAACCATGGAGCTTCTCCACGAACGGAAGTAACCCCCTACTTTTAACTTTATTCCAAGCCTTAACATTTCTTATGTGCATCTCATAGTTGTACAACTCGATTCTTTTTCCTATATCCACCCATCTTGGCAGACATAGTGGGGCAGACAGAGATGAAATATTTACTAGAGCTAGTCCCACCAAATCTAAGAACCCACAAAGTGTGCCAAGCCACCTTACAGACTAAGCAACTGAGCTCGATCCAATACAGTCTAATGATTGTGATGTGATAACTCCATCCTATCCTCATTAAAGAGATGATACGCCTCTTGTCCATGTGATTTATCATAATTCAATAAAGCACAAAAATTAACACTTAGATCAGTAAAATTTAGCCAAGTGCTTGGATCATTACTCCTAACCCCTTCATTAGTAAAAAAATCCATGATAGCATTGGCTTCTCTATAGGCATGCAAAATTTTAATTTTGTCAAACTTAGCAAGAGTCGAGATGGTGTCATCAATCCATGATTTTATTGTCCATGACAGGGGGACTTGCCACAAAGGAAATCAATAATATTTTTGGAATCACTTTCAAGCCAGAGGTTTTTAAAGTTAAGACTTTGGGCTAAATTTATAATATGAAAAGAACCAGCAGCCTCTGCCAAATGATTGGTTTGGGAACCAAGAGGATTGGTCGTCGCACCTAGAAAGTTGCCAAAGGAGTCCCTTATGACTCCACCACAGCCCGCTGCCCCCAGATTACCTTTAGCCACACCATCAAAGTTAGCTTTGACCCCATCCATTAGGCGAAAAAGACTAGCAAACACCCTCTCTATCCTTCTTGGCTTTTTTAGGGGCTCAAGGCAAATCAAGGCTTATATTCCATCCCTTGGTAACTATAAGGTCATAGGATGAATGAGCCACTTTCTCATAATTGCTTACCTTATGGGAGATAAAATTGACATTTTCTTTCAAAAGTCTGATAATTTTATCAAAAACAATATCCACTGGAGCTTCTTTATCTCTATAAATTCTGTTGTTGTGTTCTTTCCAAAGACCCCAAGCAACATGAGGGAAAGATAAATCCCATAAAATCCTGAGAACAGAATTGTGAGTCATAACTTTCCATTGAAGGAAGAAGTCTTCAATAGATGAGGGAAAAACCCAAGAAAGATGCCAAAAACTGATTATTTTTTCCCAGACTAAGGCAACAAAAGGACAATGAAGGAACATATGATGCACTGACTCAGTCTCCATCTTACAAAGAAAACATCTATTAGGTATTTGAAAGCAGCGTTTGCAAAGGTTATCAATCGTGAGCACCTTATTTTGGAGAAGGATCCAGAAAAAAAATGTTGATTTTAGGGACCAAATGTTTGAACCAAGCCTTCAACCAAAAGGGAGGAGAGCCCTAGGAGGAGGTGACACAGTACACTAAATTTTTGGCTAACCTTCATAGTAGTGTTTAATTCAAACCTGAGAGATCTACAAGAGAATTAAATTCTACACACAAACAAACCAGGACTAAGAAGTAAATTTAATTTAAAAGTAGTAGTTGCTCACAATCAGTTTAAAGAAACTGTAACATTAATAAACCACTGTTATATCACATGCTAGAGTCATTTAAACCATGTAATTTAAAACCTAACACAACATTCAATTTTTCATAATCATATCTATCAAATGATGCATTAGACCATTGACGACCAACAACTAAACTAATTATACTTAGCAATCTTAGCACACTGCTACATAAACCTTCATTCATGTTATTCCAAATTAACTCATACTTTTTATGAGAGTAAAAACATCAAACAAACATACAAGGAAAGACAAGAAATTGAATAATAACAATCTTTGATCACTCATATTTAGAATTTATACAAAGTGAACAATGGATACAACTAGCCCAAAATTATATGTCATTTATATTCAAATATGACTATGTCGTAATTAAATTCTTCATTCCATAACTTAGACTACTCTAGAGACCTAAAAAATAGCAATGTACATTAAACCCCCTATTACAAAAAATGCTCCTATGAGAAAACTAAACAATGTGCAACCTGCTCAACTAAAACATAAAATCTACACTCAAGGAAAGTGTAAAACCCTAAAATGGAGATCTGAAGAAGACACATGACACATGAAGGTTCATTGATTTTCAACTCCTTTGCTTGTTGAAGACTATTCACCCTTGCCCTTGTTTTCTTGCTCTGTACTCCATTGCTCTCCAATAAACAAATATTCCTCTACCTAAAAACTCATCTTCCCCCCTTTGTTTAATTGTAAAAACCACCTATCCTGTGCATTTACCATTTTTCTTTACATGCAACACAAAAATTTTACTTTCATGGTGAAAAGCCCTCATTTAGGAAAATCCACATCTATTCTATATTCACCTTCATGTCCAGCAATGTGAAATATTTTTCCTTCAATACCTAGCAAATAAAGTTTTTAACTTTATTTGGAAGATTTCAATTTCAATTTATTGGATAATAAATCAATTACCTATGCCTTCATTACTTAAATCACCTTGTATTAACTTTTCACTTTTAGATGAAAACTTAATTACCTACTGATGGGCCCACCACTTTCTCATCGCTAATTTAGTTGTGAAAAGAAAAAACTTATTCATGATGGGTGATATTCATTTACTCAGGTCCCATTCTTTCATCTACATCTTTTATTTTAATTTACCTTCACATATAAAGATTTATATTTAAATGGTCAAGGTAATAATTAAAATTTATTAGGCTGCAAAGAAAATGTTTCCCATGTATTTTACATTTTTACATTTTTTTTCCATCATTCACTCCACATTTTCCAGCATATCGCTCATTCACTTTGAGAAAGTAAATACAAAATAGTGATGCCCAATTAAAAACATCTGTAATCCATCCATTGTTGATCATGAATACATTTGAAAATAGAGCTTTCCATTCGTGATGGGATCAAAACACCTCGCCCATCACTGATACAAAACAAAAGAAGTGGCATTGATGAGCGATGCACAACAATATATAGAGGACCCCAAAATTGGTCGTTTTTCTTGATATAGGGGCATTTTCATGGTTCCAAGCACCTAGAAAATGGCCAGAACATCATTGGAAGTGTTCCCAACATATATGGATAAGTCCAAGCATCATTTCGAAGGTAAAAAACATCATTTGTAGTGCATATACAGCTTCAAAAATCCCCTCAAGAGCCGAAAACGTAATTACATTAACTAACTATAAAATCCCTCTTTGTTCCTCAATTTTTATCCATGAACTCACCTTTACATTTAATTCCCTAGCATCAAATTTTCCCCCAAATATTTCTATTAGACAACACCCACAAGCTCACTACCACTTATTCCATTGTTTCCAAGGTTCCATCACACATTGCTCCAGAAAATGGAGACATTTATTGGCGATGGGAAGAAATTAAGAGATCTCCCATCACTGATAGAATGTGGAGAAGGAAAATTAATTCCATGATCAACGATGAAAAGGAACTACAATTCAAATGGGAATTACAAACCCAAAACAATGATCCCCAGCAATGAAAGTCGTGAAAGTCACTTTTCAGCCAATCACAAGCAATAATTAAACTTGTTTATCCCCTAAAACATTTGAAATCCATTTTATGTTTTCCCTAAATGCCCCTTTTCATTTGCACAATATTTAAAATATTCAAAATATTTTAAATATGAACATTTGAAACTTTAGAAAAATAGGCAAATTTTAATTACGCCTATAGCCGAAACAGAGAAATTTCACTATGCAAAAACGGTGACCTTGGAGCCGATATTTTTTTTCCTGTGGCCATAATCAATTATTTATAGAAAACCCATTTCCTTAATTTTTTCCAAGTCATCAAGAATCAAGTAACCTCCTTTGTAAACTGGCCCCCAGGACGTGTTCATCACAATAGAAGTACATTAAAATAATGTATTAAATGACCTTTGATCTTGACGAAAATGGAGTTGTAGAGGTTTTAGACCAAAACAAGAAATGGATTATCCTTAGTTTTTTAAAATTTGAAACTTTTTGGGACACCATTTTTCGTCTTGTCGTGATCAGAAAATGATTAAATAACCCATCAAAACTTATCATGGGAGCCTGAAACTGAGTATGAATGTAGACACTTGACCCAAGAATGTAGTGAAACAAATGGATTGGAAAAAGTGATCATGAGGTGAAATATATCAATCCTCGAAATTACCTTCTTAGACTTCTTTGAAAATGTTGATTTTGAAACCCTAAAATGTTCATTTGGAATGGGCTTTGAAAAAATAGCAAATGACGAGATGGAGGGGTACAAACCAGGAAGGTGGTAGATAATTATATAGAAATAATGGGGAACATTCACTTTGATGTGTAGGTCATTAGGTCACCAAATATAAATTCAAATGTAGGGGCACTTTTTGTAGATTTACATTTCAGTTTGCAAATCTGAACTTTTTGCAAATGGATTCAGGTTGGAAAACTTAGAAAATGGATTCATGGGGCTATGTAAAGTGACATGGGGCTTCATAAAGATGTAGAGAATCATGGAAAAATATCAGTTGAGCTTAATACTCAGTAGGCACAAAGATACAACATCACAAAGATGGCCTACTCAGAAAGGTGCAACATGTGTAAACAACAAACCAACTTCTGAGCCTTGAAACCAAGGCTTCAAAAACTCGCCAAAATTGATCCAAGGAGCTTGAAAATGGTCACACACCATCTCTGGTAAGTGCTCAAAACTTCCCCAAAGTGATTTTCCATGACAATCAAAGAGTACAAAGTTATAGGCTCCCAAAGTGAGCTACTTAGGCTTATTCTGTAGGGTACTTTTGAGTGCATTAGGCAAAATTTTACATGGGCCCTAAAAAATCTAGCCAAATTTTGGAGGTCCCAAGAAATACTATGGAAAATTATGTACATCTATTTCTCCTAACCTTATCTTTTACATTAAATCTTCCACAACACCTAACTATTTATGGACAACAATAGATATTAATCTATTTGGAAAATAAAATAAATGAAAAAAGATCAATCAGAGAATAAAATAATAAGTCTTAATCTATAGAACTTTAACACAATACAATAAATCATCACTAAATTAAATTTGATAAGGTTCTAACTCAAATAATATGAAATATAAAGGAAATATGAACAATTGGTCATAAGTGTCTTGTCAAAACTAGGTCCTAACTATTTAATATTTATTTCTACCTTTTATGCAAAAAAAAAATCTCTTGATGCATTCTTCACTATGCCTTCACTTTTATATTTCATCATTTCTCTCACAATGGAGAAATAAAAGCTAATTCAAATGTGTACTTTGAATTCTTCAAAGCCTCGATCTCTTGTAATTAAAAAAAAGGTGCCAAAATCAAGGTAATGAAACAAAATAAGGATCAACCTAAAGGCACAAAATTATATTATGTTTGATTCATGTCTCTTGCTGACAAAAAGACCTTTATTGAAGTCCAAGGTTTAATATTTTGTTATATGTACAATATACCTTAGTGTGATGCAATAAAAAGAGAGAACTTAAATAAGCAATAAATATAAACCAAATTATAATAAATTGTATACATTTGTATATATGTCCATAACATCATATATTAATATACTTTAATGGTTTAAACATGTTTTATAATTAATTCTTCATGCTTTATTATCACTTATCATTTTCTATATCGTTACATGTTTTTAATCCATATAATTTCACATTCTTATCTTCCACTTACCCTTCTTTGGATAGCTTAATATATTTTCATAATTTCTTTCCATCATATCCTATCATAACACTTAATTATTTTAGTCTCACCAATTCATTTCTTCCTTCATGATATTTTACAATTTTATAACTTATTTAGGCATATTAGAGGTGTTTGGTTATTTAAGTGGTATATAATAGATATATGGATCTATAAATGATCCAAATTACATCTATAGTACCTCACAACTTTCTATATCTTTCCAATATTATCACCAAGCTTGAAACATCATATTATCCTCATGAGGACCTAGTAAAACAAATTTTTATATTCCTCTCAGTTTTTGTGAAATTTTTCATTTTAATTTCTCCTTTTCACTTGTTCTTACTTATGGGGTTATGTTCTATGAAACCCCTTTATTCAACTACCTATTCTGCTTCCAAATTAAGGGAATTTAATCATCCTTACCTTCATTTTATCAATAATTATAAGTTTGTAAGGCCTTTTCCTTTGGAGTGTTATACCTCTAGTGATCAAAATCTTAACTTTTTTGTTCACTTCTCTTTTTATGTTCCTTGGTTCCTTTTTCATCCCTTCTAGACAAATTGTTTCTATGTATAGAAGATGACACACTTTGGGTCGTATCACTACTATTTCTTGTAGAATGAACCTGATGGGTTCACAATCTTTTGTAACCTATTATGGTCTCATATTTAATTTACTCCCCTTAATTTTATTTCATGCCCTTTAAATTAGGAATATGACAAGAGTTTGGATCCTTTCATATATACTTGATGTGTCTTCTCACCTTGATCATAAGACTTAAATAATATATCAAAAAATTCTTGTAAATTATCATAATCCTTTATTTTTTCCTTTTTTTCTTGATGTATTTACAAGAATGAAGTAGTGACTTTAAATTTCAATAAAATAAGTGGACCCATACTAATTTTTTTTGTTTCTCTCATTCCAACTGATAAATTCTCAAAATATTAATATGTTTTCCTTAGGCATATTGTACATTAACCCTTCCTTCTTTATAGATCTACATTGTATTAAAATATTTTGATTTATCCATGTAAGGATGTTTTCTTTATGTGTTTTCCAGGTCATTTCCTTACATTCCTTGTCAAATTAACATATAAGGCTATCATCCTAATCTCCTCATGGGATTATTCTTTCTTCATATTCTCTAGATAATTCTCAACCTCTCCAATTCTAACATATTTAGGTTAGATCTTATGGTTGTCATACAAATATTTTATTTTTTATCATAATTATTCTCCACCTTATTTCATCATTGGTTTTAATATAAGCACTACTATTTATATCCATATTTTATGTTCCTTTATTTTTCCTTATATCCTCTTAACTATTTATCAATATGTCCTTTGTATTTGTTAATATAAGTGGTAGTATGGATGGCAAGTGATAAAGGAGGCTAATTTCCTCATGGGATATCTTGATGTGGGGAATCATCCTTCAGATTTATTATTTTTATCTGCTAATATTAATTGACTATATTACTACTATTCCCTTTATTTAAACTTTATCTCTTTCCACTTTCAAATTAAAAAAACATATTTTTAATAGATAATGTGTTCTCTTTCCTTAGGTTTTCTCCATATTTTCTCACAATCCATAAATTCTAGGGACATTTTCTTATAATTTTCAAAAACATGATCCATAGGATCAAACAATGAACAAAGAAACCTTCCACGTAAGAGATCTAGAAACAATATATGCAATATTCCTCAACAAGAAAAAGCTACAGAATGAACCTCAAGAATCTTCAAGGAAAAAAAGAGTCCTCAAAGATTGAGAGCTCAAGAGATCAAGGCACAATAATACAATAAGGGTGGAGTACTATATAGGAGAAAATCTAAGTGAGGAATTGATTAGATCATGACAAGTGTCAACATCTCTTGAAATGAGATAGAATGATCTAATAATAGCTCTCTAGTTAACATAGTAAATAACTCTTATGTTTAGCTTAAGTTCATGAGAATAAATTAGACTAGTAATTAACTAAAGATTAATTAACTCTTAGCTAATACATGATTACTCAACACCCTCCTAAGAAGAACTTTGGGGAGTAGCTAAAAACCCTAAAATGAATGCATGATGGGTCCCAACAAACATGACCTAGTGAGGTACCCATGTACAAACAAAATATCTCTCACAACTAGAGAAAAGGAGAAAACCAAATGGGAAAAACTCCTCTCCAAAATATAAAAAGGAAAATTAAGGACTGAAAAAACCTCCAAATCAAGATGAAGGACTAAGAAGTTGTAGACTAGGATATAGTGCTGAAATGAAGAACCTCCTCTAAAACAAATGATGATTAGGTTCAAGATAATAAGAATCTTCATGAGTTCCCCTAACAAAACTATTTCAATTAGATGGAAAACAAAGGAAAAAAAAATTGGAACTCAAAAATACAAATGGATAGATCCAAATGATAGTAATTTGCATGAGTGCCCCCAACGACACTATTCAAATCAGATGGAAAAAAAGGGAAAAATGTGGAACTTAAAGATATAAATGGAACATGAAACTCCTTGAGTTACCCCAATGACTCTATTCAAATTAAAATGGAAGATCACCTTCAAAAAATAGGAATGCAAGAGTTTCAATATGGTAAGTGATCTATCTCACTAAAATGCATGCTAACCAATCATTGATGTACATTGCATGTAAAAGTACACAGGAACAAGAACTAGATATATAGATCACTCAAATATTAAACCAAGGAAGCATTAGAACAAATATTAGAAACACCCATAATACCAAAAAGGGAGAGCCAAGATCAGTACACTAAAACTATGTGAAGCCAAGAAGTGCATGCAGGAGAAACAACTTGCAAATAAAAGGGTGTGCAAACTAAGGCACACACACATGAGTCAAGAATCACTAGGATTCACTATTAGCATGGAAAAAACACTCACTTGAAAAAAGTGTGATGGAAAACCAAAGGAAAATATTGACCCCCCCATGGAACTTTATATCATAGTGTGAGTACAAAGGGCAGAATAGGATGTGCAAAATCCCCAAAAAAGAATACACCAGAATGACACTTTATCTCAATACATCTTAAAAAGGAAAAAAATGTCTGCAATGCCCAAATAGGATAGAATACTAGAAATACATGAAGAAAAAAAAAATGAGTCATCCCACACAAACAAAAATCTAATAGGAGCTAAGACATCCAAGTAATTCAATAGAATATGAAAATAAAAAAAAATTGAATAAGGTGTACCTAGAGATAAATCTGGCATAAGTGCATAGATGTCTATGAAGAGCTTTGAAATACTATCCCAATGTCACTAGAATCATGAAAAATAGAAAAACAGGTCAAAATTTATGAGCTCGAGACTGAAAATAACACATCTTACTTCAACATGTAGAATGCACCAAGAGTATAAAATAGTATGAGACCCACACCATTGGATTTTTTTTTTATGAATAGGAATTAATCTATATTAAATCAAAGATAAAAATACATATTCAAAAAGGAAAAGTGGGTGGTAAGAAGGCACACCCTGAGAGTCATATGGGAAATGCCTAGAAAAGCCAAAAACTAGTCACATGGGCCAAGCCCAAAAGTCCATGATTACAAACATAAAAAAAGCCATTAAGTGGCCAAAGTAGTGTCAGTAGAGTTTGGAGGGTTTTTGTCATCCAATTTCTTCCCCCATACATTAGCAGGGTCTAGAGTGATGTTAGGAGGATGACCCCAACCATCATCAACTTCTTTATCTTTATCTTAATCTTCCTCGTGTCAACGAAAGATTGCAAGCGCAAGTTGTAGAAACATTTTACCAGAGTCTCGCCAACTAGAGCTAGAGGCATGACTGTCATTAGAGGGCCACTCGAAACCCCCACTGTTGCTCCCAAAAGCATTGGCAGAAAGTTGCCCCTAGCCAACCTAAGGCGGAGGAGAGCAAGTCCGCTAAGGAGGGTGAGATCCCCACCAAAAGGAGAATGAGAGCGAGGATGCATAGAGCCACTCTGCTACAGTTCCTGAGAGGGTGACCGGTCATGGGAGGAGGTGGGTGAAGCAGGCACCTGAGCGATAGTACAGATGGCATTTCCCCAGTGATCCAAAAGTACTTTCAAGTGAGCAACTTCAAGTGGAACTTTATTCACTTCCACCTAGATCTTTAGGAGCACATTAGAACAAATAATAGCTTTAGAATAAAAAGAAAAAAATTTATCCATTTGAGTGTGAGAAAATGTGTAGGAATTTCTGTCTTTCCAAATATTGAAGAGTATTTCCACCCTAAAAGTATTCAAAAGCCGGGTATACTTAGTAGGAAGTCTGGGCTAGTCTTCGAGCAAAACCATATGCCAATAAAAGGATTCCATTCTAAAAAGCCAAAAGAAGTCATGAATCCAAGTCTAAAACTATTGGACTCTAGGACAAAACCAAAAGAGATGCTTAAAAGACTCAACTTGCCCATAAAATGGGAAATGAGGGTCCTAGACCCCTAGGTGAACAAGCCAAGAACCCACAGGAAATCCTTGGAAAAGAATATACCAAGCAAAGTGGGCAAGTTTTAGCTCAACACTTGTAGACCAAGTGGCAGTAAATATTTTACACTAGACATGAGCAGGTGATTGAAGAAGCCACCTCTAGTTCAGTCCATGAATCATAGGAAAATGTGGTGAGAGCCACCTATAACCAAGCCTAGGCTTGTAATTCCTGAAAGGGGTGTCTAGGTACCACTTCCAATCCTTTCACCAGGGCTTGGACCCATGAATTCCCACCTTATGAAGCATTTCTATAGGAATAGCATTCACTAGACCATCATAAGTTGCACGGTCCTAGTTTTGAAGTCTGTATAGGGCACAAAAGTCTTCCCACACAATAACCAAGTAGCAATTGGAAATGAATAAAAAATACAGTCCCAAAGCAAAGAGTATTCAACAACATCATTAGAAGCATAAGCATTAATAAAACCAAAGGAATGATTATCAATGTTGAGAAGGATCCAGATGAGTTGATGAGTGGAATCAAACCCATGGTTGACCACAAAAGCATGCCACCATGGAGACAAAAGGGTGAAACTCCACCACACCCAACATCATGAGCAATGCAAAGCATTTACTAGTTGGCAAAATAGAACAACAAGAAGTAGCAAGCAAAAATACAAAAAAATTAACCTCTTGGAGACAAAGCACTTCAATACCAAAATATTTTCTCAAAGTATCCCTAACATAATACTTTTTGGAGAGGTCTGTCAAACCTTGAACATTCCATGAGAGGAAATTCATGAATGAAACTCCTCCATATTGTTAGAGTTTGGTTCCTCTTCATTTAGAGAAGAGAAATGATTTTGCAAAGACTCTAGCAGAATTGACCCTATTTGGATAGAAGGAGAGGAAAATCTTCACTTTTCTTGCACATATTTTCCTTCTTCCAATGGTGGAGAAGGACTGTGGGGCCGCCTTTGAGCTCTCGACATGGGAGGAGAAACATGCAGCTGAGCAATCACAATGGTAGCAGGTTGAGGCATTGTCTTTGTCCTAGGCTACACTAAAACATTATCAGCTCTGACAAGAGCTTCCTTTCCCTTCACTGAAGGGTTTGAAACTATCTTTGATGGCTCAAATGCCTTAGAGGCTGACCTAGAACCAATGGGCTTATTTTCTTGGCTTGCAACCATGGTCCACTTTTTATCTTGAAATTTGGCAACAGAAGTATCCACCTAATGAGGCTTTTCAGTATCTCATGGTGGAGAAGGTGTATGAGGCACTTCCAAAGGTAAATCCTTAATCTTGTGGTCTGCAAATTGACACTGATAACACGTGTTGGGAAGATTAAAATAAGTAACCTTCTAGGTATGCTGGAGAGCTCCAATTTGAATATCAATAGATTCTTTCAAATCCTTGGAAAGGTCCAATTCCACATAGACCCGTTTCTAGGATTAGGCCTAGAAAAACCTATCGGTCTCAATACAAATGATCCTCCCTAGAGATGACACAATATGATTCAAAAGAGGCACACAGGACAAAGGTAGACTAGGAAACTCAATCCAGACCAGGACTCACAACTTGGTGTCATCTGAGATAGAAAAATCCTAGGTCCATGCCTAGAAAATGAAGAAAGAAGACCTAACATACTAGGGACCATGAGCTAAGATAGCCTAAACATGATTGACCTTCACAAAGTAGAAAAAATAAAAAACCTTGGTTAAATTTTGGACCATATCAAGGCAAACCACATGAGGGACTGAGGCCTTGCTAACCCATTCCTTAAGCACACATTTAGGGGGATTCCTCCCAACAAAATATACCACAAGGGTATTTTTCTCAAGCCATTAACAAGAAAAATCAAAATATGGTAAAGAAAAAGTCACATCAACTGGGGAGTTGGAACACTTACCTGATGAAATAATTTTGGAACAAATTTTCATGGTCTTTTGTTCATAGGAGGAGCCATCAAGATTCTTGATGTTCATTTTGTAGCTTTTTGAAGATTCTTGATGAGGGGTCGTTTGTGTCGAGAAATTCAAAAATGTGTCAGAGAAATTGTTACACCATTGAGAAAAAAAATTTATGGTCATTGGGAAAAAGGAAACTGACAAAAACAATTAGGAAGTTGTTGGGCGGGCAGAAAATATCTCCGCTAGTGAGCATAAGGGTACTTGTGGGAAGGAAGGGGCCCATAGGGCCTACTAAGGTAGGTACCCTATGGGTATCACCATAAATGCCCATAGAAAAAACAATTATGTTGCCCCCTTTTTTCTAATTTTAAAAACTGTAAAAATTTTTTTATCTTTTTTAAAACATAGAATTTATAAAATAAAATTGCCAACTTGAATTTTCTATTGAATTTTTTTCTCAGACTACATGCACAGGGGTTGTACATAGGCCATATAACCCCTGAAGCAAAAAAATATCTTAGAAGCTCCCATCATCGAATACAAACAAATTTATAGTCATAATTTGTTGAATCAGCCTCCTAAATGTAACCATAAGGTTCTTCTCAACTCAAAATGTTCTGAAATCATAGCTACCCTCTAGATCTAGAAAAAAAATACTAATAGATTTGACCTGAGGAGTCTAAATCAAGCAAAAAAAAAGAAAATCTAACTTTCTCGATAGCTCTGAATCCAACTGTTAGGTACTTTTCATGACAAAATACACCTAAAAATCATCCACCTCCAAAATTTTCAAAAAAAGAAAATAGGATTCCAAATCTAAAGCCTGTAACCCTTATTGAAGAAAGAAACCTCATAAATCAACAAGGGGTTTGTTGAATCCATGCTTTGATACCATATTAGAATTGTGAGAAACACGATCCATAAGATCAAACAATGAACAAAGACACCTTCAACACATTAGATTTGCAAATAGTATATGCAATATTCTCAACAAGAAAAATCTACAAAATGAACACCAAGAATCTTCAAGGAAATTAATTGTCCTCAAAGGTTGAGAGTTCAAGAGATCAAGGCATAATAATACAATGAGGGTTGAGTTCTATATAGGAGCAACTCTAAATTAGAAAGGGATTAGATCATGACAAGTGTCAACATCTCATGAAATGAGGCAGAATGATCTAATAATAGCTCTCTAGTTAACATAGTAAATCACTCCTAAGTTTAGCTTAAGTGGATGAGAATAAATTAGACTAATAATTAATTAAAGATTAATTAACTATTAACTAATGTACAATTACTCTAACACCTTTCCATTTCACTACCTACATCAAATTTCAGCCCTTTTGGCATTCTTTAGCTCAATCCTTAAACACTTCTTTATCTTATATGGATCCCTATACTATGGCCTCAGTGATTATACCAATAGGTGTTCTAATATTTTTGCTAACTGTCATATTCCTTCTCTCTCCCTTTATTCCTCTAATTTTTTTTTCTAGATATCATTCTTTCTACTACTTTATTTATCCTATGCCCCTTATTCATTTAATTTTTTTAACATTATCCCTAATTTATCTCATCAATCACATCTTTTTGAATCTCGTCCCTTCTTTATGCTGCCACTTTAGTGCCTTGTTCCCTAAGCATTGGTTATTATTATGTATTACCACACCTCTTCATAATATATATTTTCACCATGTATACATTTATTCTTCCATTAAAAAAAATAAAATTTTTACTTCTCAACATTTTTACACTAATTTATTTCTTTAGAATGATCTCCCTCTTTATATAACAAAAATTGAGGTCCCAACAATGAACAAATGTTGACGAAAAAACCCTTGAATGAATTCAAAGGTTTAATGTTCTATTAGTGTAATAAACTTCAAGGTGATGCAATAAAATGGAGAAATTAGATAAAAAATAACTAAAAAGAAATCTAATAAATTATATATTTATATATATATACATGCAAAAAATCACATATTATTATGTTTTAATGGCTTATATATGACTTGTCACTATAGGCATTTACACCTTGTATCTGGGGCTTTAAACTCCTTTGACTAGTCTCTATTGGCTTTTCCACCCTAAAGCATCTTTTATAGTCACATGGGCTCTATCGTCGGTCCTATAGTAGGTTGTGTGTGGGCGAAAGCCACCTCCCCACCGCCCGTGCTCCACCTGCCCACCACAAGTGGTAGTAGCAGCTAATATTTTTTTTAACCACCACTACAGATAATGGTCATATGGGTGACTATATTTTTAGCCCCAAGGTGCTAGAATTTTGTGCCCACTTAGTCTTCAGCTGCCAGGTTTTGCCCCAAAGTACCTAAAATAGGCATTTTTTTCAAATTTTCATAACTTGGGCTAATGGAGGTGAAATTTTCTAAACCAAATGTCCTCCAAAATTTGACAATCTAAATTTTTCAATGGTACAATTATCTTTTAGAAATTTTGTAGTTTTGTGCCATTTTTTGGGGGTTGAAGTGAAATATTCCTTTCTAGCCTTTGAGCTCATAAAATTTTCCTTCGAATTCCATCTTTTTCCAAAATTTGTAGCATCAAGAAGGTATTCAGGAGTACTTTAGTTCTATTCATGTACTTTTTGTAGATTTGTTTCTAAAATTTTAGAATTTCAATTTAAAGCCAATTTCATACTTTTGGATGCATTATTGTAAATTTGAAAAAAAAAAAGTGTAAATTTTGTGGGAAAAAGGGCTTATTTGCTTGTATTGTGAAGGGAATTTATTGTTCCTCTATTCTAATATCTGATTGTATCATGGATTTTCCAAAATTTGTATTTATAACCCCATATAACTATCATGAATGGAAATCACAAATGAATATACTATTGTTAAAATTAACATTGCAAAGGATCATTTTTAGTCAAGATCTAGAACTTGTGTAGGAGCTAAAGAAAGAAGAAAATGGTTTGATAGAGGGTATGGAGCTCTTAATACTCTTCATTTGTCCATTTCTCCATATCTTAGATATCATGTTGCATATTACACACATCCTAATCAAGTATGGACTATCTTAGAGGGTATCTTTAGTAAACTAGATAAAATTTAAGGTAATTTAAGTTGGAGAATGAACTAATGAATCTTGATCCACCAAAATTTGACAATATCCAAGACTTCTTAGATCTAAGCTCAATTCTCTAAGATTGTAGTTTTCTAATTGTGGGGTCACTATTTAGAGGATGAACAACTGATTCTTTCTATTCTTGCTAAACTTGGTCTTGATTATTTAGTGTTGTTTCTACATTCTATGCTACAATGGATGACCTTGGAAATGCATACAAAATGCGTTCTCTTGATGAATTTTTAGCTCAGCTCACAAGGGAATGGGAAAAGTTGGTACACATGGAAACATTGAAGTCTTGTACATCTCATGCTCCTTTTGCAAAGGATACAAAGGCTTCAGGTGATAAAGGTAAGAATTAGAATAAGGCCCCCAAGTCTAATGAGAACTTAGGTAAATATTCTCCTTCACATAACACTCTTGATTCTGCACCCTCTTCTAAAGAGGAATCATCTAAAAATAAGTTCAAATATGCATATTGTAAAAGGTTAGGACATGATGAGCATACACACCTTCGTCAAAAGAATAACATTCAACTACCCTCATTAATGTCTTCCTCTTCTTCAACATCTCAATCAATAACACTTTCATCTTCATAGTTAGAGAATACAAGATATACAAGTGGTTTGAATAAAATTAAAGGACAAGCACTGTTGGCCTCTTAAAGTCCTAAATCTAATAGATGGATTCTTGATTCAGGGGCATCTCATCATATGGCATCTTCTATGGATATGCTATCTTCTTTTGAGCCTTATAGTTCACCTCATATTTTGATGGGTAACAGTGTATATATGAAGGTAATTGGGTAGGGTTCTATTGACATGGGGGAAGGGACTTGTAATGATGTACTTTTTGTTCTTTCCTTGACATCAAATATCCTTTCTATTTATCAAATTACTCATGGAGGTCAAGGTAAAACAATTGAGTTTACTCCTAATAGGGTGTACATAAGAGACTTGGAGACTAGGGATATTATTGCTATCAAGATGGTTGATCATTCATATTGTTTGTATCATATTTTTTGTATTACTTTTCACATTTTTCTTCAAAAGGTGATAATGTTCCTTTGACTACATATCACACTCCTTCATTGTATGTGAACCATGTTTGTGAGGAGAATTCTGGTCATATAAACCTTGGTAGACTAGAGAGTAGTGTCGATCTTCCTACTCCTCCAACTCCTTCTTCAGCCATCAGTGCTTCTATATAGTAGGATGATCATAGTTTTTTCAGATATTGCTTTGTGGGATGAATATTTGACAAGCATTTATAACTTGTTTGTGGGGTCTAATACTACAAATTTAAAGGACACACTTGAGGGGGTTTCTCTCCTATTTGATGAAAATTTTAGCACAACTATTATACCATCTACTTTGTCTTTTGAGATTAGAGTTCATGAGTCTCCTCCTTCACTTGATTTGTCATGTTCCTTGGTTAAGTTTGACCATGATTGTGTTGTGACTTATTCAAAATTGGAGACTCCTACTCATTCTTCAGAGGCATGTATATTTTTAGACTTCATCGTTCTTCCTTTCAGTTGGACATGGAGTGGCTTCTTCATCAACTTATGGATTTGTTTCTTCCTAAGGGAAGATTTGTTGCTCACATACATCAGATCATCTTTTATTTTCAAAAATTCTTCAATGGTATTGGATATTCTTCATTATGGGGGGATATATTGTTTCTCTTTTTCCCTCTTATGGGTGGGGGGTCATTGATTGTGTATACATGGCATATGTAGTCCTTGGTGGGTATCATTGAGTCCTCCATACATCATGTTATTTTTTTTTCTCTTTTTGAGGTCTTTTGGAGAGGATTTTTTTCCCATTGAGTTTTCCCCTTTTCTCCATTTTTGAGAGATTTATTGCATTTACATTTGCATTGTAAATGGGTACTTAATATGGTCTCGTAGCTATGAGCCATATTCATAGTCATCTTTGCATAGTTTGCATAATAATATTCTCCCTAAGTTGCACTTAAGGGAGGTTGTTGGTGTGAATAAATGTCTTGTACCTAGCTAATTGACTCACTAGGTAATTAGAGGACATATTCACATGTTAAGTTTACTTAGGATATAAGATTCTTTCTAGATGTCTTAGTTATCTTTTCTAGAATTTATCTTATCTAGCTTTATTGCATGAATCCTAGGTAGTTAGTTTTCTCATGTTATAGGATTAAGACACTTGCCACAATATTGTCTAATCCATTCTCTCTACCTCTCCTTTATAAGCAAGGCATCTCTTGCACATTTTCATATTCAACCATTATTCAATTTTCCATTGTTAAAGTAAGATTTCTTGCCATTCTCTCTCTTGTGGAAGATTTTTTTGTCTAGAAATTGTTCTTGGGGGTGTAGAGGAGTCACCATTAACACCCACAATTATCTTCTTTATTCTCGCATATATTTAATTGATATGATTCCATACTCTTATGTCCCACTTTTACCTTATTTATACATCCTCTTACTGTCTTCCCATCATACCCTTTTTTAATAACACTTAATTACCATATTCTCATAAAATTACATTTTCATTTATGATATTTCACACTTTTACATGTCCTTTATAGGCATAATAGAGGTGTTTTAGGGATATTTGGGTAGGTGCAATATCATGATGGGCCAAAAAGTGGCAATATAATGGGTATGTGTAGAGTATGTGGTTGACAACTTTTTTTAACCCAAAATTAATGAAATGAAAAGGGTTTTTAAAGGAGATTCTCAGCTTTCCACCAATATAAATTATGCTTTACTTTGAATTTAATAAATTATTATTCTTCATTTTCTATTTGAATTATGACTAAAGTCTTGATTGATAGGCTGATTGAAAAACATCTATAGCTTTCAAACAGTATCACATTTTTTGAATTTGAAACATGCATCCATCACATTCTATGTTTTGCATACTATAATATTAAAATAATAATAATAATTTCATGAATTTTTTACCAAGTTAAGGTGGTCAGACATACAATTTTTTTTATATATTTTAAAAGTTGTAATAAAAAAATCGTAATTAATTATTTACTTGGAAAAAAATTACAAAAAAATATGCACCACATCGGGACGTGAGTCCTCTACTTATATCTAAAATATTATAAAACAATATTATCATTTTATTGTGGTTAGGGTAGTCATACAGACACATACTTCTTATTTTTTCCTTGAAATTTAAGTACTACTACATTGAAATTTCAAATTTTCACCAAATAGATTTTTATTTTTTTTAAAATAAACCTAGTAGTTTAGAAACTTCATTCAATTTGCTATAGATTCTATTCTTACATATTTTTGAAATGATATAGATAACTTATTCAAATTTTTACATCAAGTTTCCTAACTTTGATTTTTTTGAATTTTTCGCCACTTAAGGGCCTATTTTTTCCATGATGATCTTGCACATACCCATTTAAGTGGTATATAATGAATATATGGATCTATAAACAAGCAAAATTATATATGTTGTGTCTCACAATATTTAATATATTTCCGTCAACCCTTATCAAATGGAAAAAATATAAAGATGGGCCCACATTTTTTACTATAAAAAATAAGGGCATGAAGAACAACAATACTATATTAAGACATCTTTTTAAAAAAAAATCTATTCACTTTCCTACATCCAAAACAAGTGGTTTTTTCCCTTCTCCATTCACATCACCAATGCACTCATACAAACATAAGAAAAAGAGTGTTACACTCTCTAGTTCTACAACCACCACATCACAAAAGTGTCTTCTTGATTCTAGGTTATCACACCACATGGAAACATGCAAACAATTATTTTCTATATTTGAGCCTTACTAATTTTCACCAACCTTTATGGAAAATTATCTATTAATATTAGTGAAAAAACATTCAATGATGTAATTTATGTTCCCTCCATATCTAATAATATTGTTTCCATTTATCAAATCACACATGGTAGCATAGGAAAAATATTTTAGTTCACACTACATTCAATGATAATAAAATATTTTCCAAATAGAAACATCATTGCTATAAGACACATTGATTATAATTTCACATCGTATTTTGTTCTTAATTTAGTTATGCCAACATTGATGGTGATTTGAGTATAGATGACACTAATACCTTCAACATGCATGAGGCTCGATATTTTAATTTTTAAGCCTTGGAGTTCTATCCTCCTCATCAATTCCTACACTATATATCGATATCACATCTCCTTCATCTCCCATTTCTTCAATATTTATTTTTTATACATAATTGGTTCCTGATTATTTACGGAAGTAGGAACATCATAGTTGTGTCTCTAATACATATTATTAGTATGATTACTTAATAGGAGTATCATAATTTTTTTACTAGATCCCATCTTATAGAGTTGATAGTGGAAACATCTAGGGAAAGGGAAACCTTTGAGTTTTCACCTTAGAGTTCTACACCTTTTCCCAAATTCTTATTAGGGGATTTGGATGGGATGAAGGGGAAATGAAATGGATTACAAATGCAAATGTGAAACAAGGGTTTGATCAATTTGAATGAGGTATGTGATTGACTTACATCCTTATAGGTGAGTCAACCATCCCTTAACCAAATATTGAATTGTCCTAAGGATGACATGTAATGATCTAACTAGGCTAATAATGTAATTTATTATTTTGATGCAAATATAGAAGACACATAAATTCGCTGATAGATTTGGACAACAAAAATGAGTAGGGAAGGACATTGTGCACCTGTGGTTCAAATATAGGGCTAAAAATGGAGGATGAAGATTCCTAGGTTGTAAGTGTCATTGTCCTACAATCTTTTGGTGTCAAAATAGAGCATTTCATATTTTCCTACAAATCTGTCAGATCACTGTTGGATAATGTTGTAGGTGAGTTTCCATGAGTTGAAAAGATGTTGGATCTCAATTATAACAATTTAAAATGAGTCTTCAAGCATCCTTTAACCTACTTTAAACCTGAAACCCACACATTCAAATAGAGAGGTAGGGTTGTGCCATTTAGGGGCTTTCCTTAGTCAAACCTTGTGTTAGTGTTTTCACTTCAACAATTGCAATGTCAATGATAAATGGATAAATGATAGGAAGGAATGATGAATAAAAAAAGTGCTACAACTCACCACCCTTCAATTTCTTCTTTGATGGACTGAAGTCATGCACATTACCTCAAGGTCTTAGATATTTCTTTCTTGGTTTTCTTGATATCTTTGGAGACCTACAAAATTTGTATCCTTCATAAAATAATGATAACTTAAACACACATAAACTCATATTTGGCATGATAATTAGATCTTGTTTTTTGCAATAAATGATGATCTTGAATTTCTTGATAGTTCTCTTGATAACAAGTTTTCCAATAATTTCTTTTTTATCCTTTCTAAGATTTGATATGATGCAATAACTAGGTATTTATATGTAATTATTCAACTTCCTGAAAATTAAATCTTGATATCCAACTTTAAATATAATTAAAATTCAAATAATAAATTGTTGACGCTGAGATATTTGAATTTGGAGGGAAAAGAGGACACTCATGCTCAAGGTGTGAGTGTCTTGGCCCTATTTTCCAAGACTTTTAGTGTCAAGGGAAAGGTATTAGCTAAATGCATTTGTTTCCTGCTTGCAATTCATCGATAATTATTAAAAATAGGCCATACAATAGATAATTTAGGAAATTAAGAACTTAATTAAGTCCAATAATTTAAGGGAGGAAAAAATATAAGGTAAAATTGTAAAGGGTGAAAATTTACAATGGTGCAGTCGGAACTACTGATAATAGCCATGCCAATGTTGTTGTCAACACATACACATGTTTGGTTCATGTTCTACATCACCCTTGACATGGAGAATTTTTTTAGACATTACATCATTGTCTTTGGATCTTCTGCAACATTAATAGACTTATATTCTTCTCGCATGGGAATATTTCATGTTCCTATTTATAGTTTTATTTTTTCCATGTGGAAATATATTTTTTTCATTTAGAGATCACATTCTACATTCTTCTTTAAGTATCATCCAACTCTATAGGATCTATTTTCTTATCGGGAGATCCATAATCTCTCTTTATCTCTCATATGGTTGGAATATTTATTTTACTTATGTGATAGTCTAAGTAGTAGTTGGGGGTTCATCTTGAGTTGTCCTTTTATCTTTTATCTTCTTGACTTGTGAATTTCCATTATATCATTTTCTTGTTTGGAGAGGGATCATTTTCCACTGGGTTTTCTTCTTTTCTCTATTTATGATAAGTTTGTACTAGATACCTAGCATTTCCCACTACATGGGACCCATCATCACTATAAAGTTTCACTTAGGGTGAGTGTTAGTATGAATAAGGTCATTTCATATCTAATTAAGTAATCACCCTTTCTAAGTTGACCTATTTACACTAGTTAGGTCTCCACTTAATGAATTTTATCTTTTTCCCTAACATTATGTGGTTGAGACACATGTACTCACCTTTTGAGATACACATTTCATCCACATTGTACACATTCTCAAAGAATGTTTATATTAGAAAACATGCATTACACATTTGGAGGGGTAGTCATTAATTTAGTGCTACCTTCCTACCTCCTCTATCTTTCATACATGCAATGCTCTCATTATGCATTTAATCACTCTTATTTTTATCTATTTTTGCATTATTTTGTTCACTAGTAGAAGGCTATAATATTACATTTAGATCTTGGCTTCTCCAAGAATATTCCTTGATGTACTACTAAAAATCCTTTTATTTTTCTTCCATCAAATATTCAAATAAATGAAATTAGTACTAATATCATGCAAAATATTAAGGTATTTTAGCTCAAAAAAGATTGTGGTTAATTAATAAGAAAATATTTGCTAAACTCAAAATTACTTCAAGAAATTACCAAAAAATAACACCATAACTAATGAATAAAATTTTCAAAAAGATAAGAAAGTATGTCTATAAGACTCTTCATCTCAAAGGAAAAGAAAAAATATATTTTAACCAACAACCCCTATTTTCGAAATATTATCCTAATGAAAAATTTAACTAAAGTTTCAAGACACATGAAAGTTCCAACCTTTGGCAAACATTTAGGATGTTAGAACATTTTCCAAAGATTGTGATTTTTGATTTTCAACTTATATTCTAGAAAAAATTTATAACTAGGTAAAATTACAAACTTGTGTCACACTTTAATAAAGGAATCCACCAACACAAACAAAAAAAATCAACTTCAACCGCATAAAGTGGTCATTATGTTTTGAATTTTGAAATGATTTAACTAATGAAATGTAGAACTCTTGGTGAAGTTTTTCCTTGTAATTTATCAATTAAAAAAATGATATTTTTTAATAAATTTAAGAGAATATTTTGAATTGTTGAAAATGTTTGGAAAAAGTGACATTGAGTTGACATAAAAAAGAAGGAAAAAACACTTATTTCCCCTAATTGTTTCCAAGATAGATAACTTCAATATCCAGTGCATGAAAGAAAAAATTAGTTTTTAACATATATTTTTCAAGATTTATAACATTTTAAAGTCAAAGCTACCAAAATTTGATAGTTTTCAGTTGATGTCAACTATTGTCATTTTTCTATCATTTAAAAAAAAAATATACTCATTTGGAGAGGGTTCTCTCATCTAGTGCACCATATGTTTTTGAATTTTTTTTAATATATTCTATTATTTTATATTTAATTTCTAATTATCCTCATTTTTAATAATAATCTACTTACAATATTTAAAAAAAACATATTAAAACTAATCAAAATATCAAATATATATATATATATATATATTTGGATTCTTCACTTTGAGCTCTACAAAAGGGTTTTTTTCAAATAATTTTTATTCAATAAATATTTAGTTGAAGCGGAAAGCTTCAATAAATTCTAAAAAAGGTCGAGTTGGCTACCAACAAGGATGCCACATTAATAGTTTTGGCCAAAACCTTTCCGACCAAAACATTTCGATCAAAATGGTTTTGGCTAAAATATTTTCAAATGATAGGATATGGATCAAAATTGTATCAGATGGAAGTTGTAACCTTCCAACCAAAATCCTTCATATAATTTTTTTTTTCAATAGGAGGATTTGGAGAAAATACATAGGACTTATTTTGACATGAGAAGTGCTATATTTTTAGGTATAATGATTTTTAGCTTAAAATTGATTAATTCAAAATATAATCGGGATTATCCTCAATTATTGGCTCATTTTATGGTTTTTGAATGTATACAAGTAACTCCTACATAACTCTCTCTCCCTCCTGCTCTATCTCCAATATAGTGCTTATTGAACATGCAATGTGTTTTAATTAAGAAAATTAAATGTAATTGATAAGGTTTGAAAGTGAAAACTACTATTTTGTGTTAAAAAAAAATTAACATGATATTTTTTTCATTTTATTAGTTCTTAGATTATCTTAAATTAAGAAATTAGAGTTCTAGATTTGTTTGTTTCTCTTTAGATAAAGATATATGATATAAGTCATGTTCAATTTACCATGTCAATTCATAATTCTACCTCACTTTCTTTTCTCTAGGGGATATGACCATAGTGCTACCCTCTCTCTCTCTCTTTCTCCTTATATGACACCCCTCTCTCATCTCTCCCTATCTATTATAATATGTGTAGTTCAGCTACCCTCTCTCTCCTTAGATACCTACTCTCTCTATCTTTCTTTATATACTTCCCTCTATTAATTTTAAATTAGTCTTATCTTGTACATTAATAAATTGTAACTATGAGTTGGTTTCATCTCTCCCTCTCTCCTTAGATATCTACTCTCTTTCTCTCACCTTAGATACCTACTCTCTCTATCTCTCCTTTGATACTTCTCTCTCCTTATGATACTTCTCTCTCTTTATTTTTTTTAGTCTTATCTTATACATGAAGAAATTATAACTATGAGTTGGTCTCATATCTCCTTGTTTCCCTCTACCATAGTGAGATAACCTCTCTCTCTCCTTAGATAGGTCTACTCTCTCCGTCTCTCCTTAGATACTCACCCTCTCTTTAATTTTATTAGTAATATATCTTGTACTCTAACAAATTATATAACTACATGAGTTGGTTTCATCTCTTCCTCTCTCATACCACACTGAGATAACCTCTACCTCTCTCCTTAGATAGGTCTAAGTTTTCTCTATATCTCTCCTTAGATACTTCTCTCTCTCTTTCATTTTATGTCTTATATTGTACATTAAGAAAAAAATATCTAACAATAAGTTGGTTTCTTATTTCCATCTCTCCTTCTATCATACATGTAGTGTGCATTGCCCTCTCTCTCTTCAAATACCTAAGTTCTCTCTCTATATCTTCTTAGATACTCTCTCTCATTCATTTTATTATTTTAAAATCTTTTACATTAAGAAATTATCTAACTACATGAGTTGGTTTCATCTCTCCCTATCTCCTTCTACCATAGTGATCTAACTTCCCTCTCTCGTTAGATTGTCTAATTTCTCTATATATCTATCCTTACATACTTCTGTCTCTTTCATTTTATTAGTTTTATCTTGTACATTAAAAAAATTGCCTATGATTTGGTTTCATATCTCCCTCTCTCCTTCTATCATACATGTAGCACACTACCCTCTCTTTCTCTCTCCTTAGATACCTAAGTTCTCTCTCGATCTCTTCAATTTTATTAGTATTATATTTTTAATTAATAAAAATTATATAACTATGTGCTGGTTTCATCTCTCCCTCTTTCCTTCTAACATAGTGAGCTATAATCTCTCTCTCCTTAGATACCTCTCTCTCTTGTGTTCTACCTTAGCAACATGACCATAGCACACTACCCTCTCTCTCTTTCCTTATATACCCCTCTCTCATCTCTCCCTCTCTCCTTCTATCATACATGTAGTCTTACGGGTATGTGTAGGATCATCATGGAAAAAACAGGACCTTAAGTGGCAAAGAATTCAGAAAAATCAGAGTTAGGCAACTTGACGTAAAAATTTGAATAAGTTGTCTATATTATTTAAAAAATGTGTAAGAATAGAATTTGTAGCAAATTGAATGTAGTTTCTAAAATACTAGGTATGTTTAGAAACAATATATCTATTTGGTGAAAATTTGAAATTTCAATGCAGTGGTACTTTAATTTCAAGGAAAAAATAAGAAGTAGGTGTTTGTCTGACCACCCTAACCACAACAAAATGATAATATTTTTTTATAAGATTTTATATATAATTAGAGGACTCATGCTCCGATGTGATGCATATTTTTTTGTAATATTTTTCCAAGTAAATAATTAATTATGAATTTTTTATTACAATTTTTTTAAAAATATAAAAACTTGTATGTCTGACCACCTTAACTTGGTCAAAACTTCATGAAATTCAATTTTTCTTTTTTTAATCCTATAGTATGCAAATCATAGAATGTGACACATGTTTTCGATTCAAAAAATGTGATACCATTTGAAAGCTATAGATGTTTTTCAATTAGCCTATCAATAGGACTTTAATCATAATTTGAATAGAAAATGAATAATAATTACTTATTAAATTCAAAGTAAAGCATAATTGATATTGGTGGAAAGCTGAGAATATCCTTTAAAAACCCTTTTCATTTCATCAATTTTGGGCAAAAAAATAGTCATCAGCTACATACCCATTATATTGCCACTTTTTGGCCCATCATGATCCTGCACATACCCTTACCCTCTCTTTCTCTCTCCTTGTATACCTACTCTCTCTATCTCTCCTTATACTTATCTCTCTCTCTTAAATCACTTTATTAAAGTATTATATTGTACATTAATGAATTATAACTATGAGTTGGTTTCATCTCTCCCTCTCTCCTACCATAGTGAGCTAATCTCTCTCTCTTCTTAGATAGGTATACTCTCTCTATCTATTCTTAGATAATATCTCTTTTTTTATTTGTATTATATCTTCTACATTAAGGAAATATCTAACTACATTAGTTGGTTTCATCTCACTTTCTCCTTCTCTCTCCTTATATATGTCTAATTTATCCCCTATCTCTCCTTAGATACTTCTCTCTCTCACTTTAACTTTATTAGTCTTATATTGTACATTAAGAAATTAGAACTAGATGAGTTGGTTTCATCTCTCTCTCTACGTATACTCTCTATCTCTATCTCTCCTTAGTTATTTTCATTTATCCCTCTCTTCTTCTGTCATACATTTAGTGTACTACCCTCTCTTTCTCTCTCCTTAGATACCTATGTTGTATCGAGACGATCTTTATTCGATCGACCATCACGGAAACCTTCCATAGCGGAACTTCTCCTGAGTACCTTAATTCTCCTGATACCTTTATTGACGATAATACCATCTCTTTCCTTTATCCTTTCTCTATCTCTCCCTCTCCTACAATATTGATCTTTAACCTTCTCCATTCTTATTCTTCGAGCAATTAATCCATGACCTGTTTAATCTCCCTCTCCCATCTATAGCCATCCTTCCACTTAATTCCCAGATCGACTTTCTTTTTACCCTTTCTATTTTATCTGAGCCCGAGAAAATTATGAAATGATTTGTTTGTCTCCTTCTAGAATTACCCATAGCTAACCTTCTCCTTATAGTTCCCACCTCTTCGACGTCCTTAGTTTGTTTTATTTCTCCCTTTCTGCTTCATTCATACACATAGTGCACAACCCTTTCTTTCTCTCTCCTTAGATACCTATACTCCCTCTTCATCTCTCCATATATACTTCTCTCTCTTTCATTTTATTTGTCTTATCTTGTACAATATGAAATTAGAACTATGAGTTGGTTCATCTCTCCTTCTCTACTTGTACCATAGTGAGAGCTAACCTATTTTTCTCTCCTTAGATAGGTCTACTCTCTCCTTAAATACATGTCTCTCTCTTTCAATTTATTAGTTGTATCTTGTATATTAAGAAAAAAATATCTAACTATAAGTTGGATTCATCTCCCCCTCTCTCCTTGTACCATAGTGATCTAACCTCTCTCTCTCCTTAGACACAATATACCAACTCTCTGCTTAGATACCAGGATCTCTCTTAGGTTCTATATGTTGGCAACATGAGCATGAAAGTATATGGTATTGTCATTGATAGAAACACATTGTACAAGTGGTGGTGCATCTATGTGTACATAGTCAAGAGAATTCTAGAGAAGGCGAAGTATTGGTGAAAATTGTCCAAGTCCTAGACTAAAATAGTAAGAAATAGAGCAATAGTTTTATGGTCCACATTGCTCCACTATTCAGAATCTTATCTTATAGTTATAAGGTAATAATGTTATGTGTTGAAGGTAACTATATTCAAAGTTTTAGGGTTGCGTGTCTTCCACCCAAAGATATTGATGAAAAAGTATCAGTCTTAGTAGAAGAAGAGTTATAGGTGCAAAGTGTTTATTGGAATGTTCTATATTCCACTTACTTCATTAAGGGACACAAAAAATAGTGCTTGTCATACAAAGTACCATCTTTGAATGAGAATCTATTTCTAAAAATGATAATATTCCCCTATACTATAATTCCTCCAACCCTTAACTTAACCTATTAGTCCTTACTTAGTAGAGCTAGTACAATGTGAGACCATAATAAACATGAAAAAAAAATTTAGGAATATTTGTAAATATCACAATACAATAGGATGTTGGGTTCAACTTAGTATACATTTGTAAAATAAAACTACATCCCCAACCAAACAATTGAATTTACAAATCATTAATACTAAGATTACAATACAAAATTACTAGAAAGAGGTTTAAACTATATCCCCAATTATATCGATATCTTAACCATCCTTCTTTCTAACCGCATTACACACCCTCTTACATTTGTAAACCAAAATAATATCAATACTCCTTAAAAAAAAAAAAAATCAAATTATAATTTTTACATTGTATCCCTAAAAATACAATTACAAAAACATTAATAACATATTATTATGCATAAATTATTATTAATTTTACCTCCCCCACTAATATCTTTTATCTTGAAACCTTTCTCCTTAGTTATAAACCCTTATACCATTCACTTACTATCTTTCAAAATTCACAATTAAAAGAAATATTTTATTAAATGATTCTCATCATGTATTTGGTCCTACTCACATAGATGCTAGATAAATTTATCTTCACCTCTTATATCTCAAACTTAGTTGAAGAGAAAATATTATCTTGAAAAATAAAATAAAATAAACCTTTTAAGTGTCATATTTATTCATTTTTCTTAAATATTTAAATTTTTTGGAAATGAATTTGATTTTTTTCTTATGAACCACAATTGTTTTAAATAAAATGGTAGATGGAAATGACACTTAAAAAATAATGGTTAGTATGAAATTGTAGATAATAGGAGCTAGAAATAAATTCTATAGAAAATTGGCTACCTTCATACGTGGGAATTTATTTTCCTCATAGTAGTTATTTATTCTTTTCTTTAGGATTTCCCATGTGCTATGGTATAATGTTGAAAATAATTATAAAAACAAATATGATAAATAAAGTTATTATTGGACAATGAACACTAAAATATAAATATATTATTAATACTTTAGGGTTATGTACAAAGTATTGTGAAAATGCTTATAAAATATTATATTCATGTACAACTTCCTTAAAACCCCATAAACTACCATATGAGAAACTAATTATTTATTAAATATAAAACTAAGTTAATTTAGTATGTAGCAAAATGATCAAATAAAAATTCAAGCTCCTTTCCCTTTTCCATCTATCCATTTAAGGGGAAACTAAGTTATTTGAGCTACTCAATGACCAAACAACTAAAAAATTATCATGCTTCTCATCCTTCACTATTTTTTCTTTCCATAAATCATCATGCCAATGTTTCTCCTCTATTGATTCTCATAGCTTTTAAGCATATAACACATACAATTTCCACCTTGTTTCATACATTTTGTTGTACTCTTTAATGAAAAACATAATTTTGTTGCTTAATTTAATTTCATGGTTCTTCTTCAAATAAAAATTTATCTTTAAACCCATCCCAATCATAAAAAGGCTATAAGCTTAGTGATATAATCAACATCCCAAACTATGTGTAAATTAGGTTCATGTGACCATGAATTTGCATTGCCACAAAGTATAAATACAGATAGTGATGCAAGAATTAAATTAGATATAATTGAGGTTCAAACACTTTCATATGCTTCTAAAATTTTAGCAAAAAATGGCTCACAAAGAGAATCCACCTAAATTATAATAGCATAACTTTTTTTTCATAACTTTAGCAATGGTGCTAATAGGTTACCTCAATTGATTGCCACTAAATTAAGAGTTAATCAAATGTTAATAAGTTAGCAATGGTAAAAGCCAAAATTTGAGAGTTAATTAAATGGAAATAATGTAGGATCAAAATTCTACAATATAATCAAATAGGAAGGAGTGGGCAACCAGAAATGGAGAGGGGGATTACAAAAGTGTTCATGTTATGTTTTGCATGATTCTATGGCGTGTGTAAAAATGCTTCAATATGTCTATATTTATATATGCATATGTTTGAAAGTGAATTAAGAGAGGTTTATTATTTTATTGTAGGAGTTTTTGCAATAGTATTTTTAAAAAAATATTCTAGGTTTGTTGTAGAAGGGGCTTTCCATTTACTATGCTATTATTTTAGATTGTATTAGAATTATTTTTATCTAAATGCAATACTATACATTACAAGATAAACTAAATTTTAAATAGAAAAATATATATTTTATTTTAATATAATTATTAGAAATAAAGAGGAAAGAAGATTGTAGAAACTTCTAAAACTATTAAAACTGATAAAATACAATAAAATAGTTATAAAAGATATTTTTCTATTAATTATTGCTTTCTTAGAAATATTAATATAGAATATATAATTTTTAATATTTTAATATAATTATTAGAAACTTCTAAAAATATTAAAAAAGGATAAAATAGAAAAAAAATTTATAAATGATATTTTCTAGTAATTATTGCTTTCTTAGAAATATTAACATAGAATAAATATTGTTTAAATTATAAATTATAAAAAATTAGATTAGATATTATATAAACAATAATAATAAAAATTGGCATAAAAGAATTATTGCAAGACAATGATAATTGCTTTCTTACAATTATTAAAATAGAATATACAAATATTAACATAAAATATATATTTTTTAAATTATAAATTATAAAAAAATAGATTGGATATTATATAAACAATAATAATAAAAATTGACATAGAAAAAATTAATATAAGACAATGATATTTGTTAATTATTGCTTTCTTACAAATATTAAAATAGAATATACAAATATTAACATAGAATATATATTTTTAAAATTATAAATTATTAAAAATTAGATTGGATATTATATAAATAATAATAATAAAACTTGACATATAAAAAATTAATACAGGACAATAATATTTGTTAGTAATTATTGCTTTCCTACAAATATTAAAAATAGAATATATTATTTTTGAAATAATAAATTATAATAAAATAATTTAAAAATTATGAAATAAATCTAATAAATAATATAAACAATAATGATAAAATTGACTTGAAAGAGTTGATATGAAGAATCATTTAAAATTTTATTGTATTCCAATAACAATATAATAAATATTCATTTACTTTGTTCAAAATATATAAAAAAAAAAGTGTTTTTAAAAAACTACATTATTGTCGGAAGTAATTGATCGTGTTCTCCACGAAAGCCATTTCCCCTTAATTAGGTTAAAATAGCAGTCCAAATTTGTTAATTATTGTTATTTAATATGATAAAATATATTTTTATTTAAACATAAATATGAGAAGATGCTGTTGGGTTTGTTAGTGCTTGCAGCTTTTCTCATCTGGTCGTTGTAGAGTGTTTATTTTAAAATTTTAAATCTGTCGATATATAAATATTTCTTTTAATAAGTAAAATCAAATCATTGTCGGCGCGCAAACTAGTAAAAATTGATGACGCCCTCAAAAGGAAACGTAAGCTTCAGAAGAAATAATGGCATTCTAAAATATTGTAAAATGGGTCCATTTCTAGAAGTAGTAAAACATTACACGGCAATCTACGATTATCTGTTTAAAAAATATTATTAAAGGAGAAATCAAAGGCTAAAGTAACGATAAAAGCATATTGATTTTAAAAGTAATTTCTCAAAGACTAAGGTAAGGACAAAAATAATTAATATATATATGTGTGTTTTATGGCTGTCATTTTTTATTCAAGTTTGAGTTTTAAAATATTTAATTAGATTCGAATAAGTGGTGTATTTTTATTTAATTTATCTTTATATATTATTTATTTATTGATTGATTATTCTTATCATTTGTTTCATATCTTAAGATTATACTTGGGTTCATAAATGCGCATGTTTAAAGGTGAATTAAGAGAGATTTATTATTATATTGGTTGAGTTCTTATAGTAGTATTTTTAGTAATTATTGCTTTCTTACACATATTAACATAGACAACACCTTTGGTGCCTTGTATTGATGGGACGACACCTTTGTTTTTGCTGCTTTTTATATCAAAAACATAGAATATATATTTTTTAAATTATAAATTAAAAAAAATAGATTGAATATTATATAAACAATAATAATAAAAATTGACATAAAATAATTAATACAAAACAATAATATTTGTTAA
>VDFB02000015.1:501717551-501779840 GCA_007258455.2 Sequoia sempervirens
ATCCCTAATTTATCTCATCAATCACATCTTTTTGAATCTCGTCCCTTCTTTATGCTGCCACTTTAGTGCCTTGTTCCCTAAGCATTGGTTATTATTATGTATTACCACACCTCTTCATAATATATATTTTCACCATGTATACATTTATTCTTCCATTAAAAAAAATAAAATTTTTACTTCTCAACATTTTGACACTAATTTATTTCTTTAGAATGATCTCCCTCTTTATATAACAAAAATTGAGGTCCCAACAATGAACAAATGTTGACGAAAAAACCCTTGAATGAATTCAAAGGTTTAATGTTCTATTAGTGTAATAAACTTCAAGGTGATGCAATAAAATGGAGAAATTAGATAAAAAATAACTAAAAAGAAATCTAATAAATTATATATTTATATATATATACATGCAAAAAATCACATATTATTATGTTTTAATGGCTTATATATGACTTGTCACTGTAGGCATTTACACCTTGTATCTGGGGCTTTAAACTCCTTTGACTAGTCTCTATTGGCTTTTCCACCCTAAAGCATCTTTTATAGTCACATGGGCTCTATCGTCGGTCCTATAGTAGGTTGTGTGTGGGCGAAAGCCACCTCCCCACCGCCCGTGCTCCACCTGCCCACCACAAGTGGTAGTAGCAGCTAATATTTTTTTTAACCACCACTACAGATAATGGTCATATGGGTGACTATATTTTTAGCCCCAAGGTGCTAGAATTTTGTGCCCACTTAGTCTTCAGCTGCCAGGTTTTGCCCCAAAGTACCTAAAATAGGCATTTTTTTCAAATTTTCATAACTTGGGCTAATGGAGGTGAAATTTTCTAAACCAAATGTCCTCCAAAAATTGACAATCTAAATTTTTCAATGGTACAATTATCTTTTAGAAATTTTGTAGTTTTGTGCCATTTTTTGGGGGTTGAAGTGAAATATTCCTTTCTAGCCTTTGAGCTCATAAAATTTTCCTTCGAATTCCATCTTTTTCCAAAATTTGTAGCATCAAGAAGGTATTCAGGAGTACTTTAGTTCTATTCATGTACTTTTTGTAGATTTGTTTCTAAAATTTTAGAATTTCAATTTAAAGCCAATTTCATACTTTTGGATGCATTATTGTAAATTTGAAAAAAAAAAGTGTAAATTTTGTGGGAAAAAGGGCTTATTTGCTTGTATTGTGAAGGGAATTTATTGTTCCTCTATTCTAATATCTGATTGTATCATGGATTTTCCAAAATTTGTATTTATAACCCCATATAACTATCATGAATGGAAATCAAAAATGAATATACTATTGTTAAAATTAACATTGCAAAGGATCATTTTTAGTCAAGATCTAGAACTTGTGTAGGAGCTAAAGAAAGAAGAAAATGGTTTGATAGAGGGGATGGAGCTCTTAATACTCTTCATTTGTCCATTTCTCCATATCTTAGATATCATGTTGCATATTACACACATCCTAATCAAGTATGGACTATCTTAGAGGGTATCTTTAGTAAACTAGATAAAATTTAAGGTAATTTAAGTTGGAGAATGAACTAATGAATCTTGATCCACCAAAATTTGACAATATCCAAGACTTCTTAGATCTAAGCTCAATTCTCTAAGATTGTAGTTTTCTAATTGTGGGGTCACTATTTAGAGGATGAACAACTGATTCTTTCTATTCTTGCTAAACTTGGTCTTGATTATTTAGTGTTGTTTCTACATTCTATGCTACAATGGATGACCTTGGAAATGCATACAAAATGCGTTCTCTTGATGAATTTTTAGCTCAGCTCACAAGGGAATGGGAAAAGTTGGTACACATGGAAACATTGAAGTCTTGTACATCTGATGCTCCTTTTGCAAAGGATACAAAGGCTTCAGGTGATAAAGGTAAGAATTAGAATAAGGCCCCCAAGTCTAATGAGAACTTAGGTAAATATTCTCCTTCACATAACACTCTTGATTCTGCACCCTCTTCTAAAGAGGAATCATCTAAAAATAAGTTCAAATATGCATATTGTAAAAGGTTAGGACATGATGAGCATACACACCTTCGTCAAAAGAATAACATTCAACTACCCTCATTAATGTCTTCCTCTTCTTCAACATCTCAATCAATAACACTTTCATCTTCATAGTTAGAGAATACAAGATATACAAGTGGTTTGAATAAAATTAAAGGACAAGCACTCTTGGCCTCTTAAAGTCCTAAATCTAATAGATGGATTCTTGATTCAGGGGCATCTCATCATATGGCATCTTCTATGGATATGCTATATTCTTTTGAGCCTTATAGTTCACCTCATATTTTGATGGGTAACAGTGTATATATGAAGGTAATTGGGTAGGGTTCTATTGACATGGGGGAAGGGACTTGTAATGATGTACTTTTTGTTCTTTCCTTGACATCAAATATCCTTTCTATTTATCAAATTACTCATGGAGGTCAAGGTAAAACAATTGAGTTTACTCCTAATAGGGTGTACATAAGAGACTTGGAGACTAGGGATATTATTGCTATCAAGATGGTTGATCATTCATATTGTTTGTATCATATTTTTTGTATTACTTTTCACATTTTTCTTCAAAAGGTGATAATGTTCCTTTGACTACATATGACACTCCTTCATTGTATGTGAACCATGTTTGTGAGGAGAATTTTGGTCATATAAACCTTGGTAGACTAGAGAGTAGTGGCGATCTTCCTACTCCTCCAACTCCTTCTTCAGCCATCAGTGCTTCTATATAGTAGGATGGTCATAGTTTTTTCAGATATTGCTTTGTGGGATGAATATTTCACAAGCATTTATAACTTGTTTGTGGGGTCTAATACTACAAATTTAAAGGACACACTTGAGGGGGTTTCTCTCCTATTTGATGAAAATTTTAGCACAACTATTATACCATCTACTTTGTCTTTTGAGATTAGAGTTCATGAGTCTCCTCCTTCACTTGATTTGTCATGTTCCTTGGTTAAGTTTGACCATGATTGTGTTGTGACTTATTCAAAATTGGAGACTCCTACTCATTCTTCAGAGGCATGTATATTTTTAGACTTCATCGTTCTTCCTTTCAGTTGGACATGGAGTGGCTTCTTCATCAACTTATGGATTTTTTTCTTCCTAAGGGAAGATTTGTTGCTCACATACATCAGATCATCTTTTATTTTCAAAAATTCTTCAATGGTATTGGATATTCTTCATTATGGGGGGATATATTGTTTCTCTTTTTCCCTCTTATGGGTGGGGGGTCATTGATTGTGTATACATGGCATATGTAGTCCTTGGTGGGTATCATTGAGTCCTCCATACATCATGTTATTTTTTTTTCTCTTTTTGAGGTCTTTTGGAGAGGATTTTTTTCCCATTGAGTTTTCCCCTTTTCTCCATTTTTGAGAGATTGATTGCATTTACATTTGCATTGTAAATGGGTACTTAATATGGTCTCGTAGCTATGAGCCATATTCATAGTCATCTTTGCATAGTTTGCATAATAATATTCTCCCTAAGTTGCACTTAAGGGAGGTTGTTGGTGTGAATAAATGTCTTGTACCTAGCTAATTGACTCACTAGGTAATTAGAGGACATATTCACATGTTAAGTTTACTTAGGATATAAGATTATTTCTAGATGTCTTATTTATCTTTTCTAGAATTTATCTTATCTAGCTTTATTGCATGAATCCTAGGTAGTTAGTTTTCTCATGTTATAGGATTAAGACACTTGTCACAATATTGTCTAATCCATTCTCTCTACCTCTCCTTTATAAGCAAGGCATCTCTTGCACATTTTCATATTCAACCATTATTCAATTTTCCATTGTTAAAGTAAGATTTCTTGCCATTCTCTCTCTTGTGGAAGATTTTTTTGTCTAGAAATTGTTCTTGGGGGTGTAGAGGAGTCACCATTAACACCCACAATTATCTTCTTTATTCTCGCATATATTTAATTGATATGATTCCATACTCTTATGTCCCACTTTTACCTTATTTATACATCCTCTTACTGTCTTCCCATCATACCCTTTTTTAATAACACTTAATTACCATATTCTCATAAAATTACATTTTCATTTATGATATTTCACACTTTTACATGTCCTTTATAGGCATAATAGAGGTGTTTTAGGGATATTTGGGTAGGTGCAAGATCATGATGGGCCAAAAAGTGGCAATATAATGGGTATGTGTAGAGTATGTGGTTGACAACTTTTTTTAACCCAAAATTAATGAAATGAAAAGGGTTTTTAAAGGAGATTCTCAGCTTTCCACCAATATAAATTATGCTTTACTTTGAATTTAATAAATTATTATTCTTCATTTTCTATTTGAATTATGACTAAAGTCTTGATTGATAGGCTGATTGAAAAACATCTATAGCTTTCAAACAGTATCACATTTTTTGAATTTGAAACATGCATCCATCACATTCTATGTTTTGCATACTATAATATTAAAATAATAATAATAATTTCATGAATTTTTTACCAAGTTAAGGTGGTCAGACATACAAATTTTTTTATATATTTTAAAAGTTGTAATAAAAAAATCGTAATTAATTATTTACTTGGAAAAAAATTACAAAAAAATATGCACCACATCGGGACGTGAGTCCTCTACTTATATCTAAAATATTATAAAACAATATTATCATTTTATTGTGGTTAGGGTAGTCATACAGACACATACTTCTTATTTTTTCCTTGAAATTTAAGTACTACTACATTGAAATTTCAAATTTTCACCAAATAGATTTTATTTTTTTTAAAATAAACCTAGTAGTTTAGAAACTTCATTCAATTTGCTATAGATTCTATTCTTACATATTTTTGAAATGATATAGATAACTTATTCAAATTTTTACATCAAGTTTCCTAACTTTGATTTTTTTGAATTTTTTGCCACTTAAGGGCCTATTTTTTCCATGATGATCTTGCACATACCCATTTAAGTGGTATATAATGAATATATGGATCTATAAACAAGCAAAATTATATATGTTGTGTCTCACAATATTTAATATATTTCCATCAACCCTTATCAAATGGAAAAAATATAAAGACGGGCCCACATTTTTTACTATAAAAAATAAGGGCATGAAGAACAACAATACTATATTAAGACATCTTTTTAAAAAAAAATCTATTCACTTTCCTACATCCAAAACAAGTGGTTTTTTCCCTTCTCCATTCACATCACCAATGCACTCATACAAACATAATAAAAAGAGTGTTACACTCTCTACTTCTACAACCACCACATCACAAAAGTGTCTTCTTGATTCTAGGTTATCACACCACATGGAAACATGCAAACAATTATTTTCTATATTTGAGCCTTACTAATTTTCACCAACCTTTATGGAAAATTATCTATTAATATTAGTGAAAAAACATTCAATGATGTAATTTATGTTCCCTCCATATCTAATAATATTGTTTCCATTTATCAAATCACACATGGTAGCATAGGAAAAATATTTTAGTTCACACTACATTCAATGATAATAAAATATTTTCCAAATAGAAACATCATTGCTATAAGACACATTGATTATAATTTCACATCGTATTTTGTTCTTAATTTAGTTATGCCAACATTGATGGTGATTTGAGTATAGATGACACTAATACCTTCAACATGCATGAGGCTCGATATTTTAATTTTTAAGCCTTGGAGTTCTATCCTCCTCATCAATTCCTACACTATATATCGATATCACATCTCCTTCATCTCCCATTTCTTCAATATTTATTTTTTATACATAATTGGTTCCTGATTATTTACGGAAGTAGGAACATCATAGTTGTGTCTCTAATACATATTATTAGTATGATTACTTAATAGGAGTATCATAATTTTTTTACTAGATCCCATCTTATAGAGTTGATAGTGGAAACATCTAGGGAAAGGGAAACCTTTGAGTTTTCACCTTAGAGTTCTACACCTTTTCCCAAATTCTTATTAGGGGATTTGGATGGGATGAAGGGGAAATGAAATGGATTACAAATGCAAATGTGGAACAAGGGTTTGATCAATTTGAATGAGGTATGTGATTGACTTACATCCTTATAGGTGAGTCAACCATCCCTTAACCAAATATTGAATTGTCCTAAGGATGACATGTAATGATCTAACTAGGCTAATAATGTAATTTATTATTTTGATGCAAATATAGAAGACACATAAATTCGCTAACAGATTTGGACAACAAAAATGAGTAGGGAAGGACATTGTTCACCTTTGGTTCAAATATAGGGCTAAAAATGGAGGATGAAGATTCCTAGGTTGTAAGTGTCATTGTCCTACAATCTTTTGATGTCAAAATAGAGTATTTCATATTTTCCTACAAATCTGTCAGATCACTGTTGGATAATGTTGTAGGTGAGTTTCCATGAGTTGAAAAGATGTTGGATCTCAATTATAACAATTTAAAATGAGTCTTCAAGCATCCTTTAACCTACTTTAAACTTGAAACCCACACATTCAAATAGAGAGGTAGGGTTGTGCCATTTAGGGGCTTTCCTTAGTCAAACCTTGTGTTAGTGTTTTCACTTCAACAATTGCAATGTCAATGATAAATGGATAAATGATAGGAAGGAATGATGAATAAAAAAAGTGCTACAACTCACCACCCTTCAATTTCTTCTTTGATGGACTGAAGTCATGCACATTACCTCAAGGTCTTAGATATTTCTTTCTTGGTTTTCTTGATATCTTTGGAGACCTACAAAATTTGTATCCTTCATAAAATAATGATAACTTAAACACACATAAACTCATATTTGGCATGATAATTAGATCTTGTTTTTTGCAATAAATGATGATCTTGAATTTCTTAATAGTTCTCTTGATAACAAGTTTTCCAATAATTTCTTTTTTATCCTTTCTAAGATTTGATATGATGCAATAACTAGGTATTTATATGTAATTATTCAACTTCCTAAAAATTAAATCTTGATATCCAACTTTAAATATAATTAAAATTCAAATAATAAATTGTTGACGCTGAGATATTTGAATTTGGAGGGAAAAGAGGACACTCATGCTCAAGGTGTGAGTGTCTTGGCCCTATTTTCCAAGACTTTTAGTGTCAAGGGAAAGGTATTAGCTAAATGCATTTGTTTCCTGCTTGCAATTCATCGATAATTATTAAAAATAGGCCATACAATAGATAATTTAGGAAATTAAGAACTTAATTAAGTCCAATAATTTAAGGGAGGAAAAAATATAAGGTAAAATTGTAAAGGGTGAAAATTTACAATGGTGCAGTCGGAACTACTGATAATAGCCATGCCAATGTTGTTGTCAACACATACACATGTTTGGTTCATGTTTTACATCACCCTTGACATGGAGAATTTTTTTAGACATTACATCATTGTCTTTGGATCTTCTGCAACATTAATAGACTTATATTCTTCTCGCATGGGAATATTTCATGTTCCTATTTATAGTTTTATTTTTTCATTTAGAGATCACATTCTACATTCTTCTTTAAGTATCATCCAACTCTATAGGATCTATTTTCTTATCAGGAGATCCATAATCACTCTTTATCTCTCATATGGTTGGAATATTTATTTTACTTATGTGATAGTCTAAGTAGTAGTTGGGGGTTCATCTTGAGTTGTCCTTTTATCTTTTATCTTCTTGACTTGTGAATTTCCATTATATCATTTTCTTGTTTGGAGAGGGATCATTTTCCACTGGGTTTTCTTCTTTTCTCTATTTATGATAAGTTTGTACTAGATACCTAGCATTTCCCACTACATGGGACCCATCATCACTATAAAGTTTCACTTAGGGTGAGTGTTAGTATGAATAAGGTCATTTCATATCTAATTAAGTAATCACCCTTTCTAAGTTGACCTATTTACACTAGTTAGGTCTCCACTTAATGAATTTTATCTTTTTCCCTAACATTATGTGGTTGAGACACATGTACTCACCTTTTGAGATACACATTTCATCCACATTGTACACATTCTCAAAGAATGTTTATATTAGAAAACATGCATTACACATTTGGAGGGGTAGTCATTAATTTAGTGCTACCTTCCTACCTCCTCTATCTTTCATACATGCAATGCTCTCATTATGCATTTAATCACTCTTATTTTTATCTATTTTTGCATTATTTTGTTCACTAGTAGAAGGCTATAATATTACATTTATATCTTGGCTTCTCCAAGAATATTCCTTGATGTAATACTAAAAATCCTTTTATTTTTCTTCCATCAAATATTCAAATAAATGAAATTAGTACTAATATCATGCAAAATATTAAGGTATTTTAGCTCAAAAAATATTGTGGTTAATTAATAAGAAAATATTTGTTAAACTCAAAATTACTTCAAGAAATTACCAAAAAATAACACCATAACTAATGAATAAAATTTTCAAAAAGATAAGAAAGTATGTCTATAAGACTCTTCATCTCAAAGGAAAAGAAAAAATATATTTTAACCAACAACCCCTATTTTCGAAATATTATCCTAATGAAAAATTTAACTAAAGTTTCAAGACACATGAAAGTTCCAACCTTTGGCAAACATTTAGGATGTTAGAACATTTTCCAAAGATTGTGATTTTTGATTTTCAACTTATATTCTAGAAAAAATTTATAACTAGGTAAAATTACAAACTTGTGTCACACTTTAATAAAGGAATCCACCAACACAAACAAAAAAAATCAACTTCAACCGCATAAAGTGGTCATTATGTTTTGAATTTTGAAATGATTTAACTAATGAAATGTAGAACTCTTGGTGAAGTTTTTCCTTGTAATTTATCAATTAAAAAAATGATATTTTTTAATAAATTTAAGAGAATATTTTGAATTGTTGAAAATGTTTGGAAAAAGTGACATTGAGTTGACATAAAAAAGAAGGAAAAAACACTTATTTCCCCTAATTGTTTCCAAGATAGATAACTTCAATATCCAGTGCATGAAAGAAAAAATTAGTTTTTAACATATATTTTTCAAGATTTATAACATTTTAAAGTCAAAGCTACCAAAATTTGATAGTTTTCAGTTGATGTCAACTATTGTCATTTTTCTATCATTTAAAAAAAAAATATACTCATTTGGAGAGGGTTCTCTCATCTAGTGCACCATATGTTTTTGAATTTTTTTTAATATATTCTATTATTTTATATTTAATTTCTAATTATCCTCATTTTTAATAATAATCTACTTACAATATTTAAAAAAAACATATTAAAACTAATCAAAATATCAAATATATATATATATATATATATTTGGATTCTTCACTTTGAGCTCTACAAAAGGGTTTTTTTCAAATAATTTTTATTCAATAAATATTTAGTTGAAGCGGAAAGCTTCAATAAATTCTAAAAAAGGTCGAGTTGGCTACCAACAAGGATGCCACATTAATAGTTTTGGCCAAAACCTTTCCGACCAAAACATTTCGATCAAAATGGTTTTGGCTAAAATATTTTCAAATGATAGGATATGGATCAAAATTGTATCAGATGGAAGTTGTAACCTTCCAACCAAAATCCTTCATATAATTTTTTTTTTCAATAGGAGGATTTGGAGAAAATACATAGGACTTATTTTGACATGAGAAGTGCTATATTTTTAGGTATAATGATTTTTAGCTTAAAATTGATTAATTCAAAATATAATCGGGATTATCCTCAATTATTGGCTCATTTTATGGTTTTTGAATGTATACAAGTAACTCCTACATAACTCTCTCTCCCTCCTGCTCTATCTCCAATATAGTGCTTATTGAACATGCAATGTGTTTTAATTAAGAAAATTAAATGTAATTGATAAGGTTTGAAAGTGAAAACTACTATTTTGTGTTAAAAAAAAATTAACATGATATTTTTTTCATTTTATTAGTTCTTAGATTATCTTAAATTAAGAAATTAGAGTTCTAGATTTGTTTGTTTCTCTTTAGATAAAGATATATGATATAAGTCATGTTCAATTTACCATGTCAATTCATAATTCTACCTCACTCTGTTTTCTCTAGGGGATATGACAATAGTGCTACCCTCTCTCTCTCTCTTTCTCCTTATATGACACCCCTCTCTCATCTCTCCCTATCTCTTATAATATGTGTAGTTCAGCTACCCTCTCTCTCCTTAGATACCTACTCTCTCTATCTCTCTTTATGTACTTCCCTCTATTAATTTTAAATTAGTCTTATCTTGTACATTAATAAATTGTAACTATGAGTTCATTTCATCTCTCCCTCTCTCCTTAGATATCTACTCTCTTTCTCTCACCTTAGATACCTACTCTCTCTATCTCTCCTTTGATACTTCTCTCTCTTTATTTTTTTTAGTCTTATCTTATACATGAAGAAATTATAACTATGAGTTAGTCTCATATATCCTTGTTTCCCTCTACCATAGTGAGATAACCTCTCTCTCTCCTTAGATAGGTCTACTCTCTCTGTCTCTCCTTAGATACTCACCCTCTCTTTAATTTTATTAGTCATATATATTGTACTCTAACAAATTATATAACTACATGAGTTGGTTTCATCTCTTCCTCTCTCATACCATAGTGAGATAACCTCTACCTCTCTCCTTAGATAGGTCTAAGTTTTCTCTATATCTCTCCTTAGATACTTCTCTCTTTGTTTCATTTTATGTCTTATATTGTACATTAAGAAAAAATATCTAACAATGAGTTGGTTTCTTATTTCCATCTCTCCTTCTATCATACATGTAGTGAGCATTTCCCTCTCTCTCTTAAAATACCTAAGTTCTCTCTCTATATCTCCTTAGATACTCTCTCTCTTTCATTTTATTATTTTAGAATCTTTTACATTAAGAAATTATCTAACTACATGAGTTGGTTTCATCTCTCCCTATCTCCTTCTACCATAGTGATCTAACTTCCCTCTCTCATTAGATATGTCTAATTTCTCTATATATCTCTCCTTACATACTTCTGTCTCTTTCATTTTATTACTCTTATCTTGTACATTTAAAAAATTTCCTATGATTTGGTTTCATATCTCCCTCTCTCCTTCTATCATACATGTAGCACACTACCCTCTCTTTCTCTCTCCTTAGATACCTAAGTTCTCTCTCAATCTCTTCAATTTTATTAGTATTATATTTTTAATTAATAAAAATTATCTAACTATGAGTTGGTTTCATCTCTCCCTCTTTCCTTCGAACATAGTGAGCTATAATCTCTCTCTCCTTATATACTTACAATCTATATATATCTCCTTAGATACCTCTCTCTCTTGTGTTCTACCTTAGCAACATGACCATAGCACACTACCCTCTCTCTCTTTCCTTATATGCCCCTCTCTCATCTCTCCCTCTCTCCTTCTATCATACATGTAGTCTTACGGGTATGTGCAGGATCATCATGGAAAAAATAGGCCCTTAAGTGGCAAAAAATTTAGAAAAATCAGAGTTAGGCAACTTGACGTAAAAATTTGAATAAGTTATCTATATTATTTAAAAAATGTGTAAGAATAGAATTTGTAGCAAATTGAATGTAGTTTCTAAAATACTAGGTATGTTAAAAAAAATATATCTATTTGGTGAAAATTTGAAATTTCAATGCAGTGGTACTTCAATTTCAGGGAAAAAATAAGAAGTAGGTATTTGTCTGACCACCCTAACCACAATAAAATGATAAAAAAAAAATTAATAAGATTTTATATATAATTAGAGCACTCATGCTCCAATGTGATGCATATTTTTTTGTAATATTTTTCCAAGAAAATAATTAATTATGATTTTTTATTACAATTTTTTTTAAAATATAAAAACTCGTATGTCTAACCACCTTAACTTGGTCAATACTTCATGAAATTCAAATTTTCTTTTTTTAATCCTATAGTATGCAAAGCATAGAATGTGACACATGTTTTTGATTCAAAAAATGTGATACCATTTGAAAGCTATAGATGTTTTTCAATCAGCCTATCAATAGGACTTTAATCATAATTTGAATAGAAAATGAATAATAATTACTTATTAAATTCAAAGTAAATCATAATTGATATTGTGGAAAGTTGAGAATATCCTTTAAAAACCCTTTTCGTTTCATCAATTTTGGGTAAAAAAATAGTCATCAGCCACATACCCATTATATTGCCACTTTTTGGCCCATCATGATCCTGCACATACACTTACCCTCTCTTTCTCTCTCCTTGTATACCTACTCTCTCTATCTCATTATACTTATCTCGCTCTCTTAAATCACTTTATTAAAGTATTATATTGTACATTAATGAATTATAACTACGAGTTGGTTTCATCTCTCCCTCTCTCCTACCATAGTGAGCTAATCTCTCTCTCTTCTTAGATAGGTATATTCTCTCTCTATCTATTCTTAGATAATATCTCTTTTTTTATTTGTATTATATCTTCTACATTAAGAAAATATCTAACTACATTAGTTGGTTTCATCTCTCATTTTCTCCTTCTCTCTCCTTATATAGGTCTAATTTATCTCCCTATCTCTCCTTAGATACTTCTCTCTCTCACTTTAACTTTATTAGTCTTATATTGTACATTAAGAAATTAGAACTAGATGAGTTGGTTTTATCTCTCTCTCTAGACTTCTACCATAGTGAGCTAACCTCTCTCTTAGATACGTATACTCTCTATCTCTCTCTCCTTAGTTATTTTCATATCTCCCTCTCTTCTTCTATCATACATTTACTATACTACCCTCTCTTTCTCTCTCCTTAGACACCTATGTTGTATCTATCTCTTTCATTTTATTAGTATTATCTTGAACATTTATAAAAATTATCTAACTATGAGTTGGTTTCATTTGTCCCTCTCTCCTTATGACATAGTGAGTGAAACTCTCTCTCTTTATATACCTACCCTCTAGATATCTCCTTAGATACCTCTCTCATAGGTTCTTCCTTAGTGGCATGACCATGGCACACTACCCTCTCTCTTTCCTTTTATACCCTTCTCTCATCTCACCCTCTCCTTCTACAATATTGATCTAACCTCTCTCTCTCTTTGTCTCTCTCTCTCCCCCCTTCATTCTATTAGTATTATATCTTGCATATTAAGAAATTGTCTAACTACATGAATTGGTTTAATCTCTCCCTCTCTCCTTCTACTATAGTGAGCCAACCTCTCACTCTCTCCCCCTAAGAGAGATCTAATTTCTCTCTCTATTTCTCCACACATAATTATCTCTCTCTTTCATTTTATTAGTCTTGTCTTATACATTAAGAAATTATGAAAATGATTTGGTTACATCTCTCCCTCTCTAGAATTGTACCATAGTGAGCTAACCTCTTTCTCTCCTTAGTTAGGTCTAATCTCTCTCTATCTATCCTTGGTTTGTTTTATTTCTCCCTTTCTCCTTCTTTCATACACATAGTGCACAACCCTTTCCTTCTCTCTCCTTAGATACCTATACTCCCTCTTCATCTCTCCATATATACTTCTCTCTCTTTCATTTTATTTGTCTTATCTTGTATAATATGAAATTAGAACTATGAGTTGGTTCATCTCTCCTTCTCTACTTGTACCATAGTGAGAGCTAACCTATTTTGCTCTCCTTAAATAGGTCTACTCTCTCCTTAAATACATGTCTCTCTCCTTCAATTTATTAGTTGTATCTCGTATATTAAGAGAAAAATATCTAACTATAAGTTGGATTCATCTTCCCCTCTCTCCTTGTACCATAGTGATCTAACCTCTCTCTCTCCTTAGACACAGTAAACCATCTCTCTGCTTAGATACCAGGATCTCTCTTAGATTCTATATGTTGGCAACATGAGCATGACAGTATATGGTATTGTCATTGATAGAAACACATTGTACAAGTGGTGGTGCATCTATGTGTACATAGTCCAGAGAATTCTAGAGAAGGCGAAGTATTGGTGAAAATTGTCCAAGTCCTAGACTAAAATAGTAAGTAATAGAGCAATAGTTTTATGGTCCACATTGCTCCACTATGTAGAATCTTATCATATAGTTATAAGGTAATAATGGTATGTATTGAAGGTAACTATATTCAAAGTTTTAGGGTTGCATGTCTTCCACCTGAAGATATTGATGAAAAAGTATCAGTCTTAGTAGAAGAAGAGTTATAGGTGCGAAGTGTTTATTGGAATGTTCTATATTCCACTTACTTCATTAAGGGACACAAAAAATAGTGCTTGTCATACAAAGTACCATCTTTGAATGAGAATCTATTTCTAAAAATGATAATATTCCTCTAGACTATAATTCCTCCAACCCTTAACTTAACCTATTAGTCCTTACTTAGTAGAGGTAGTACAATGTGAGACCATAATAAACATGAACAAAAAATTTAGGAATATTTGTAAATATCACAAGACAATAGGATGTTGGGTTCAACTTAGTATACATTTGTAAAATAAAACTACATCCCCAACCAAACAATTGAATTTACAAATCATTAATACTAAGATTACAATACAAAATTACTAGAAAGAGGTTTAAACTATATCCCCAATTATATCAATATATTAACCTTCCTTCTTTCTAACCACATTACACACCCTCTTACATTTGTAAACCAAAATAATATCAATACTCCTTAAAAAAAAAAAAAAAAATTCAAATTATATTTTTTACATTGTATCCCCAAAAATACAATTACAAAAAAATTAATAACATATTATTATGCATAAATTATTATTAATTTGACCTCCCCATTAATATCTTTTATCTTGAAACCTTTCTCCTTAGTTATAAACCCTTATACCATTCACCTACTATCTTTCAAAATTCACAATTAAAAGAAATATTTTATTAAATGATTCTCATCATGTATTTGGTCCTACTCACATAGATGCTAGATAAATTTATCTTCACCTCTTATATCTCAAACTTAGTTGAAGAGAAAATATTATCTTGAAAAATAAAATAAAATAAACCTTTTAAGTGTGTCATATTTTTCATTTTTCTTAAATATTTAAATTCTTTGGAAATGAATTTGATTTTTTTCTTATGAACTGCAATTGTTTTAAATAAAATGGTAGATGGAAATGACACTTAAAAAATAATGGTTATTATGAAATTGTAGATAATAGGAGCTAGCAATAAATTCTATAGAAAATTGGCTACCCTCATACGTGGGAATTTATTTTCCTCATAGTAGTTATTTATTCTTTTCTTTAGGATTTCCCATGTGCTATGGTATAATGTTTAAAATAATTATAAAAACAAATATGATAAATAAAGTTATTATTGGACAATGAACACTAAAATATAAATATGTGATTAATACTTTGGGGTTATGTACAAATTATTGTGAAAATGCTTATTAAATATTATATTCATGTACAACTTCCTTAAAACTCCATAAACTACCATATGAGAAACTAATTATTTATTAAATATAAAACTAAGTTAATTTAGTATGTAGCAAAATGATCAAATAAAAATTCAAGCTCCTTTCCCTTTTCCATCTATCCATTTAAGGGGAAACTAAGTTATTTGAGCTACTCAATGACCAAACAACTAAAAAATTATCATGCTTCTCATCCTTCACTATTTTTTCTTTCCATAAATCATCATGCCAATGTTTCTCCTCTATTGATTCTCATAGCTTTTAAGCAGATAACACATACACTTTCCACCTTGTTTCATACATTTTGTTGTACTCTTTAATGAAAAACATAATTTTGTTGCTTAATTTAATTTCATGGTTCTTCTTCAAATAAAAATTTATCTTTAAACCCATCCCAATCATAAAAAGGCTCTAAGCTTAGTGATATAATCAACATCCCAAACTATGTGTAAATTAGGTTCATTGTGACCATGAATTTGCATTGCCACAAAGTATAAATACGGATAGTGATGCAAGAATTAAATTAGATATAATTGAGGTTCAAACACTTTCATATGCTTCTAAAATTTTAACAAAAAATTGGCTCACAAAGAGAATCCACCTAAATTATAATAGCATAACTTTTTTTTCATAACTTTAGCAATGGTGCTAATAGGTTACCTCAATTGATTGCCACTAAATTAAGAGTTAATCAAATGTTAATAAGTTAGCAATGGTAAAAGCCAAAATTTGAGAGTTAATTAAAGGGAAATAATGTAGGATCAAAATTCTACAATATAATCAAATAGGAAGGAGTGGGCAACCAAAAATGGAGAGGGAGATTACAAAAATGTTCATGTTATGTTTCGCATGATTCTATGGAGTGTGTAAAAATGCTTCAATATGTCTATATTTATATATGCATATGTTTGAAAGTGAATTAATAGAGGCTTATTATTTTATTGTGGGAGTTTTTGCAATAGTATTTTTTTAAAAATATTCTAGGTTTGTTGTGGAAGGGGATTTCCATTTACTATGCTATTATTTTAGATTGTATTAGAATTATTTTTATCTAAATGCAATACTATATATTACAAGATAAACTAAATTTTAAATAGAAAAATATATATTTTATTTTAATATAATTATTAGAAACAAAGAGGAAAGAAGATTGTAGAAACTTCTTAAACTATTAAAATTGATAAAATACAATAAAATAATTATAAAAGATATTTTTCTATTAATTATTGCTTTCTTAGAAATATTAATATAGAATATATAATTTTTAATATTTTAATATAATTATTAGAAACTTCTAAAAATATTAAAAAAGGATAAAATAGAAAAAAAAAATTATAAATGATATTTTCTAATAATTATTGCTTTCTTACAAATATTAACATAGAATAAATATTGTTTAAATTATAAATTATTAAAAATTAGATTAGATATTATATAAACAATAATTATAAAAATTGGCATAAAAGAATTAATGCAAGACAATGATAATTGCTTTCTTACAATTATTAAAATAGAATATACAAATATTAACATAAAATATATATTTTTTAAATTATAAATTATAAAAAAATAGATTGGATATTATATAAACAATAATAATAATAATTGACATAAAAAAAATTAATATAAGACAATGATATTTGTCAGTAATTATTGCTTTCTTACAAATATTAAAATAGAATATACAAATATTAACATAGAATATATATTTTTTAAATTATAAATTATTAAAAATTAGATTGGATATTATATAAATAATAATAATAAAACTTGACATATAAAAAATTAATACAAGACAATAATATTTGTTAGTAATTATTGCTTTCCTACAAATATTAAAAATAGAATATATTATTTTTGAAATAATAAATTATAATAAAATAATTTAAAAATTATGAAATAAATCTAATAAATAAAATAATAAATTATAATAAAATAATTTAAAAATTATGAAATAAATCTAATAAATAATATAAACAATAATGATAAAATTAACTTGAAAGAGTTGATATGAAGAATCATTTAAAATTTTATTGTATTCCAATAACAATATAATAAATATTCATTTACTTTGTTCAAAATATATAAAAAAAAAAGTGTTTTTAAAAAACTACATTATTGTCGGAAGTAATTGATCGTGTTCTCCACGAAAGCCATTTCCCCTTCATTAGGTTAAAATAGCAGTCCAAATTTGTTAATTATTGTTATTTAATATGATAAAATATATTTTTATTTAAACATAAATATGAGAAGATGCTGTTGGGTTTGTTAGTGCTTGCAGCTTTTCTCATCTGGTCGTTGTAGAGTGTTTATTTTAAAATTTTAAATCTGTCGATATATAAATATTTCTTTTAATAAGTAAAATCAAATAATTGTCGGCGCGCAAACTAGTAAAAAATGATGACGTCCTCAAAAGGAAACGTAGGCTTCAGAAGAAATAATGGCATTCTAAAATATTGTAAAATGGGTCCATTTCTAAAAGAAGTAAAATATTACATGGCAATCTGGGATTATGTGTTTAAAAAACAAAATATTAAAGGAGAAATCAAAGGCTAAAGTGATGATAAAAACATATTGATTTTAAAAGTAATTTCTCAAAGACTAAGGTAAGGACAAAAATAATTAATATATATGTGTGTTTTATGGCTGTTATTTTTTATTCAAGTTTGAGTTTTAAAATATTTAATTAGATTCGAATAAGTGGTGTATTTTTATTTAATTTATCTTTATATATTATTTATTTATTGATTGATTATTCTTATCATTTGTTTCATATCTTAAGATTATACTTGGGTTCATATATGCGCATGTTTAAAGGTGAATTAAGAGAGGTTTATTATTATATTGGTTGAGTTCTTATAGTAGTATTTTTAGTAATTATTGCTTTTTTACACATATTAACATAGACAGCACCTTTGGTGCCTTGTATTGATGGGACGACACCTTTGTTTTTGCTGCTTTTTATATCAAAAACATAGAATATATATTTTTTAAATTATAAATTAAAAAAAATAGATTGAATATTATATAAACAATAATAATAATAATTGACATAAAATAATTAATACAAGACAATAATATTTGTTAACTATTATTGCTTTCTAACAAGTATTAAAATAGAATATATAATTTTTGAAATAGTAAATTATAAAAAAATAAATTAAATATTGTAAAATAAATCTAATAAATAATATAAACAATAATAATAAAAATTGACATAAAAGAACTGATATGAAGAATCATTTAAAAAAATATTGTATCCCAGTAAAAATATAATAAATATTTATTTAATTTGTTTTAAATATTACAAGTATTTTTAAAAACACTATATTATTGTTGGAAGTAGTTAATTGTGTTCTCCACGAAAGCCATTTCCCCTTAATTGGGTTAAAATAGCAGTCCAAATTTGTTAATTATTGTTATTTAATATGATAAAATATATTTTTATTTAAACATAAATATGAGAAGATGCTGTTGCGTTTGTTAGTGCTTGCATCTTTTCTCATATGGTCGTTGTAGAGTGTTTTTTTTTAAATTTTAAATCTGTCGATATATAAATATTTCTTTTAATAAGTAAAATCAAATAATTGTCGGCGCGCAAACTAGTAAAAATTGATGACGTCCTCGAAAGGAAACGTAGGCTTCAGAAGAAATAATGGCATTCTAAAATATTGTAAAATGGGTCCATTTCTAAAAGAAGTAAAATATTACATGGCAATCTGGGATTATGTGTTTAAAAAACAAAATATTAAAGGAGAAATCAAAGGCTAAAGTGACGATAAAAACATATTGATTTTAAAAGTAATTTTTCGAAGACTAAAGCGAGGACAAAAATAATTAATATATATGTGTGTTTTATGGTGTTATTTTTTATTCAAGTTTGAGTTTTAAAATATTTAATTAGATTCGAATAAGTGGTGCATTTTTATTTAATTTATTTTTATATATTATTTATTGATTGATTGATTAATCTTATCATTTGTTTCATGTTTTAAGATTATATTTAGGTTCATTTTCACGTTCTTTTGAGTTAACTAGGTATAGATTTGTGTGACATGTTTCTATGTTTCAATATTCAAACATAATCAATGTGCTATTAATTACATAAAAGTGGCATTAATTAACAAGGAGAAATAATTACATAACACTTATATTTTTTAAACGAAAAAAGAACCACATTTCAATATAGGCCATATGTATGTCGGTGAATGTTGTCTTCAATATTTCCCATTGCCACTATCTAACCTATCAAGGGAGTTGACCTAGGAAACCATGATCATAGTGTAGTGTCATTAATTGTCACCCATGACAATTTCACACTATATTGACACCCTATGTTTCTTATAGCACTAAATGTATTAATAATTTAGTCATTTTGAGGTCAAATTGGGAAAAAAATATAAAATTCCTCGACATGTTGAAAAATTTGGTTCAAAATCACCCAGACAAGGGCAAGGTGCCCTTGTCATCAAGTTTCCCTATCTTAATAATCATCATTTTTGTGTTGGCCCTTGGAGATTTAAAAATGGTCCTAGGCCAACCTATGTCTAAAAAGATCAATCGGGATGCATATATAAATAAGTTTCCCTCTCATTTGAACATTTATAATTATGAACAAGGTATTGTTATGATCAATCATGCACTATTATGCTTTTATTGTGAAGATGTATGTGAGTTATTCTCTACATGCTAGGTACAAAAATCTATTGTGTTATGTGGACTAACCTCTTGTAGGTCATCAAAGAAATTCAACCAACCATCAATCAAATTTTTGTGACAACTTATGGTGTGAACATCACTTCCACAAATATTTCACACCTAAGGTAATATTATTCATTATCATTCATTATTATATTCAATTATTATTTATTTGGCCTCTACCTGGCCTGGGGTAAGCCCTCTTTACCATCATCATTTGTTGTTTGTGGAGGTGGAAACACCAAAACAAGGGTTGACTTAAGAAAGCATGCATATAGCACAACCTTTCCCTTTTTTTTCACATGTGCAAGTTGGATTTAGAAGTTTCGTCAACAATAAGGTGTAGAAAAATGTAGAGAAGGATTGTACCTTCATAAAATTATTTCAAGAATTCAAAAATCCTTGATTCTAGATAAGGGTGCCCTCATGCTTGTCCCTCAAATTCAAGCTCATATTTCATGTGCATGTTCCTTTCTGTTTTTATTTCTCAAATCTATAACTATTATGCAAATTTTTATTTCCATCCATGGAAATGATGCATATTTTCATTTTAGGTGCTTATAATAAATTAGTTCAATAAATTCACATTAAATTAAATATATGTTAATGTCAATAAAGGAGCTAAACTCAAGAAAAATTGGCTCTCCTAGGTTGTTATCCAATCTTAACACCCTTGTTAGTTTTACTTCTAATGTTAAGGCAAGTAAGGATCTATCTAAGTTAATCTATTAGTTAGATCTAGGATCTCTTTTGGGTATGTGCAAGATCATGATGGGCCAAAAAGTGGCGATATAATGGGTATGTGTAGGGTATGTGGCTAAAGACCTTTTTTTACTCAAAATTGATGAAACCAAAAGGGTTTTTAAAGGAGATTCTCAGCTTTCGAGCAATACAAATTATGCTTTACTTTGAATTTAATAAATGATTATTATTCATTTTCTATTTGCATTACGACTAAAGTCTTGATTGATAGGTTGATTGAAAAAAATTTATAGCATTCAAAAGGTATCGCATTTTTTTGAATCTAAAGCATGTGTCACATTCTATGCTTCACATACTACAAGATTAAAAAAAAGAATTTGATAAAATTTTGACCAAGTTAAGTTTAGACATATGACTCTTTGTATTTTATTAAAGTTGTAATAAAAAAATCATAATTAATTATTTACTTGGAAAAAAATTACCAAAAAAATGCATCACATCAGAACATGAGTCCTCTACTTATATCTAAAATCTTATAAAAAAATATTATCATTTTATTGTGATTAGGGTGGTCAAACAAACACCTACTTTTATTTTTTCCCTGAAATTTAAGTACTACTGCATTGAAGTTTCAAATTCTCAACAAATAGATTTTTTTTTAATAAATAAACCTAGTAGTTTAGAAACTACATTCAATTTACTACAGATTCTATTCTTACATATTTTTGAAATAATATAGATAACTTATTCAAATTTTTATGTCAAGTTGCATAACTCTAATTTTTTAAAATTTTAATCGCCACTTAAGGGCCTGTTTTTTCCATTATGATCCTGCACATACCCTTTTCCCCCTTCATATTTTAGTGAATGAGACATTAAATCCTGCACTTACTTAATCTTCTTAATTTAATTGCATATCCTTGGATCTATTTTTTTGTTCAAAGCACTAGACCTGAATTAGTGTACATTTTTAAAAACTAGTGTAGTTACATTAAAAAAGAAGATAGAAATATTTCCATTTCTTGATCTTTTTAAAAATAATTGAAATTTTATCAAACTTAATCTTTTTCTATATTATTGCATGAATTGGTTTGAACATACTAGTGTTTTGATTAAGGGTAAACAATAGTTTTTGATGGGATCCTGGAACCCATAACAAGATTAAGCAAGCTGCATATAAAATAACACTTATACCAACAATAGCCCCAAAGCAGCCTCTAAAATATTATCAAGACTACACATGCTACAACAAACAAAAAAGCAAGGGCCTAAAACCCTTTTTGCAACTTAGTTTTATCTGGGACCAGAAACCCAACTTAGGTAAACATTGGACTTTCCTACATCAGCCAGGCAACAACAAACTGACTGCTTAGATAAAACACCCCTAAGCCAAGAGAGATAGTCCTCTTGATAGTGGAAATCACCATCAAGCCCCTAATTAGAAACACTAGGAACTCCAAAACACCAAATTTCATAGGGGAAACTATGGAGCACTGAAACACAACAACCTTCATGCAACATCACCCAACCTTAAACACCAACTCCAACCCCACCTCAAAAGGAGGGAGCTCCCCTCTATAGGAGAGGGAGAAATGAGAGCCCCAACCTCCAACAACTTCACTCATTTTCTCACACAAGCTCCCCCTTAATAGGAACAAGAAAATAAGAAAAGAACTCTCCATCTAATCAACAACAACCACCTTCGCCTCAATAGAAGAGGGATCCACCGCAATGGGAGTAGTCTTCACCTCAATAGAAGACAATAACTATAGAAATAGAAAGAGATCATCAAAAGAGAGGAAGTCATTACCACCTTTGACAAGGAAGGACACTGGAGCATGCAATGAGAAGAAAATCCATGGTTGAAACCCAATAGAATAGAGCACACAAAAACCATAAACTAGCACAAAAAAAGCTACCATTAGAAGAAAATAAACCCCCTTGAACAAAATAAACATCATCTCCCAAAACGGGATCATGACCCAAAAGTCACACCTCAACAAATTCATGGCAAAAGAAAACTATGAAGAAAAAAAATCCAAAAAAAAAAAAAAACCCCTTCATCATATTAATCTTCAAAAACCAAGGGCCCCAAGCGACAATAGATGGGTTCTCAACCATCACCTATAGCCAACATAAATAGGGACCAACAATCCTATGCCCCAAGAAGGCCTCTACCTCCATTAGAAGTAGCATCACTAACCAAAAGGCAACCTCACAGTGAATAGTAAACCCAATAGGTGCAAAGGTCACAGCCTCCACCAACTACAAAACCTTCCAGGAAATAGTCACCAAAAGGAATTACAAGAAGAGAAACAACATAAATCCTCAATGAGTCCCCACAACACATCACCAACCCTCCAAGAAAAAAGCTCAGACCAAAGCTTCCACAACAAGAAAGGGGCCAGAGAAACCAAATACCAAGAACCACATGCCCCCAAAATAGTCGAGCCCACCATAGAAGCAGAAGTAGTAAGGACCTCACACTCTTCTCCAAGCACAACCATAATAGACCAAATAGGGGTCCCCCACACAACCAAGAGGAGGACCCAGACATCCAAACCCAACACTGTAGCAAGGGACCAAAACCTCTTTCTCCACCGACGCAACCAAGACACCCATGGAGGATCACCTGCAGCCTCTCCATCATACTCATCGCAAGATTCAGACACAAGACATGAAGCATAGCCAACATAAAAGAACACCAATCATAATCAACTTAGCCAGAGAGACATACAAGGAAAAATCTGACCCCCAGAACAACAACAAATACCAAAGAAGCCCCCACTAAGAACAAAGAACCACCATGTGCTAAGGTAAGACACCAGATCAACAAGCCTGCAAAGGGAATACACCACAACAAAGAAATTTGTTCTCCAACCCAGAGACTTCCACCTAAAACCAAGATAGACTACCACACCACCGCGTGAGAAAAGACTCAGGAAGAAAGAGGAGCCCAAGAGCAAATGGCTTTTAGCCTACTCCAAAAATAGAACACCATCACTGACACCTTCTTCCACACCAACCTCCTCAATGCATTTCAAAACAACACTCTTGCCACTCCTATAGGCAAAAGAATGTGCCAGATCCATTAGCCAACAAGAGGAAAAATCATCGCTTAGACCCAACCCCTTTAGAAAAGATCCTCGAGAAAGCTCCAAAGAGACCACTCCATCCACGCCCAAATCCTTATTCTTGCACTAGCAAAAACCTCTCCTAGCACAATGCCCAGCTCCACGCCCAACACTAGAACACACTATGTCCCCATAGACTGAGCCAAGCAAGGAGGAGTGATGCCAAAAGAATCCATCTGGGTCCTCCTAATCCTCACTATAATGCCCACCGTGCAAACCCCAGAGAACACACACACAATGCAAATAATTTTTTATTTTTTTTAAATAATTAAATTAAACATGTAACAACACTTAACCATAATCACATAACATATTGCATAGCATTAACACACTTGGTTCTCTGGGGCACGTGAGGTTACTTCGCAACACTAAACATAAATAAAGATAAAGAATATAACATAACCATTTAATTTATGATAACCATATACAATGATACATCGGATAACCATGATGCGAGTATGATAAACATCACATAATTACATCCATGATAAATCTCTTAAAAGAGTTACAAATAAGCCTAACTATTACATCATCGTTATCATATTACATTACAATTTTCTTTGATACATGAATTACATTGAATTTCCCAACATGGGGATTGATACAAGAATAATGAACATGAAGTACAACTGATCACTGGTACAACTCCACTGCGGAAAGCTGAAAAGACAAGATGCTAATGGGGAACCCAACGGGTGCGGAGCACGTTCCACCCAACCATGTGAATTACAAGTAACTCACCCCCCATGCTCAGAGGTGACGAGGAAGTGAACCCGACCATGAATGTCAACCGACTCAACAATAATATGATACAAAACAAGTACAACCCAAGCATACAATGAACAACCAATAACGTTCACAGATCACATGACAAGTTAAAACCAAGAACCTCATCACAATAACATGAAGTACTGTCAATAACAATCATTAAAAAAATTCTCAAGAATTCAAAGAAACATCATAAGAGATAACATCCAGAGGCAACAACAACAAAGCACAAGGGTGTCAAGTGGGGAGGGTCATCACATAACTCTCATGGGATCCCCTAGCTCTTCCTCCAATTGAGGCGCTGGTACCCACCTATGGATTCCCTAGCCCTATAATCAGAACAACATAAAAGTAACAATATCCATAGGCAACAATAAACAAGAACAACAAGGATGTCTAGTGGAGAGTTTCATCGCATAGCTCTCATGGGATTCTCCTGGCCCTTCCTCCAACTGAGGTGCCAGCACCCATCTATGGATATCCTGGCCCTTCCTCCTAACTGAGGCGCCGACACCATAGGGTAGCTAATGCGGAGCTGATAGTCTCTCGTGAAGACGAGACTATGACTATGCCGACCACGGCCTTCTCAGTCTATCACTAGTCTAAGGTAGCCCTAATGCATAGCTGAGGAATCCAATATTTTATTATCTTGTGTTTTTAAACTACCCAACCCCCTAAATCAATTGTTTAGGTTATCACTTGTTTAGCTTACTCATTCGTGGGTTATCCTGAGACCTTCCTCATCCTGAGGCGCCGGCGCCCACGAAGAGCCACTCTCCCACCTATGACCCCTAACATATCTCAAGTAGGCAAGGGTTGAACCAACACATATAAATCATAAAACCAAAAATCCAATACATGAGGTATTAACCATCTCGCAACTGCACATAAGCAACAAACTTGCAAACCCGTCCAACCCTTCCTAACATAACCCCAATAACGCTCAAAAGCATAAACAAGGTAAATACACTTTAAATCACAAGCCTCTGGAACAGGATTAAAATGTGATAGGGTTCCCACATCGACAACACTGAACAAAGAGAAACTACAACATGAAAAGAAAACTCACATAACATAACAAGGTTACATCAATACGTTTGTTTCCCATTCCATTTATTAAAGCCAATTACTTCAACAAGGTTTACAACCACAACCGCAAACTGAAATATTGTTTAATATATTTGTTAAATCGAAACAATGTATTAAACAATGCCCATTTTAAATAAATAAAAATTGTTTAATTATACACAAAATTGAACGTTTTAATACATTACAAAATTACATTCCTAAAGTGTGATGAATTTACTTTACAAATAAATAATTAAAATTTCATTTAAATAAATAATATAAAATAATTATAAATTCATTTTATTAAAAAAAAACATTATAATCATCTTTTTTTTTATTTAAAATAATAAATTCATAATAAACACAAATATATATATATATATATATATATATATATATATATATATATATATTTATATATAAAATAAACAGAAAAATAAAAAAATAAAAAAACCAAAACTTAAATACTAGGGGCCGTAGCACTTACTGCTGTACGCAGCAGTCTTATTGACTGCTGCGCGCAGCAGTCATAAAGACTGCTGCACAACAGTCTTTAAGACTGCTGTGACAGCAGCTACGGCAGGGCAAGGGTCGAGGGTACAGCCTCGGCCGTGCCCTCCCCTTTCTTGCGTATTAAGAACTTTAAAAAAAAAAAATTAAACTTAAAAAAAATTTGTTAAAACCTTAGAAATAAAAAACGGATTTCAGTATAAAATAAAACCCAAAAACGGGCACAGAGTAACACGTTTTCTGCGAATTTAAAATAATTTCTTTTGACAGTCATATGGGACGCCGTCGACCGATTCGGCCACGGAATAAAATAAAATTTAATTTAAACATAAATCCTCAATATGAAAATTACTATGCACAAACATTATTTAATAAATATGTATATATATACGAAACTTGTATATATATATATTATATATTCAGAATATACACATTTAAAAATTACAGAGGAATAATTTTTCCAGTCACAGGCACAGATAACAGTAAGATATAATAACCATTATATATATATATATAAGCATTATATATATAAATATATGCAATTTTCATAAATATAAAAACAAACAGAGACAGAATATAGAGAAACAGATTTTCCTAAATGTTAAGAAAAATAGAGGAATTACAGAGCAATAACACAGATCCATTATATATTAAAATACTGAGAAAACCCCAAAATCTTATTTTCTTCAATAACTAAATCATTTTTTATTTTATTTTTCTAAAATCCTATTTTGATAGATTGTATGTTTCAGAAGATTGGGGTTCTTTTTTTGACAAAATTTGGATAGTATAATTACTATGATTTTCTTTGTTTTCTAGTCTAATAATTTTCCCTAGTTTTCAATTAACAGAAGTTTTCTATATTCATAAGAATCATTTTTAATAACATATATTTTTCTTTTCTGAAGCAGACAGATAAAAGAAAAGGGTACGAAAAGAAGACTACGGGAGGAACCTAGAGTCCAATGCAAATTTGAAGATGCCTGCTTGACTTTGATGCCCTTGAATCCGATTCCAATCCTTAGTCCAGAACGAACTCAACAATGACTTGAGCAACTTCAACTTTCTGATCTTCTGTGTGTGTGTGAGAACTTACAAAAATTCCTAATTAAATAAAAATATTGCTCATCTCCTCAAAGCTCTCCCAAATCCAAGATTAAAAGAAAAATCAATTCTTTAAAACTAGCTTTTTCCCAACTCTCAATTTCTATTGGCTCACACTGTCTTTTTTATTCTTTTATTTATTTTATTGTTTTAATTCCTGTTTTGCAACTTTTCTTGCACCTCACATTACATATTTATTTTAAATGATTTATTCACATAATTATCCACCACCAATTTAATTGATTAAAATAATTAAGCATATTTAATATTTAACTATTAATTAATTGCAATATCTGATTTTCAAAAATAATTAAAATAATTAAATATTTAATTACAATTAAATCTAGCATTAAAATAAATAATTTATTTCAATCATTAAGATAGATCATAATTATAAATGCCCTCATACATAAAATAAGACAAAACACATAACACAACAGACAATGACGACAATTACACAAAATCAACTATACCAAACAAATAAGATGACCTGACATCATAGAACGGGAGGACTTCATCGTCACCTCTGTATCAACATTTATCCATTGGGTTATTTGGTGCTCACCCTATCCTGCCGAAGCAGGTGGAATCGAGACTTATACCTGCAATCCTGCATACAAACGAAGTTGTGTACATGTGCATATATACATATATATTAAAGCATTAAATAAAAATACTACATTGTGAGAAGGAATCGCAACATAACAGGGCACTCGCAAATGAGTGATGCCATATTGTCCTTAATCACACCTATTCTAAAAATTATAATCAACTGGTAAAATAACATTTCTAAACTAACAATTCATCTCATGACATATCTAGTTAAATCACTGCATCATAATATAATTCTGAAAATGAACTAACATCTAACCAACCACAATGTCAAATGAAATAATCAAATCCTCAAGTGCATAAACATAATCACCAACAGTCTACTAATGGAATACAGCATCACCAAATGTCTAACTATCCAACTCAAACAATATCGTCATCGTCACAAGTAGCAAACAACCGCATTGACAAATACCAAATCCTACTAGCAAGAGGAGGGGTATTACATCCTCCTTCTCATAAAATCGGCTTACTCCTGGAAGCCGGTAACCAGAAGGAAATAAAATTTCCTAATACGGGAGGCATCCACCCACACCAAGACGGTGAACTAATCACCATTAGAAACTAGCATCAAGCTCACACATAAGAGTAACAAATAATAATAGAAGTATTAGTAACATGGGGGTATTACACTCACTTCCACCATCTGCATCCTCTCTAGATTCAAAATTTCTCCCTCTCTCATTTGTTGTATTCCTCATCCTTCCCTTTAATTCATTACAAATAATAATTCATTACAAATAGTGACTTTTCATAAATAAATTAGGTAATCATGCAAATTTTTTGAGTTATATGCAATATCGAACCTGAATAGTCATAGTCTCAAATCAGTGTATATTGTAACACATTTTCCAAATTCTATTGTACATTGCTATTTTTTCCCAATTCACCTAATTCATTGCATTAGACTTAAAATTCTTGTTTCTCCCATCAAAATTGAATAAAATCCTACCTAACTTGATTGGCTTAGCCTTGGGGACATCAACCAAATAATGTTTCTTGTCTAAACTTTATATCTTCTCGTAATGTTTCCTTTCGCCACTCCTAAAATGTGTCCTCAACCAAAATGAATCATCTTTTATCCTTCTCATTTTCCTCAACCTCAAAATAAACCTTCTCTCATTATCAAGGAGGAATCTCAATTCAGCCAAAACCTCATAGTCATATCCTAAAAGTTGGAAAAAAATGCTCAAAATAGTTATATACATAAAAATGTGTCATAGAAACCACACTATTATGAAATTCCTCACATGTATAAAATGCTCAAAACAATATAAAGCCTAATAAAATACAAACCACTCCCACTTCCATTCCATTTCCTAAAACTTATCTCCCCTCGCAACTTATTTCCATCAACATAATCATAAAGAGTATGATCTTGTTGAGCAACTTCGTAATACTTTATCTAAGATATCTCTTTCAAACTTAATTCAAATGTCACCTACATATCATGGTATGCTCTAAGAGGCTTTTCAAAATATTTTTACACCACCTTCTATTAAACCAAATGATGTAGTAGCATTCTTAGATGGTATGAATACAATAAACATAGACGTTCCATTCCCCCATAATGAATTACCTCCTCCTAAAATCCAAAACCAATATGATTATTCCATCATTTGTATCATCATTAATGATGCTAGAATTATGAGTACTCTAATCGATAATGGATCGTATCTTCATGTTTATAGCATTGATCTTTTACATAAGAGCGATGTGGATATATTTCTCATGAAACTTGATAATATATCTATTCATGTATTTGATAATGGTGGTAGGTAACAATTGGGTTGAATCACATTACCCATTAAGGTATGGCCTATGATTTTATCTACCCCTATCCATTTCATGCAAAATATTCTTTCATATGATATTTTTACAATCCCAAGCCGACCATAACATTTCCAAATCTATTAATACTTTGATTTCATCTTTAAAATTTGAACCATTCCCTTCCAATGATAAGGATATTATGACTACTCTCTTTGTTAATGATTGTGGTTCCTTAGATATTACACCTAATTTCAGTCAATATTATAAAATCTCACCATCAAAGCCCAAGGATTCAACACAACTACTTTGAACAATAACAATGATCCAAATAATGTTTTATATTCAAGTGCATGTTTTTGTTATTATTGGGGTTCAATATATTTTACACCCTCCTTTGTGGGAGAGTACAAAATCTCACAATCTAAACCCAAGGAATTTTTTTTTCATTTACACAATCTTCCACTGCTTCTACGTCAAGAAATCTACCAAAAAAATCATCCCATTATGGTCATGTGGGATCTAGACTATCTTTTTCTAATTGTGTTGGAAAAATCTAACAAAGATCCTCCTCAATCCTAATACCTCAACACCTAAAAAGAAGTTACATTCTTGCACAAGAATCATTTCTTCTCATGATAATAAGCCTCTCTCAACAAATAATAATTTAAACAAGATTTCTCCTCCTCCATATAAGTTGTAAAGACATTATGAAGTTGGATTTAAAATTCTTTATAAAATTGGATACAATGAAATCATGGAACACAGAATTAAGGTAAGCAAGCAAGCTTTTATTCACAAGAGGAAACATTGCTTCCAATTCCTTATCCTTATCAGAGAAAGAGAATATTTTTTCAAGGATTCTCAAATCCTACTTGATTTCTCTTCATCCTCCAAAACATAAGAAATTTTATAAAAATAATCAAGAAAATCATTCTTTTTGTTCATATCATCAAGTGTATAGTCACTCCACCAATGACTTTCAAGCCTTGACCAATAAAATACAATAATATCTTGCTGGTAGTTCTATCACTCCTCTATATGTTGGTGCACCATTCATTCTATATGATAAGCTCTCCTTTTGGATTTTCTCCTCACTATTTAGCATTTATTGCTTAGTGTGTTTGATCATTACCATTCATGGGTGATCCCACAGTACTGGTTTAGAATTTTTGGCCAAACTGAACACTAAAATATTTTTTTTAACTAAATCTTCACTTTCGGGCACCTATAGCGGCTAAACCATGAAGAATTTGGAGATGATGCAAACTAGTGATTTGTCACATTTTTTCTATAGATTCTAAATATATTTTTTCCAAAAATTTTGTAATCAGATTGTACTTATTTTTCCATCTCCTTCCAAAACTAGTTTTTTTTAGTAAACAACATTTTTAAGGAGTGATAGTCACTGTAAAATGCATAACTTTTTTTCCACAAAGGATAAAATTTGAATTTTTTCAAATTTAGATTTGTAACTATGATATCTAGTGCTTCCAATTGGTTAGATAGTGTTTTATTGAATATTTTTTCCTTAATCAAGTTTCAAAGTCAAACCAATTACAATTTAGAAATAGGCGGACCGTATAATGTATAACCTTTTTTGTATATATCAAAATTCAATTTTTTTTGTTAGATCAAGGACTTCAATATTTGGTGCACTCATATTTTTCAAAAAAAAAAATCATAATCTGCTATTTTTCCACATGTGCAGAACAAAGAACTTGATTTTCGGAGAAAAATCTATGTTTAATAAAACTAAAAAAACAAATACATAATAAAACCAAAATATATTAAAATTATATTTGTTGGATAGCTCGTTATGTGGACTACCATCAGCCAGTTGGGTCTATGAAGTCTCCTCCATATTCATCCTCAACCTGATCTTCGAAGCACAAAATTTTGGACATTTTTTGTGCCTGAGGGTGAGAAGGTGGGAAAAGGGGGGTTCAGGTGAACCGGAGGGAGTTCGGGCAAACCAGGGGGGTTCGAGCAAACCCCCTTTCAAAAAAAAATTTCTTTGTGATTTTTGGTGGGAATGGTGGGACCTTGCAGTTAATTGGTTCGCTCAAACCAGGGTTCATTTGAACCCTCTTTTGGTTCGCTCGAACCAAAGGGTTCATTTGAACCCCAAAAACCAACCTTTTTTGGATGGGGTCATTTTTTGAAACTTTTCCTTCCTCAATAAAATTGTAAACCACTTTTGTCAGTTTACCCTCATGGTGGTACAATATTACATGCAACCATATTTCATATGAGGTAGATATTGATCATAAAGGATTGCACCTCTCTAAAAATCCTTATGGGAAGTTCAATGTAATGCCCTGCCATGTAACCCTAGGGGAAGTTGCAAACTACTAACAATTTCACAACAAATTTTTTTAAAAAAAAAAACAAATACATGTATGATTACAACGTAAAGCCAACAATCCCCTAAGGTCTGAGACAAAGATTAATTAATTCACCAATTATAACAACATGCATGAAATGAAACATAACAACATTCACTTAACTAATTAGAGCACATACATTCCATACACAAGATTTTCATTAAGACCATGAGATCCTTCATGGTTACCAAAGACAGAAGCTATATAATTATTATTACATCTCTCATTCCCAGAATGAGGTAAATCAATAACATGTTTGTTTATTACAATTTCCACCTCGATAAAAATGAGGGGTAAATAAAATACAAGATCCACTAACATAAATGAAACCAAGTAGCAACTGGAATCCCATGAGCTCTTCAACACGAAAGTCTCATCCACATAAACAAACGCCAAAAAACAACGGAGTAAGGTGCATGTTCCACCCAACCAAGTGATACCCGAAGGCTCACCCCCCATGGTAGGAGATAGTAACAAGGATTTTAGGTCAATACCAACAATCTCTAAACATAGGCAACATGACTCAACTGGAAAAGGATATGAACATGACACAACATGACACAAGGGTTACAATGCTTCTAGATTTCAAATATATGAACACATCATGAATACAAACATAATGCTGACTTAGGAGAAGTGTCATCACAACGTCGCATGGGATATCTTGGCAAGTCTTCCTAGGTTCTGGCCCCCATCTCGGGATATCCTGGTAACCTCTAATGACTCCCGACCCCACATGCAAACCAATGTGGAATCAGTTATCTTTCGAAGGGACAAGATAACGATCTTGCCATTCCAGGCCTTCTCATACCATCCCAAGTCTATACAAGCACTTGCATCCATGCGTGAGGCAAAATTAATCTTTTTTTTAAAATGTTGGTACCACCTATACTAATTAATTGGTTTAAGTTTTCACTGAATTAACCAACTTACATTGAGATCTCCTGGCACCACTTTGTGTGTCGGCCCTCAACGCAAGCCACTTCTCAAAGATAACACATGGAACTATGCCACCACCAAAGGGTACTCAAGTGCAACCTAGGGATAATGAATCCCTAAACACGACATAAGGTCAACGTATCCCGTCCAAGATCATCGGTTATAACTGGACACATTTAACGCACTACCCAAGGTAAACCAGGGTTGACTGACATATCAACAACCAAAAACACATAAAAGAAAGTCCTATTTGGAAGACTTACATAACACTGACTAGATTGCCCCACACCAAGAACAAACGCCCCATGTCAAAAGGAAGCATTACAGGTAATTTAAACTCATCTATGTTAGGATTTCTTAAATCCAAATCACTCAATGACGTAGTGCACTAATCAATGTAAATAAACATATTCTTTGCAAAATCACATAAGGGTTTGAATGTTCATTGATTCTTATTGGCGCAATACACACAATGTCTTAAAAACAATTTTTCCTTTGCTAACCAATGAATTTCCATAAGCCAATTTTCATCTATCTCTTAACAAATATCTCATTATAATTTAAATACTTTCCATCTTTTAAGAACATAATTCACATTTAAATATTCACTTATATGTATTAAACATCTCTGAACTCAAATAAACATATATATATATATACTTGATATATATATATCTATGTATATAATTACACATATATTTTAAAATATATATATATATGTAATTAATTTTAATTATAAAAGACAATTACTTAAGCACTCATTAAAATATAATATAAATATATTATAATATATATATTATATATATGTAATGTCAAATTAACATATATTATATATATATATATTAAATATATATATATTAAATATATATATATATTAAATATATAATATATAATATAAAATATATCCTATATTTTATATTTAATATACATATAATAATAATAATAAATGCATTTAAAACAAAACCCGAAAGTGAAGTCAAACAATGGTCACGGTAGGCCCGAGCCCTGCCTTAACAGAGCACACAACCCCCATTGATGGGGGTGGCGGCCTGTGTGGGAAGCATCGGCGTTGCCTCCACAGGCCGTCGGTGCCACCAATGGGGCTGCCTGGGGTAGAAACCCCTTCCCCATTCCTTCGCCAAAAAAAAAATGGTGATTTCATTTTGCGAATTTCGCACAACTTTGACTGGTAAAAAAAATATATCTCTGGTAAAAACCAGAATGTGAAATTTTGGATTTAACATATATATATACATTTATATATATGTATATATGTATATATACGATTTGGGTAGGTATGTATATATACATATATGTAAATATATATCCAAACTTGCAACTCAAAGAAAACAAATACACAGATTTTCTTCATACCTAGATTGGGCAAAAGTTCACTCCCAGCACTTGAAATAAAATTGAAAACAATGGATTTAATCAAACTAAAATGGATATTTCCCTTTCTTTTCCCAATTCAAAAGAAGTTTCCACAACACACAGCAATCTAACAAGTTTTTGCATTGAAATAACCATGTTTGTCCAAGTTTTTCTGTTGCAAAGCTTGATAACACAATTTTAATCTCCATGTTTTCACAATATTTTTGGAGAATTTTGATTCAAATTTGAATGAAGTTCTTGATGGGTTTATCTTCTAATTCACAATTTTGAAACTTTGAAAAATTTAAAACAACTTCTACATGATTTTCAACATAAACAAAAATTGGATAAAGATTAAACCAAGCACCTTGTGTTTTCTCCAAACTTGAAGACTTTCAATGGAGGTTGCTCGCCTTCAAATTTTGCTTCAACAAATCTTCAAAAAACCTCTTCCAAGAATTTCTCCAAGCTATTTCAAGTTTCTTCTTGCTCTCCAAAATTCCCAATTCTAAAAAAAAGATAGTTCGAAAAGAAAATCCATTTTCCTTATGCCCTTCTCCAAATTGTCAAACCCCTAATTTTAGTCACCCACCATAGTTATTGCTGTTTTGGATATTTTAGATATTTTCATTTTTGAAAATTTATAAAAAAAATCTATTTCCCTTTTTCAAATGCATGATAATTATTTAAAACAAAATTCCATTTGCACCCCAAAAGTCAATTAAATTTCCCTTTCTTTCACAAAATTGAATCTAACAATTTACATTCTAAAAAAAAACACTTTTAGTTTATTTTCTTACAAGAGGAATGTAAGGAAATTTCCATGTAATTATTATTTTTTATTTTCCTCAAATTTAATAATACTAACATAATTAATTTAATTTACTTAATCAATGAATAAATCTAATGCATGATTAGATTAATTTATTGATTGAATTAAATTAACTAATTAAATAACAAGCACTCCTTTATGCATTTTGGCAATAAAATTAAATAAAGAAAACACCATTTCACTAGGAAATTTAAATCACGCAAGCAAGGAGAGACGAGATGACAGGACAAATAACTTATCCCAACTGACAACCCGATGACCCACTATGGCTAGGGTGATGTCACGGCACAAAAAACCAAGCTACTATCTCCCAATCATTTTCTGTTGAACAAGGGACATGCCCAGACCTGTGGAATCAGGTGGAGTCAATGTCCTGTACCTGCATCCTACACACAACATGAGTGTCGAACGTGCATATAAAAATAAATATTAAAACACATTGTGAAGAGGAAATCGTAGAATCACAGGGCACTCACATGCGAGTGATGTGATCTCGTCCCCTTCACCCATACAATATCACTAACTGACGCCTCTAATCATCAATGGTATAATCAAAGCATAAAGCATCAATAATTCATATACATGATAATTCAATCCACAACATGAAATAATAATATCATCTGATTAAAGTACCATCACATCAAAAAATAATTTTTACATCGCTTAACAATTAGTGGTCAAGGAAATCAAGTTTATAACCAATGTGCTGACAAAGCAAAACATATATATAACAAGCATTGCTCAATAAAAAGAACAAAAATGGAGGGGTGTTACATCCTCCCCCCTAGGGTCAGGCTTACTCCTAGAAGCCTGCAAACAAATAGGGGTAAAGTTCCCTCATCCTAGCTACATCTTCCCAAGTGGATGATGTGTCATCCCTAGGATCCCACTGGATCCTAACCTGATTGATATCTCACCCTCAAAGAGTGAGCGTTCTGCGCTCCACCACGGCCACGGGCTCCAAAGCCAGTTGCCCATCCTCTACCTACAAAGCATTCCAATCAAGGACATGAGAAATGTCTAGATGGTATGGCCAAAGAACTGATACATGAAATATGTCATGCACATGCGAGAGGCTGGGTAGTAAAGCAAGACGGTAAGCAATAGGACCAATCTTCTCAAGAATCTCAAAGGGTCCCACAAAGCGAGGCACCAACTTAGAACCTTTTCCATAACAGATTGGACTCTTTCGTGGATGCACATGCAAGAAGACTCTATCACCTATGAAAAACTGATGGTCCACTCTATGCGCATCCACATACTTCTTCTGCCTATCCTGCGCTGCCACCAAGTGCTCTCTAATCCTATCCACCTGCTGCTCCATATCATGCAACATCTCAAGACCCAAAGTTACTCTGTCCTCTAGCCGATCCCAACTCAAGGGAGTGCGACATGGTTGCCCATACAATGCCTAGAATGGAGCCATACCGATAGAACTCTGAAAACCATTGTTATAGGCAAACTCTACCAAATAGAGATAGTCCTCCCATCATGTCTGTTGGTCCATCACATACATATGCAACATGTCTTTGAGGATCTAATTGACCCTCTCAGTCTGTCCATCTGTCTCTAGGTGGTAAGCTGAACTGAAGTTCAATTGTGTTCCCATTACATGCTATAATGATGTCCATAGAGCTGAGGTGAACACAGGATCCCTATCAGAGATAATCCGACGTGGAATACCATGCAACCTCACTATATCCTCCATGAACACTCTAGCTACGGATGATGCCGTATAGGAAGAGCGCATAGGTGAGAAGTGTGCCACCTTCGTCAACCTATCCACTGTTACCATAATTGCATCATGCCATCTCGAAGAGTTGGGTAAACCAACAATGAAATCCAATGAGATTATATCCCATTTCCACTCTGGTACTAAATGTGACTGCAAAAGCCCTACTGGATGCTAGTGTTTGGCCTTTACTCACTGACACTCAAGACATCTTGACACAAAATCCGCAATATCTTGCTTCATCCCTGGCCAAAAATATAACTGATGCAAATCTGCATACATGTTCTTCACCCCTAGATGGGCTAAATAAGGTGCAGGATGTGCTTTAGTCATGACCAAAGCGCGAAGCTCACATGATGGGGGAACGTATATGCGTCTCGTGTGTCTCAATATCTCATCAGCATCAAGAGAGTATCCTGAATATCTACCCTCAAGGGGTCTTCCTGCCTCTATTACCGATCTAACATCCTGATACCAACTGTCGGCTGGAAGAGTAGAAAGAATATGACTCCGCAAATCAACAATAAGAGTCAACTTAGATATCTCATGCCTTCGCCTACTGAGGGCATCTGTAACCACATTCTCCTTCCCTTGGATATACTTCACTTCGAAGTCATATTCACAGAGAAAAACAATCCATCACCTTTGCCTAGCATTAAGGTTGGGTTGTGTGAAGATATACTGAAGGCTCCTATGATCACTATGCAGCTCAAACCTATGCCCAAGAAGAAAGTGCCTCCATCTTGTCAATGCATGAACCACTGCTGCCAACTCAAAATCATGCGTAGGATAGTTTAGCTCATGATCCTTGAGCTTCTGTGACTCATATGCAATGACACGACCCTCCTGCATCAATACTGCTCCTAATCCCTCCAAGGACACATCTATACAAACTACAAAGTCCCCAATAGTATCTAGAATCGCAAGTATAGGTGCACTCGTCAACTTCCCCTTAAGACACTGAAAGGATGTCTCACACTTCTTAGACCACTCAAACCTCTTTCCTTTCCTCCGAAGTGAGGTGATAGGATGCCCTAGCCTCAAAAAGTCCTGCAGAAATGGCTTGTAATAACCTGCTAGCAACATGAAGCTACATATCTCTGCCACATTCGTGGGTGTAGGCCAATCTAAGATCACTTGGATCTTTGTAGGATCCACTGAAATACCCTCCCTAGAGATCACATGACCAAGGTATTGAACCTCAGTCCTAAAGAATTCACACTTTGACAAGTTAGCATACAACCGATTATCTTGCAAACACTGTAATACCTATCATAAATGCTCCTCATGTTCCTCCATTGTTCTAGAGTATACCAAAATATCATCTAGGAACACAAGAACAAACCTGTCAAGGTATGTACAAAATACCCCATTCATAAGACTCATGAACATTGAGGGTGCATTCGTCAAACCAAATGGCACAACTGTGAACTATTAGTGACCATACCACATTCAGAATGCAGTCTTATGAATATCTGACTTGAAGATTTGAAGCTGATGATATCCTGACTTGAGATCAATCTTTGAAAAGATGGTAGCACCCTTGATTTGATTGAATAGATCGTCAATCCTAGGAAGAGGATACCAATTTCTGATGGTCACTTTGTTCAATTGTCGGTAATCAATGTATAACCGAAGTGAACCATCTTTCTTCTTTACGAAGATGACAGGTGCTCCCCATGGAGAAACACTAGGGTGAATAAAACCCTTCTCTAGCAATTCCTCAAGCTGCAACCTAAGCTCTTTCAACTCCTAAGTAGTCATGTGATAGGGAGCTCATGAAATGGGCTCTGATCCAGGTACCAAGTCTATCTTGAAGTCAATGTCCCTCTAAGGAGGCATCCCTAGAATCTCATCTAGAAAGACATCGGAAAACTCCTGAAGGATGGGGGGACTACCAAGAGAAACCTTCTCTTCTCCACCTCCTAGATCCAAATCATCCACGGTAAGAGCGAACAATTGGAAACCTTGCTGCGTACACCTTCTCAACTGCATAGCTGAGATGATCCTCAAGGAGATCGGCCTTTGAACCCCCACTACCTCTACCTCTCTACCAGATGCCCCAATGCACCTAATTGACTTACATCAGAAATCAATGACTGCACTATGAGCCTCTAGCCAATCCATTCCTATGACAACGTCATAAGAACCCAATGGAATAACACAAAGGTCCAAGGTAGTCTAGAGAGGTCCAACCTCTAACCTACACTCTGGCACAAGGGAAATGAATGCAATTTTTGCACTCGAAGCTAACTCTACCTACCACCTATCAACCTGCTTTACCGCATCTAGTCTACATCACATCATGATAGATGAAGAAACAAAGGAATCAGATGCTCCAGAATCAAATAGAATAGAAACTAGGTTACCCCCAACATACCATAAGCCTCAACGACTGTACCCTGGTGCTCTGCCTAGCGGTTGTCAATCATTGCAAATAGTCGATGCCCATGGCCTGCATCACCTACAGTCAGCTATGATGTTGCTGGTCCTTGAGAATAACCTGATGCGCCCTTATTGGGACACATCCTCGCTATGTGACCCTATTGGCCACACCCAAAACATCCAGTGCCTCTACTGAAGCCCCTGCCTGTAGGTGGTGTGCTAGACTGCTGCGCACTACCCCTGAAAGATGAATGAGAACTCTACACTGGCTGCTCAGAGTTGAAGCATCTCATGTGCCTCCAACTCTTGTCCCCCTGCCTTTGCTGGAAACCCTTCCATTTCCCTTGGGAACCCTACTGCTACTGACCACCTTGAGATGGACCCTGCTGAGCTCTAGAAGGTGCACCTCCCTGAGGCTGACCTCCTCGAGAACTAGTCCCAACTGCTGCACCACTACCCACCTGCACTCCTACATGACCACCTAAGGCCATCGCTAGGTTCTCCTCAATGAGCATAGCCTTGTCAACCACCACCTCCATGGTCCTGGGTTTGAAAACCCACACTCCACCACTAATATGGGCATTTAAGCCCCTGAGAAAATGCTATACCAACATGCCCTCATCATCACCTATTCCCGCATACTATTTGAGCTCATAGAAATGATGCTCATACATCTCTACTGACATAGTCATCTATCAAAGGGTGTGGAACTCATCCCCTTGACGCTGCCTCCAATGCTTGAAAAGAAATCTAGCCTGAAACTGCTCTAGGAACAACTCCCAAGAAATAGTACCAATATCTAGATGGAGCTTCTTCTCCTCTAATCTCCACCAAGTGGAGGGAAATCCCCTCAAGTGCATGATGGTGCACCTAGCTCGAGTGTTTCTCCCATATGGGTGCATAGAAAAACACCTAGTCAAGTCAATGAGCCATGTCTCTGCCTCCAAACCACTGCCTGATCCATCGAAAGTGGGTGGTCGTGCTCTAAGAAAATCCCTCATATGGGCTGCTACCTTTGAATCAGAGTGAACTGGTACCTCTCTCTCTAACCACCACTGGCTCTACCTCCTGCCTAGGCCCAAGGCGGGCAAGGGTCTCCTCTAACACCTGACGCAACTGAGCATCCTCGATCCTAGGTGGATCCAGATTCTGATTGCCATCTCCCTGAATATTCTAAGAAGCCTGTTGCTCCTCATGATTAGAAATAAGTGGAAAATGTGGAGGTGGGTCTTGTTGTTCCTCAATGAGACCGCCTAAATGGCCATGTCTAGGACCCCCTCCTCTTCCATGCCTGGGAGGCATTATCCTATATAGACACAAAAAGGCATTAAGCACAACACACAAATAAAATCCACACAACTAGAAGCTTAATGGGCTCATCATAATCCCAGAGTACCCAGTGTTTAAACCTAGGCTCTGATACCATGTGTAATGCCCCGCCACACAACCCTAGGGGAAGTTGCAAACTACTAACAATTTCACAACAATTTTTTTTTTGTTTAAAAACAAATACATGTATGATTACAACATAAAGCCAACAATCCCCTAAGGTACAAGACAAAGATTAATTAATTCACCAATTATAACAACATGCATGAAATGTAACATAACAACATTTACTTAACTAATTAAATCACATACATTCCATACATGAGATTTTCATTAAGACCATGAGATCCTTCATGGTTACCAAAGATAGAAGTTATATAATTATTATTACATCTCTCATTCCCAGAATGAGGTAAATAAATAACATGATTGTTTATTACAATTTCCACCTCGATAAAAATGAGGGGTAAATAAAATACAAGATCCACTAACATAAATGAAACCAAGTAGCAACTGGAATCCCACGAGCTCTTCAACACAAAAGTCTTGTCCACATAAGAAAATTCCCAAAAACAACAGAGTAAGGTGCACGTTCCACCCAACCAAGTGATACCGAAAGGCTCACCCCCTGTGCTAGGAGATAGTAACAAGGATTTCAGGTCAAGACCAACAACCTCTAATCATAGGAAACATGACTCAATTAGAAAAGGATACGAACATGACACAACATGACACAAGGGTTACAATGCTTCCAGATTTCAAATACATGAACAAATCATGAATAAAAACATAATGCTGACTTAGGAGAAGTGTCATCACAATGTCGCATGGGATATCCTGGTAAGTCTTCCTAGGTCTCGGCCCCCATCTCGGGATATCCTGGTAACCTCTAACGACTCCGGGCCCCACATGCAAACTAATGCAGAATCAGTTATCTTTCAAAGGGACAAGATAACGATCTTTCCATTCTAGGCCTTCTCGTCCCATCCCAAGTCTATACAACCACTTGCGTCCATGAGCGAGGAAAAATTAATCTTTTTTTTTAAATGTTGGTACCACCTATACTAATTAATTGGTTTAAGTTTTCACTGAATTAACCAACTTACATTGAGATCTCCTGGCACCACTTTGTGTGTTGGCCCTCAATGCAAGCTAATTCTCTAAGACAACACGTGGAACTATGCCACCACCAAAGGGTACTCAAGTGCAACCTAGGGATAATGAATCCCTAAACATGACATAAGGTCGACGTATCCCGTCCAAGATCACCGGTTATATCTGGACACATTTAACGCACTACCCAAGGTAAACTAGGGTTGACCGACATATCAACAACCCAAAACACATAAAAGAAAGTCCTATTTGGAAGACTTACATAACACTGACTAGATTGCCCCACACCAAGAACAAACGCCCCATGTCAAAAGGAAGCATTATAGGGAATTTAAACTCATCTATCTTAGGATTTCTTAAATCCAAATCACTCAATGACGTAGTGCACTAATCAATGTAAATAAACATATTCTTTGCACAATCACATAAGGGTTTGAATGTTTGTTGATTCTTATTGGCGCAATACACACAATGTCTTAAAAACAATTCTTCCTTTGCTAACCAATGAATTTCCATAAGCCAATTTTCATCTATCTCTTAACAAATATCTCATTATAATTTAAATACTCTCTATTTTAAGAACATAATTCACATTTAAATATTCATTTATATTTATTAAACATCTACGAACTCAAATAAACATATATATATAAATATATACTCGATATATATGTCCATATATATAATTACACATTTTAAAATATATATATGTAATTAATTTTAATTATAAATGACAATTACTTAAGCACTCATTAAAATATAATAGAAATATATTATATTATATATATTATATATATGTAATGTCAAATTAACATATATATTATATATATATATATATTAAATATATATATATTAATTATATATATATATATTAAATATAAAATATATCATATATTTTATATTTAATATAGATATAATAATAATTAAAAAATGCATTTTAAACAAAACCTGAAAGCGAAGTCAAAGAAGGGTTACGGTAGGGCCGAGCCCTGCCTTAACAGAGCACGCAGCCCCCATTGATGGGGGCAGCGGCCTATGTGGGCAGCATTGGTGCTAACTCCACAGGCCATCGGCGCCACTAATGGGGTTGCCTGGGGTAGAAACCCCTTCCCCATTCCTTTGCCCAAAAAAAATGGTGATTTCATTTTGCGAATTTCGCACAACTTTGATTGGTAAAAAAAATATCTCTGGTAAAAACCAGAATGTGAAATTTTGGATTTAACATATATATATACGTTTATATATATGTATATATGTATATATGTATATATATGATTTGGGTATGTATATATATACATATATGTAAATATATATCCAAACTTGCAACTCAAAAAAAACAAATACACAGATTTTATTCATACCCAGATTGGGCAAAAGTTCACTCCCAGCTCTTGAAATAAAATTGAAAACAATGGATTTAATCAAACTAAAATGGATATTTCCCTTTCTTTTCCCAATTCAAAAGAAGTTTCCACAACACACAGCAATCTAACAAGTTTTTGCATTGAAATAACCATGTTTGTCCAAGTTTTTCTATTGCAAAGCTTGATAACACAATTTTAATCTCCATGTTTTCACAATATTTTTGGAGAATTTTGATTCAAATTTGAATGAAGTTCTTGATGGGTTTATCTTCTAATTCACAATTTTGAAACTGTGAAAAATTTAAAACAACTTCTACATGATTTTCAACATAAACAAAAATTGGATAAAGATTAAATGAAGCACCTTGTGTTTTCTCCAAACTTGAAGCCTTTCAATGGAGGTTGCTCTCCTTCAAATTTTGCTTCAACAAATCTTCAAAAAACCTCTTCCAAGAATTTCTCCAAGCTATTTCAAGTTTCTTCTTGCTCTCCAAAATTCTCATTTCTAAAAAAAAGATAATTCAAAAAGAAAATCCATTTTCCTTATGCCCTTCTCCAAATTGTCAAACCCCTAATTTTAGTCACCCACCATAGTTATTGCTATTTTGGATATTTTGGATATTTTCATTTTTGAAAATTTACAAAACAAATCTATTTCCCTTTTTCAAATGCATGATAATTATTTAAAACAAAATTCCATTTGCACCCCAAAAGTCAATTAAATTTCCCTTTCTTTCACAAAATTGAATCTAACAATTTACATTCTAAAAAAAAACACTTTTAGTTTATTTTCTTACAAGAGGAATGCAAGGCAATTTCCATCTTTCTTTCTTTTTTTATTTGCCTCAAATTTAATAATACTAACATAATTAATTTAATTTACTTAATCAATGAATAAATCTAATGCATGATTAGATTAATTTATTGATTGAATTAAATTAACTAATTAAATAACAAGCACTCCTTTATGCATTTTGGCAATAAACCCGACGACCCACTATGGCTAGGGTGATGTCACGACATAGAAAACCAAGCTACTTTCTCCCAATTGTTTTCTGTTGAACAAGGGACATGCTTAGACTTGTGGAATCAGGTGGAGTCAATGTCCTGTACCTGCATCCTGCACTCAACATGAGTGTCGAACATGCATGTATAAATAAATATTAAAACACACCGTGAAGAGGAAATTGCAGAATCACAGGGCACTCGCATGCGAGTGATGTGATCCCGTCCCCTTCACCCATACAATATCACTAATTGACGCCTCTAATCATCAATGGTATAATCAAAGCATAAAGCATCAATAATTCATATACATGATAATTCAATCCACAACATGAAATAATAATATAATTTGATTAAAGTACCATCACATCAAAACATAGTGTTTACATCGCTTAACAATTAGCGGTCAAGGAAATCAAGTTTATAACCAACATGCCGACAAAGCAAAACATATATATAACGAGCATTGCTCGATCAAAAGAACAAAATGGAGGGGTGTTACATTCAATAAGTGGGGCACTAGATTGTGTCTCATTGAATAACCTCAAAGATTTTTAAAGAAGTTGGCTCTTCTCCGTGTTTTGGGAAAAGGGGGAAAGAGAAATACAAAGAAAACAAAAGATGGTGATGCACCAAAGGTTTTACAACATTTAAAAGCTTATCAACTTCTTACTCCTAATAAAATTGACACAAAATGCCACAGACCCTTCATTATTAGGAAGAGAACAAATGAATAAGGCTAAAGAAAGCACAAAGTAGTCATTCAAGTCTCGCCATTGGAAGCATCCATTAAAGTTTGATAGAAATAAGAAACCCTAAAATTAACAAGAATTTTTGGATCATTACAGAACCCTTTTGGTCTTACAGCATAATATAAACTTCAACATAACCTTCACAAAAAATTAAATAGTATAATGAACATGATCCAATTTTTGGAAGATAGCATCAAACATAAAAGCTAATGGCATATAAAACAATCAATAAGACTATCTCAGTATGACTTGACACAAAGCATTTAGCATATGCAAAATAGGAAAATAAATTCGTGACAAAGGCCATAGATACATAATTTCAAATATTTCTCCCTACTAATAATTGTTTTTGTTATAAATCAAATTAAATCAAAGGTCGGATGTCAATCCGATTAATAGTCTTAACAAATTAAACATGCCATAGATACACAATTTCAAAGATTTCTCCCTTTCTTTTCCCATATCTCTCTCTCTTTATCTTCCCATATATGTATATCTTCCTCTTTATCTCTCCCTCTATAGCCCCTATTTCTCTCTCCCTCTCTCCATCTTTATTTGTCTATAACTACTTCTCTTTGTTTGTTTATCTCCCAATCTTTTCCTCCCTCTCCCCATATCTCTATATATTCTTATATCTCTATCTCTTTATCACTATATTTCACCATCTATATTTGTCTCCATATCCCCCTCTCCCTCTTCCTCTAAATCTCTATCTCGCTCTCCCTCTCCCTTTATATATCTCTATCTCTTCATCTTTATCTCCCTCTTCTTCTTCCTTTATATATTATCTCTTCATCAATATCTCCCTATCTCTCTCTATCTTTATCTCTTCTAGGTTCATCTCAATCTCTCTATCTAGTTGTCTCTGTCTTCTTCTCTTGATCTATCTTCATCTTTACCTCTATCAATCTCTCTCACCCTCTATCTCTTGACATGGCTCCCTCTCTCCATCCATCCATCTCTCTCCATCTCTCTCCCTCTCCCTCTTCTTAGACCTCTATATCTATATCTCTTTTCCTCTCTATCTCTATCTCTCCATATTTCTTCTTCCTTCTCTGACTATGTCTCTAATAATTAGTGCAACTTCTAAAAATATTTAAAAAACTAAAATACAAGATAAGAAATTATAAATGATATTTGTTAGTAATCAATACTTTTTTAGAAATATTAAAATATAATATATTATTTTTTAAATAATAAACTATAAAAAAATTAGATCAAATATTGTTAAATAAATCAAATAAATAATATAAACAATAATAATAAAAATTGACGTGAAATAGCTGATATGAAAGAATCATTTAAAAAATTATTGTATCTCCATAAAAATATAATAAATATTTCTTTAATTTGTTTTAAATATTATACGTATTTTTAAAAAAACTATATTATTGTCGGAAATAGTTGATCATGTTCTCCACGAAAACCATTTCCCCTTAATTAATAAGGTTAAAATAGCAATCCAAATTTGTTAATTATTATTATTTATTAATATGATAAAATGTATTTTTATTCAAACATAACTATAATAAGCGAAAACGAAAGAATGGAAGATACGTAAAAATTGAATGAGAAGATGCTCCTGTGTAGAGTGTTTATTACTCAAAGTCGGTCAATATTATTCTTAATTTTAAATCTGTCGATATAAAAATATTTCTTTTAATATTGTAAAATGAGTCTATTTTTAAAAGAAATAAATTATTGCACGTCAATTGTATCTAAGGAAGCTTATTAAAGGAGAAATGAAAGGCTAAGGTAACGATAAAAACATATTGTTTTCAGAAGTAATTTTTTTTTTTAAAACTAAAGAAAAGGACAAAATTAATTAAGAGTTATATATATATGTGTGTTTTATTGTTGTTATTATGTTGAGAGGCATTATACAGTGAAAACAATGATGGAATATTTGGTGTAAATGTTTTGAAGTTGCATTAAAAATGATACACAGGTGGAAGTCATGTGTTGCTTTTGCTATCGTCGGAATTTGTCGGATACTAGAAAATCGGACACCAGAAAACATTGTTGTTAGGTTATTCGTTTTCCCGGTAACTGCTTTCATAGGGTTTCTTTTGTTTCATTCAATTTTTCGTTCAAGGATTTCTTTATTCATGATAAGAATAAAGTATTCAATTATATCAAATTCAATGTTTAAATTATACATAATCTCTTATTTCAACAGAATTCAAGTACTAAATTAGACAAATTAATTTTTTTAAGTGAATTCAAGGATTGATTTAGACATAATTTTTTGTTATGATGTAATATGAGTACATTTACAGGGATGGGAGTGAAGTTTATGGAAACAATGTTCAACAATCAACAAAGTTGAGAACATTCAAAGATGGAAAATTAAAATTGGGAAAAGATGGCCTCTTACTCCACTCAAACGATGGAGTTGTTGTCTTTGGAGATGTGCCCAATTCTTGGGCAGGGTTATTAGTGCTCTAAGCCTTATTCATCAAAGAACACAATGATATTTGTGACATGCTCAAGGCAATTCGTTAAATTGTCAGCCTAATTTCAAAGATGATCTTTTTTTAAATATTCCCATTTAGTTTTTTTAGTAGTTATATTTATTCAGTACCATTCAACTACACATCAATACATTTGTTTCTTTCTATATTAAAAATATGGAATTGAATAAACTCAATTGCAGAATAAAAATATTGGAGCATTTATAAATAAATGTAAGATAATTTATCCTCCCACGTCTCAACATTTTAATAAAAAGAATATGGTTGTTTTTCTAAACATCTCCTTTTAAATTGATTTTTTATGAAATCATTCTTTATAATTTAATCTTATAAATTTATATAATATTTTTTAAATATGACTTGAGCAAATTAAATTTTACATATATAAAAATATTTAAATCTAATTATTTCATATAAATATGTTTAACATAAATCAATTTTGAAAAGTAAAAATTTCATTCAAAATTTACTACATTAAAATAAGTTCTCTTATTTTTTTAAAAAATATTTATTTTAAAGATAATTAATTTAAGTTATGTTAAACAATTTCATTTTCAAATTAAACTAAGTCATTCATTTTAAATTTTTGTATACCTTTCCATTTTAAATTTAATTTAGTGCTTATTTTTAAATCGAGATTATATTCAATATTCTAAATGAATTATGTTGAGAGACATGATATAATTGTATTTGGGTGTTAGGGTTCAGGTTAATATTTAAAATTTTGTTTTGATTTGTTTTTATCAATTTATATCTTAAAGATCAATTTAATATAGTTGAAATATTTTATTCATCAAGAATTACTTTAAAATTTTATTCATTAAGGTTTATTTTAATAATTATTTATAAAGATGAGATATTTAAAAATATGTGAAATTATAGACATAATAAGAAGTTTCTAAAATTTAAATATTTTCTTGTATTGATAATAGAGAAAACAACAAAAAAGTACATTGTTTTTACATATAAATGATGCTTTAGCTTTGCTACATATATACTTTGTAGCTGTAAACAAAACCTTCCTATAAACCTAGCATTCTTATCTATTTGTTGGATCTATACAGTTTGTACATATGCTAGATGTTACAATTTTTATTTTGCAATCTATACAAACTTTACATCAGATTTAACATAGAGTATTTTGTACGAAAAGGGCATGTGCAGGATCATGGTATGCCAAAAAGTGGCAATGGAGAAAAAAATACGTGTTTCTACGACTCAAAAATGCGAAAATGCCAAGTTGACTTTATGGGGCTCGGGTGACTATCGAGGCAAAGCAAAAACCTAGATTTGAAAATCGGATATCCATTCCAAATCGGATATCCGATCCAAATCAGATATCCAATTTGGTTCGGATATCCAAATTTATTGACACATATATATATCTATTTCGGGCCGACTAAAACTCATATTCATTCGACATTTGCTTAACCGCGGCGGGCGCACAGTGGAAAGTTGTTTCCACAAAAGATATCCGATTTGGTCAAATCCATTTGCAAAAGGTTAGATTCTTGATTTTTTATTTGCTCTAATCAAAATTTCAATTAGATTTGTTTAATTTTAGTTGATTTTTTTCAAAATAGGGTTTTTTGATAGATTTTTGATGAAAAATTTGAGTTTAGCATGGATTTTGATGAAAATTGAATGTTTGCAATTGATTTTCACTTAAAAATAGTGTTTTTTATGTATTTGGATTAAAAATTAGAGAATTTTATAGATTTTTGTTAAAAACTAGGGTATTTTTATACTATTTTCATTTATATTGTCTGATTTTAATTAGATTGATTTGTTTTTATATTTAATCAGGCATTATGGCTACATGTATATAAAATTAAAATTTTGTGCATTTCTAAAAGTATTCCTATTGGCAGACCTAAACATCTTCAATTAGGATCCTCAAATACTATATCTCATTTTTAGATTTTAAATTTAACAAAAATCAACCTCATCAGTCTAGGGTGCCAATTCCCTGTCCAATCAGTTTTGACAAAGATTTGGATCATAGTTCTATCTCTATGATTCTTATGTTGTTTTGGGTTTTGTGTGTGCAAATTATTTTAGTTTTTGTGACTATTTTGTGTTTTCCCTTCATTGTATGAGCATTAAATTGTTTTGAATCTTGTAGAAAATTTATGAGCTTCATGACCTTGTGTCACTTCACTAATACCCATGTGAGATGTAGTTGTAGACTTATGGCTTCCTATGTTGCAATCATAGCCAATGTTGAGCTTGATTCTTATAACTCTTTCACTCAACGTATTATGTCTACCCAATCCATCTTATATTCCCTCCCTAGTCCTACATTACCCATGTCTTTTTTGTAACCTAACATTTATGTGGACTTGGCATATGTTATTTCTAAGGTCCCCAATGATAATCTAGAATAATTGGATAAAGACCTACAATGAATTCAACAATTCTTAAGCATTGAACCTTTGGATGGAGAAGCAATCCCTCTTTTGGATAGCATTGGGAAGTTGGTAAATGATTAGGAAGGGATAGAAGTGTTACGTAGCCTAGCTAATATAGTAGATTCTAATATTCCTTTGGTAGCTAGTTTCACGAAATTTTTGACTAATGCTCAAAATCCTTTTGGAAAATAAGTTTCCTCTCCCACAATAATGCCTTCTATTCCCAACTTTACACCTCCAGTCATAGCATCAATGATGGAATATAACAATGGTTTAAACTCAAGCTTAGGAATTTCTAGTGGAAATTATAATAGTTTTGTCCCTTCACCTATAACACCTCCATATTCATCACCCCTCCTAAACATGAAATATAATATCCCACCATTCCTCCATACTAGTTCACCATACTTGAAAAACTCTCACAACATGTGGCCCAATGATTTTGTGATAAATCAACTTTTTTATTTAAAGCATGACATTATTACAACAACAAATTTCAAACTTAAACCAAAATCAAACCAATAGTAAACATCCAAAATACCTTACACATAGTTCATTAATGTTCACTATTTTAAATACACCTATACTGCAAAACATTGAAATACCTCGCTTTGGAAAGTACAATGGTAAAAAATATCCTAATAACCATTTGTTAGTTTTTACTACCTTGTGTAGAGACTTTATTTTTGAAGATTCACTCATAGTGAAACTCTTTTCTAGATCATTGAAAGATATGGCCTTGGATTGGTTTTGTTCATTTGTCAAACAATCAATTACCTCCTTTACACAACTCATTAGTGATTTCCTCCAACACTTTCAAGTGAACATCAGTCCTCAAGTTACATTAACAAATTTACTTCATTGTAATCAAGGACCTAAAGAGAAAATAAAAACTTTTATGAAATGCTACTAATCCCTTTATTTGAAATTCTCCTATAGTCTTCAAGATGTTGACATTCAAAGGGTGTTTATAGGTAACTTACAACCTAATATTCAAGATAAGAAATTGCTAATGAAATATCCATCCTTAACACGTTTTTGTATAACCCTTCATGATTATCGAATATCGATTAGTTGGTATGAAGGTACCCCTTCATAGGCTCCTATTGGTCAATCATATAAGTCATGCCTCAAAACAACTATCAATCATTTAAAAAGAAAAACAAAAAATTCATTACTTGATAAACATTCATGTCAAACTGCTCATAATATTGAGACAGAAGTAACTACTATAAACATAACTCTAGATATAAATTTAGGCCATGAGATAGGAAATTTTCATAGTTGTTTGATTCTCTCCATGTGATCATGTTGCAATTGTTAACAAGAATATGATTCAACTTCCTCCAATTAGTCATATTCAAACAATTAAACCTTTACCACCAAACTTTAATGCAAAAACATTTTTTCAATATCATGCATTACACCTCGACATGATATGGAAAGATGTAAGCATATTTATAACCAAGTGCAAGACCTCATTCTAATCAAATCCAGTTGGATGACCTATTAATGACAAAGGAAATAAATTGGTTTTTTCACCTAATCAATACTTACAAATATTTACAAGCCCATTGCCAATTCATTCAACAAACTTTGTTCAATACAATGATAATGAAGAAGATGATAATGATTTTTCCATCTTTATAAACATTATTAATATTCAAAATCATAAAGGAAAACCAATATTTTGTTTGACATTTCTTTTATAGATATTGATTCTTCTATAACTACACTTTCGATGGTCTTCTTTATATCAAGTTTGCGGAAACCCGAAAAGGGGAATACTCATTGATCCATGTACATAGTGAATATGATCAAAAGAGTTGTATACATACATGAACTTTATGCGGATGATTATGAACAATCAAAAGCATGATTAAAAGCTCATGATGGTTATGGCTTCCTATAATTGGTTTGATAACTCTCGGTAGAGGTTGGACCTAAATAGTTGGGTGGTTTTTGATAGATTTTTATGAAAAATTTGAGTTTAGCATGGATTTTGATGAAATTTGAATGTTTGCAATGGATTTTGACTTAAAATAGTGTTTTTATGTATTTGGATTAAATTAGAAAATTTTATAGATTTTTGTTAAAACTAGGTTTTGTTGGATTTTTAAAAACTAGGTATTTTATAATATTTTCATTTATATTGTCTAATTTTAATTAGATTGATTTGTTTTTATATTGAATCGGGCATTATGGCTCTTGACAATAGTGCACCAATTCCACCACCTCCACCACCTCCACCTCCTCCACCTCCACCTCCACCTCCTGCACCTCCACCACCTCCACCACCACCACCTCCACCACCTCCATAGCCAACAATTCAAGAATTAATTTTTGAAAAATTGTAACAATTAAGGGGCATTTCTAAAGTTTATATGAGAGTCCCTCAATTATCTTTGATGTCAAACACAATGAATGAAATAATTAAAAATATAGAAACCCTCTCCTCACAACATAATGCCTTTCATTCATGGCAAGAAGACATGAGAGAATATTATGCATGTGGATTGTCCTATGATGATGTGAAAGATCTTGGAATAAGCAAAGCCCAAATAGCCTCTTTATTTGTTAACCCCCGCACTGGTTTGCCAATTAATGTTAATAAAACAAAACTTTCTATAAAATGGTGCACTCATAGAGACATCGTAGAAAACTTTTGGGATCGTTGGTGTATGGTTTTTTTGAAACCATTGAACAACAATTTGGATGTACCATTTTACTTTATAAAAAAATTATATGCTTATTTTGTGTTAGGGCATCATGTCAATTACTTTGACATTAGACCCTTCCAAGGCGTTGGTGGAGATATGCCCCAGGATGGAGCAGGGGCAGTTAGAGTAATACCCCGCCCACATGTTCCCCTCCCTCGCCTTCCTCTGCCACCTCCAGTATACCATCTAGATATTATGCAGGATGCAGCCACACAGACTATCCACACTATTCACTCTTTGAGTGGTCTTTTGGTTTCGCATGCTTCTACAGTAGCTCAACCACATTCTGGTGATGTTGGTGATGGCTCGAGTGTTGTTGCATCATCCTCGTCAGGTCCACATATTTTTGTACCACATACTTTCTCCATGTGCTACCAAATATGCTTGGGTCCTCTTGTACAGCCTGCCGAGCATCCCCTAGACACTTCCGATTATGAATTCCATGATGTGGACATTATAGATCAGACGCAGGGGAGTGGAGCACACCATACAGAGTCCTCTCCTGCTAGATAGGGGGACATTGGAATAGTGACACAGGTAAAATTTAAGTTGTGAATTCATAACTTGCATTTGTTTTTAAATGAATATTAATAAGAGATAGTATAATGTACTAATATTTATTTACATGGTCTATTTAGTTGATGATGGAAAAAGGTAGTGGATGATTTTGAGGGTTTAATTTAACAGATATATAATACTCATTTACATTTATTTTTGTATACTTTCTTGTCCTTTGGCTATCATTAAAATGAAATTGTATAATAACTTATATGTTTATATCTTATTTTCCTCTTGTAAGGAAATACCTTATCTGTGAGTGCAGCCTTGTCCAAATTATGGAAGTGTAATGTTGGATAAGGGCAAGGTAATTGAACTCAAATTTGATTGAATTAAGAATTTTAAGATCTTATATTGATTATACATATATTGACATAGATTGGTAGTTTCATATATACTTGTCACTTTTATGTGCAGGGAATTATGAGCTGTACATCATTGTTGACAAGTGACACAATGCTCGAAGCAATACATATTGGAACACTTGAAGGAGTAGGTGTTGAAGCACCTCAAGGAAGAGGTGTCGAAACACCTAAAGGAGATAAAGAAAAAGATCAACCTAAGGAAGTATGTGTTCATTTTATTTTGTGTTTGGTATTTATATGTTCCTATTACTGACAATTGTATGCTAACTTGGATCACTTTTATGTTTTTGTTCACCTATATAGATTGAAATTAGAAGATGGTTTGGCGGTTCTTTGAGAGGGGCATATTCTAGAACTCCTGACCCCTTGAAGAGACGGATATTTTAGGTAACCAAGATTACAATTTTAGAATTCAATTATAATTTAATGTATATTGATTTTGATGTTAATTATTAAATTTTAAATTATATAGTATAACTAATCTCAATTGTGGTTTGACTTTTTCTTATGCAGCTACCTTCAGAGGCAACAAGTGCTTCAAAGAGGCTCCATTTTGATGATCCACCAGTAGTTTAGAATGAGATAGACATTTTGGCATGTAAATATTGAATAGATACCGAGATGCCATATGCCACATATTGTAAAATTTTGTTTGAGTTGGCGTTGATGCCATTTTTGTATATGGACATAAACTTGATTATTGGATAATTTAATATATAGAAGTTGACAATCAAAATTTAATTGCCTCTTCATGTGCATAATTAAACTCTTTGAAATTTTAATCAAGTGAGCAATGGTTAAATATCTTGATGTACAATAGCATAAAAAGAATGGTTATATTATGTAGTTTATTCATATTGTTGATTACATTGCATTGCACATCTTTCAAACTCAAAGCATTACCTCACATTGCATAAGTAACAACTAGATGCTGATAGATGAAAAAATTTCAATTACAATATAGTTTTTACAAAGTCAACATAAGCAATTATGCAATTACTTCATAGTACATAACTAATAATTAAAAATTTATTCATATTATTGATTACATTACATTACACATCTTTCAAACTCAAACCATTGCTTCACATTGCATAAACATCCACTCCAAGCACCTATCCTTCATGTACCTGCCTTTTAGCTCAGTCAAATAAATGCTAGGCACTAATTTTAGTTAGTCTTGTCAGTATAGGTGCCTATTCTCATCCATCATGCCACTCAAAACATCATTTTAGATCCTCCCAGGCACCATTTTTACCTGTTGCTCACTACTTCATGACTACTAGGCACACTTTCAAAAGCCTCATGTCGCTAACTCACCTTCCAGTTAGGTGCATGTTTTGGCTGATGCTCTATAAAAGACCTCTCCTTCTGCCACTTAATGTTGATAAAGAATATACCTAGGCACCCTTTTATGTATACTTTGATACTACAAATGAATGCCAACTAACTTTTAGGTAACTTTTTCTCATTGTCATCGTTTGTTCAGTCCTATATTTCTACTATATCTGCCTTGGAATGCTTTTTAGTGGATTGATAAGTCACTATGACAAGATCAGATAGAAGTGACATACTAGAAAACTATGAAATGTGCAAATATGAAAATTAAAATAAACAAAGAGTATAACTTTATCTTTGAAGATACTTTAGCAGGTTGGAAACATGAATACCAATGCTACAAATAATTTTTTCTTTCACTGCCAAGCAAAACACAGCATGCTGAAACATTCCAACACAATGACAAAGGCATGCCACAGATATAATGGAATCATCTTTATATATGCACTAACAGATACCTAGACTTTCAAATTAAATTAATTAACCCATGCAAAAACAAAATCACAAGAACTCAAGAGCACACAAATTAGTCACTCACACACAAACTGTAACCAAGCTAGCTTATGAGATTCAAGAAAATAGGTGTAATAAGAAAACCTTCATAGTGATTTAACTCGAAAATTTGTTTTCGATCCACCAATTCACCAGAGCTTCCATCATTCTTTCCCTTTTCTTCATATTCCATAACATGATATGGTTCTTTTTTCAACCCCTTTTCTCTACCCCTTTTCGTTTGATTTTGATCTTCTAGGTTCTTATTGTGTATGTTATTACTTGTATTTTCATTATTTTCCAGAGATGGTGATGGTTCCTTCTTTAATGTAGTTGGCCTCCCTCTTTAAACCCCTTTCTTTCCCATTGCTTTTACTAGCATAGCTTTTGATTCTATAGTCACTATCAGGTTGAACAAGAGGAGCAAGTAAACAAACATAATTTGCAATCTTTCCTTCCTTTATTTATTTCATTACCCCAGTTACTACTTTCAAATTTGACTAAAACATTATTCAAAATTCAACGTATATGGTATAGTACAATGTGGCACGAAAATGAATCTCTGCTTCATACAATATAATAATCTACTTCAATTGGAGTCCAGTATAAAATATATTAAAGGAGGACTATATCTAATAAGAACAAGATAGAGATTAATAACTTGGGTGAATCACTTGTAACCAAACTCAACAGCCCAAGGGAAGACTTTCCAACAACCCATAAAAATGTTCTATAATATCATGAAAAAAGTAAAGCATCAGTAAGTCAAGGATCTTATTATATTGCATAGTAACAAGGCTCTTCTTATATTGATCTTATAATTATTGTAAGCATAAGGCTTCAAGGATCTTATTATATTGCATGGTAACAAGGCTCTTCATTCTTCTATGGAGAGACATCATCTACATTTGCAACGGAGGCTTGATGCTTAGGTCTATCTGAACAATGTTTGGAAAAGTGACCAAACTTATCACACCTAAAGCATTGAATTTTATCACTTCACAATGAAGGTTTGGACAATGAAGCTCTTTTATTTGGGTTGCAGATCAAACAAACTAAAAAAAGAGACAAGGGGTCAGAAGTTCTAATCTACTTCCTAAGAATTCAAGGGACGGTATTGACTTGGTGAAACGAAACCAAACTTTGTTTCACCACGCAGGAATCAAGCCAACTATGCAAAGCCATTGCAATCTTCAAGGAATTAAAGTTGCAAAGCGGTGCCACTTTCATTTGGAAACTCATACGACCAAACAGACTATTCTAATGCATCTATATGGGTACGTTTATGCTAGGGATGGTCCTCTTTTGCACCCAAATACGCTGAATCACTTCGCGCTACATTGAACCGGCGATTTCCCTTAAGAGTCCAAAGTGCTAAAAGGCAGCAATATTTGAAGGGCTATTTCTCAGAGACCGTGGGGCATACAAACACTCTATCAAAGGCTACATCATCGTGTTGGGACCATCTATGAAAACCTCTCTCAGTTTTTGCTATCTCAGAGGCGTTTTCCAATGGTGATGACTTTTCAAATGAGGGAAAAGTTGCCAGATGCAAGCAGTGTAAAGTTGCAAAGTGGTGCAACTTTCATTCCGCAACTCGTACAACCAAATGAACTATTCCAACACATCCGTATGGGTATGTTTACACTAGGGATGGTCATCTTTGTCACCCAAATACGCCGAATCACTCCGAGCTACATTGGACTAGCAATTTCCCTTCAGAGTCCAAAGTGCTAAACGCAGCAATATTTGAAGGGCTATTTCTCTACGAGGAGACCATGGAGACATCTGGAACCTCTTGTTAGGGCTACATGATTGTGTTGTGACCATATCTGAAAACCTCTCTCAGTTTTGCTATCTCGGAGGTGTTTTCCAATGGTCATGACTTTTCAGATGAGGGAAAAGTTGCCAGATGCAAGCAGTGTAAAGTTGCAAAGTGGTACAACTTTCATTCCGCAACTTGTACAACCAAATGGACTATTCCAACATGTCTGTATGGGTACGTTTACGCTAGGGATGGTCCTCTTTTGCACCCAGATATGTTGAATCACTCTGAGCTACATTGGACCAGCGATTTCCCTTAAGAGTCCAAAGTGCTAAAAGGCAACAATATTTGAAGGACTATTTCTCGGAGACCATGGGGCATACAGACACTCTATCAGAGGCTACGTGATCGTGTTGGGACCATCTACGAAAACCTCTCTTATTTTTTGCTATCTCAGAGGTGTTTTCCAATGGTGATGACTTTTCAGATGAGGGAAAAGTTGCCAGATGCAAGCAGTGTAAAGTTGCAAAGTGGTGCAACTTTCATTCTGCAACTCAGACAACCAAACGGACTATTCCAACACGTCTGTATGGGTACATTTACGCTAGGGATGGTCCTCTTTTGCACCCAAATATGTCGAATCACTCCGAGCTACATTGGACCGGCGATTTCCCTTAAGAGTCCAAAGTACTAAAAGGCAGCAATATTTGAAGGGCTATTTCTCAGAGACCGTGGGGCATACAAACACTTTGTCAGAGGCTACGTGATCATGTTGGGACCATCTACAAAATCCTCTCTCAGTTTTTGCTATCTCGGAGGCGTTTTCCAATGGTGATGACTTTTTAGATGAGGGAAAAGTTGCCAGATGAAAGTAGTGTAAAGTTGCAAAGTGGTGCAACTTTCATTCCGCAATTTGTACAACCAAACGGACTGTTCCAACACGTCCGTATGGGTACGTTTACGCTAGGGATGGTCCTCTTTTGCACCCAAATATGTCGAATCACTCTGAGCTACATTGGACCAATGATTTCCCTTAAGAGTCCAAAGTGCTAAAAGGCAGCAATATTTGAAGGGCTATTTGTCAGAGACCCTAGGGCATATAGACACTCTATCAGAGGCTACGTGATTGTGTTGGGACCATCTACAAAAACCTCTCTCATTTTTTGCTATCTTAGAGGCGTTTTCCAATGGTGATGACTTTTTAAATGAGGGAAAAGTTGCCAAATAAAAGTAGTGTAAAGTTGCAAAGTATTGCAACTTTCATTCTGCAACTCGTACAACCAAATAGACTGTTCCAACACGTCCGTATGGGTACGTTTACACTAGGGATTGTCCTCTTTTGCACCCAAATATGTCGAATCACTCTGAGCTACATTGGACTGGCGATTTCCCTTAAGAGTCCAAAGTGCTAAAAGGCAGCAATATTTGAAGGGCTATTTCTCGAAGACCATGGGGCATACAGACACTCCATCAGAGGCTACGTGATCATGTTGGGACCATCTAGAAAACCTCTCTCAATTTTTGCTATTTTAGAGGCATTTTCCAATGGTGATGACTTTTCAGATGAGGGAAAAGTTGCCATATTCAAGTAGTGTAAAGTTGTGAAGTGGTGCAACTTTCATTCCGCAACTCGTACAACCAAACAGACTATTTCAACACGTCTGTATGGGTACGTTTACGCTAGGGATGGTCCTCTTTTGCACCCAAATATGCCAAATCACTCCGAGCTACATTGGACTGGTGATTTCCCTTAAGAGTCCAAAGTGCTAAAAGGAAACAATATTTGAAGGGTTATTTCTTGGAGACCGTGGGGCATACAGACACTCCATTGGAGGCTATGTGATCATGTTGGGACCATCTATAAAATTTTCTTTTGGTTTTTGCTATCTCAAAGGCGTTTTCCAATGGTGATGACTTTTCAGATGAGTGAAAAGTTGCCAGATGCAAGCAGTGTAAAGTTGCAAAGTGGTGCAACTTTCATTCCGTAACTCATATGACCAAATAGACTGTTCCAACACGTCTGTATGGGTACGTTTACGCCAAGGATGGTCCTGTTTTGTACCCAAATATGTTGAATCATTTTGAGCTACATTGGATCAGCAATTTCCCTTAAGAATCCAAAGTGCTAAAAGGCAGCAATATTTGAAGGGTTATTTCCCGGAGACCATGGGGCATACAAACATTCCGTCAAAGGCTACGTGATCATGTTGGGACCATCTACAAAAACCTCTCTCAATTTTTGCTATCTCAGAGGCGTTTTCCAATGGTGATGACTTTTCAGATGAGGGAAAAGTTGCCAGATGCAAGCAGTGTAAAGTTGCAAAGTGGTGCAACTTTCATTCCACAACCTCGTGATGACCAAATGGATTGTTCCAACATGTTCAGAGTGGGTACGCTTTATGCCGTGGATGGTCTTCTTTGTAATTGCAAGTGATGTGCTGCCAGATCAAGCTTGTGCAGGTTATAACATCATCTTTAATTGTAATTGTGTTGTGCAGGTTATAACAACGTCATCTTTAATTGTAATTGTCATCTTAAATAGTATTACAATATAAAAATAATAATAAAACCATGTTCTAAAAAACTACCATCAAAGTGATAGTTATATGATAAAAGAATCTAGTTTTATTCATTATGTTGAGATCAACTCTTTTCAATATGTTTATGCCACATGCTATTATTTATTCAATACACCTACAAACCTTTTATTGTGCAATCACAAAAGCAAGAGGTTTGAATAACATTATATCTTACAGTTTAAACTTCTTTCCCTGTAACTTTAGGAAGCCTTGGTAAATTTAATACCTTGACTAGATGACTAAGATACATATTATAACCTAATTTTTAATGATTTGTGTTTTCTAATACATTTAGATAACATCAAGGGATATTCTATTATCAAATTATAACATGTATGGTGCACTCTTCTATGTGACGAGCATAGTAGATGTCAAAGTTATATATGAACTTAATGAATGTAATTTATTATATATGTAAATAGAGAGATTACAAACCCTGCCCAAACGAAAATACCCCTGTTAAGAACCAGAAATAGGCAACCTCTCAAGTAGCTCGACACTACAATAAGTTACTATCGAATTGTCTCACTACACAATTATTCCCTTCTTACATTGTTTCACATTTCAAAATTGAAATTTTACAAAATTTTCCTATTGGAGGCATTTAGGGCACAGTCTTCCACAAGAGTAGTACATTCATGTTTTGGACTGACAAGCACCTGTACAAACCATCAAGCTAGTAGTTAAAATACATACAATAGAAAAGATGCTTAGAATAACTAATCTATATTACTGTAATCTTTTGCATACCTCTCTGAAAGGATCAAAGCTGGCTATTGTAGTAGCAGGTCCATGATCAATCGTGCCAAAAATATCACAAAATTTGTCAAATGAGAAATCTATATTGTCACAATAGAAAAGATGGTTAGATTAACAAATCTATATTAATCTAAACAACTTGAATGATGATGAATTGGTAATGCAAACTATAAAAAATGCTTAGAATAACCAATCTATATTACTGTAATCTTTCGCATACCTCTCCGAAAGGATCAAAGCTGGCTATTGTAGCAGCAGGTCCATGATCGATCATGCCAAAAATATCACAAAATTTGTTAAATGAGAAATCTATATTGTCACAATAGAAAAGATGGTTAGACTAACAAATCTATATTAATCTAAACAACCTGAATGATGATGAATTGGTAATGCAAACTATTAAAAATTCTTAGAATAACCAATCTATATTACTGTAATCTTTCACATACCTCTCCGAAAGGATCAAAGCTGGCTATTGTTGCAGCAGGTCCATGATCAATCGTACCAAAAATATCACAAAATTTGTGAAATGAGAAATCTATATTGTCACAATAGAAAATATGGTTAGACTAACAAATCTATATTAAATTATAATGAACTTAACCATAATGAACCTAAGCATTTTACCTTCCATTCTTGAAAATGCTATTCAAGTGTGATTCCTCGAAGGGTCATCTCTTTGCTTAAGAGTATCCAATATTGCTCCAAGCGATCAGCATTACTATGTCCATAGTTTTTGTCTTTGGTCTAGCATGATGCCCTAACAACATAACATTTAGATGCTATAACAAGGTGTGAATATATGATAATGGTTTTGTGTTTCTCATAGTCTTCAAATGTAGGTATTCCATTCTTTCTAATCATATATGTTTGCAACCAAGTTCCTACAACCACAACTAAACCTGTAGGAAACATGAACCCATCATCATCTTCCATCGGTTGTGTTAGCTTATGCTTTACCTGCACACATCGAGCCAACCAATAGTCTGATCTCTCTTCATTCCCCTGTGGTGCAAAAACTGCAAAAACATGTCCTAGTTGTAGTAGATTTGAAAGTTGGTTGTAATCAATGGAACTTTCCATTATGTCATTTCTCATGGATATTGTTTGAGATAATGGAGTTAGATACTATGGAACCCATGTATCCACCCACTCACTTGAATCACATTTATCCCACTTGTACTTAATATAACTCTAACAAAAACAAGCCAAATCTCATGTCCAAATGGTCCATGTGCTTGCATCTGAGCTTTGAAATGAATGCATCTTTGAAGAATCTTTGATTGTATGACAATCCAATTTGCCTCCCACTGTACCCTCCTCAACCAACCAAAATTATTTGTGCACTGTTGAATCAAGTGTCCCTCCCTGTGACAATGTTGAACTACACCAATCAACAATAGAATGTGCATCACTAAATTTTTCTCCTAAACTCTTCAATTTCTGCTTAACTAGAGCTCTTTTTACACATGCACCTGCTCCATCATGCTCCCCTTTCCCATGCCCAACTTCAAAAAAACTCCAAATATGAGGTACATCCCTCTCTACATGCATTCTACTCAACCAATAAAACATATGAGCATTCTTGAATTGACCTGTGCAGTTATCTGACCAAATGAGATGTCAGCCCACTGTTGTATCATGCTCCTGCAAGAACTCAAAAAAATTCTCAAAATAATGTTGGATATACTTGGATGAGTGAGATCTATCATCACTCATATAAAAATGATACTCTCTTATTATCTTTCGATCCTCCTTTGTACTATCATGTGCATGTCTAAATGTTATGTGGACATATATAGAAATTTGAATGGAATTGTAATACTAAGATTGCACCTCATTTTTTGGTTGCAATGTGTAGTTTTCTGCAAAATCAACCACTGATATAATAGTGCCAATCAGAAAAGAGTCCTTACATAGTCTAAATTGTTGATCCAACCACTAAAACCTATGACTA
>VDFB02000015.1:501779940-501807950 GCA_007258455.2 Sequoia sempervirens
ATAAACAATGCTAAGCAAGAGTAAACGAAAAACAATGATACCAAAAACCATGATCATAATAAACAAAGAAATGAAAGAAAAATAGAAAACACAAAAAAAGATACATACCCGAAACCCGTGGAAAATGGAAGAAATTATGAGCAAAACCCTAGAAAAATTAGAACTTGTGTTCTCTAAACGAGATCAGGGAGTATGCGAACTTGAAGGAATGAAGAAAAAAGTAATAAAATCAAAGGTAAAAAGGGATTTAAAACCCATTAAAAACCACATTAAGAGCACATTAAATGACACTTGTGTGAAATAGGGAGTGTAGTCACACTGAAAATCAACACAACTACATCACTTAATGCAATTTACAAACAAGATGCAAGAGCACTAAAAATCAACACTCTTGCACATGTAGGAAATAAATACTAACTTTGAAAACTAATTTTTTTTAATTTTTGACTTTTTGCAAATTTTGAAAAGGGAAAAAGTTAAATGCTTGAAATGACTTTTTGAGGACTTGGACCACACATGAGGGCAAGTAGGATTTTCCTCATTTTTTGTTCTTAGAGGACATGGGTTATGAAATAGACAGGTTTTTTAGGGGTTGTCTCACGAATTGAGCATAGTTGAATTCAAGGATAACAAAAGATGAAGATCATTGTGAGTATCACTAAACCAAAGGTCATAAGACATCTAACTGCATGAGACCCAAACATGTCATCCAAGACCTCATAGATCAAGGTGAGGTGAATATCAATCAACCCATGGAAACATTGACCTAGGAATATACAATAACTTGATGTTTGATCATGGTAAAAGTAATGATTCTAGAAAAGGGAAGGTTTATAACCAATTCAATCACACCTATGATAATGTTGTAGGAACATGTGATAATCACATCTCTGTAATTACTATACAAGGACCTAATCATGAGTGTGGATTCACCACATGACAAGGAAATTTTACCATTCAAGGAGCCCCTTTACAACCAATATTACCATCAAATTCAAACCTTATAGACTATATTCCATTAGACCGACTTAAGAAAACACTTGCCTAGATATTCATCTTAGAACTTTTGAAGACTTCTCTAGCACATAAGGAAATCCTAGAAAAGGCCCTTTCATCATCATTTTTACCTACTAATATTGATATCAAGAAATTCCAAGCTATGGTTGGACATATCGCATCCACCTATCAACTCACATTAATTGAAATTGACCTCCCATCGCAATCATTCCATAACCATGCATTACATCTTGAGGTCTACATCCATAAGAACAAAGTCAAAATATTCTTAATAGATGGAGGTGTAGGCTTAAATATTTGTACCCTTCAACTAATAAAAAACCTAGGCTATTATGAGGATGTTATTTAAAAATAAAAAGGCATCAAAATTTGAGCCTATGTTAACAATGAATGGAATTCAAAGGGAACAATAAAACTACCCATACAAGTAGGGCTGACAATTGCAGAGACATGACAATTCTTGGATCTTTACTTTCCCTATAACATCCTTCTTGGTCACCCATGTATTCATTCCATGTAGGCCATAGCATCCACATATCACCAATACATAAAATTCTTATATGATAACAAAGAGATAACAATCCACAGTGATCCTAAGTCCTACTACTGCAAGAGTATGGAGAAAAAATATTACGAAGTGCTAAAAGTACCCAAGAACGATGATGTCCCATTACCCTCTTCTTAATATTTTGACTCATCAACATTAGCATTTACCTCAGTATCTACATCAACAATACAACAAACTATCCCAGAGATCAAGCTACTAATCAAGGATAACAATTGTGGTGATTACAACCTAAAAGACTATTTTGTTGTGGGAGAACTTCCACTTTCTCCTAGAACTTATGGTAAACCACAACATATTGAGAAGGTGAATAAGACAATCAAAATGGCCCCCCACACCTTCACAATATGGGGAAATCTTAATACATAAATCATAGATGAAAGTGACATCTCCAAATGGGTATATTGGAATGAACAAGAAGAACCTCCTATTCCAGTGGACACAAATAAAAAAGGTTTACAACTAATGAAAAGCATGGGGTACACAGGAATAGTTGGACTTGGTCTAAATTATCAAGGCATGTGTGAACCTATTATCCTTTCAAATCACATAAAGAATATTGTTCTTGGTTAAACCTCAAGAAAAAATGTAACCCATCTTGTCAAGGATACTTTAATTGAGGGAGACAAAACTTCATCTTGGTTAAATACATCTAATTTCAAAGACATCAAAAAATTGCCCTTTTGCATCACCAACCTATTTGAACATGTAGAAAGTGTGAGCACTTTGCAATATATTGATTTCATCATGTAAAACTTGATAGGTGGATTAGATTTTGGTGTTCCAACATTCTATTAGGGTCCTTCAAGTCATTTCTCATGTATTAGTGTCATATTTTACAAGCAAATGTGGAAAATGTAAAGTTGTCAACAAATATTGATTAAATTGCACAATTATGTAAAGGTTGTATTAGGAAGTTGAAGGGACATTTGGGCTGTTAGGTCATTTAAAGGCAGTTAGAAGGCTAAGAGTTAGTTGTTTTTCCTTTAAAAAGGCTTTTGGAATGCATTGCAACTTCAAGGGTGGTTGAATAAAGAATAAGTTCAAAGAATATCTCTGATTTTTAATCATTTTTCTTCAGAAATCTGGCATTTCCAGGCACTGTACGGAATTGTACAGCCTTGAAGGCATGGTAGAATGGTTGGATACGGTAATACTCTCAATCACCTTCCTGTTACATCAAGTTTCATGTGTTTTAGTTAAGATTTATGTGAGTTATTGTGGATTTACTTCAGACTGCTAAAAACCCTCACTAGGGTAAACAGGGACTTTGTAAATTGTGTTTCTCTTAAGCCTTCCAATAAAAATGGCTAAGAATTGGTGGGAATCCTCTTAACAGCATCTAGTTCCATATGTTTGTGGTTTTAGCATGAATGGCTAAGAGTGTTGTGTGATACATTGGGATCCTTTGACTGGTTTTTCTTAGTATTCAGTCTGAGACAGAATTGTTAAGGAAACCTGACCTAGGGTTTACAAAATTTGATATATGGGAATGAACTTTTAATGGTGAATAAAGCTTGTGCAGGTCCAAAATAATGTGTTTCAAAGGTTGGAAAAGAGTAATCAAGGTCAGAGCTGGGATATTCAATAAAGCCCTAATGTGTTGAAGCCTATTTAGGCTTGTTTAGCAGCGAGTATAGTTAAGTTTGAACCAAGTACTCCAAAGAAACTTATACTGATTTGTAGTTATGTTTTAGAAACCTGTAAATGGTATCCAAACTAATGAATACAGTCTAAAATGAAGCCTTGAATGAAGAGATACTTCTGACAGTATGCATTGGGTATGCTACAAGGAATTAGGACAGTCTATAATGAAATGTTGTAAATGTGAATGGTCTGCATTGTGGGGGTTAGGAAAGTATTTGTTTGTTATTTTGACTCAAATGAAGGTGAATTATGCATTAGTTTGATATGGCTATGCCTTTGAAGACAAAAGTTAAAGTTTGTAGATTTATGACCTATGAGGGCCATTGTACCAAAAGGAGGACAGTCATAACAAATTGAAACATTTGAAAGGACAGGCTTTGTACAAAGTTTAGTCTTGTTAATTGAACTCATTGAAGGTGTTTCAAGTCGTTTATTGATTGTTGGTGTCTTGAAATTTGAAGTTTGTGGTTGTGATCCAAAAGGTGCCATGGTCATACATTGGAAGGCAGTTTGTAAACAAAATGGTTAGAAGGAATTTAGTTGGTTGAATCAATCATTTTCGAGATGCTAAAGATGTGTTGAAGGATATGATAAAGGTAGGAACTCCTATTTTTAATTGTTTGTGATGATTTATAGGGAAATATAGTTGAATAAGTGTGTCAAAAGAAGGGAAGTTAAAGATGTTTTGAGTTAGTCAGTCAAATGGAGATCGTAAAAGTGTTGTTTTCTTCCTCTGATCTTGCATCAGAACATGCCTCTATCTTCATGATTATTACATCCTTCATCCTCTCACCAATACAATGAACTAAAACTTATTTATCCTACATCAACCTGGGAAACAACAAGGACCACCAATTCTATATTTGTTCAAAAATGATGAGGTTATCTCTGAATTTATGGGACTTTGGGACCGCATACCTTTTGGAGACCACAAAGCAAGATTCAACATTGAACTAGACACACAAGCATACTATGGTGATACAATTGAATCCCTCAATTGTAAAACTAAAAAATTAAAAATCAAGACAAGGTCTCTAAGTGAAAACCACAATGTGGCCCACTTTCTAATCACAAAATAGTAAAAAAAAGATGAACTGGCTGCTAGGAAAATCTCTTTGGAGGCACCTAAGGATGAAGGATTCAATCTACCTGGTGTTGCTATATAGATCAATAAAATTATTAGTACTTGTAGAATCATTTCAACCAATCATCGTGGGCACAATAGAGTGCACCTCAAGTCACATTCTATGCATCTTCATTAGATGATGAGGAACAAAACAACCTAGCAACCTTTCTTAGAGAAAAAAAATTATATTTTCTTTTCTTGGTTGTACATAAATATGCTAGGGTTAGATACATCATTGGTTGTACATCACCTCACAGTGCATTTTCATGTAAAACCGTTCAATAAAAATATAAGAGAAATACATCCACAGATCACACTATTAGTCAAGGTGGAATTATAGAAGCTTCTTTTTGTAGGTTTTATAAGGCCAATCGACTATCTGGAGTGGGTTTCAAACCTGGTTCCAACCTCAAAACCCACTAGAGGCATCAGGATATGTACAAAATTTAGAGATTTAAAAAAGGCATGTCCTAAGGATGACTTTCCTCTTCCCAACATAGATATCATCATAGATCGGACAGCTGGTCATGAGATGCTTTCTCTCATGGATGGATTCTCTAGGTATAATCAAATAATGATAGCTAAAGAAGACAACCACAAGATAATGTTCACATATTTTTAGAGAACCTATTGTTGTAATGTGATTCCATTTGGTCTCAAGAACATAGGAGCCACTTACCAAAGAGAAATAACCTTGATATTTCATGACATGTTTCATAAAATCCTAGAGAAATATGTGGATGATATCCTATATAAAATCAATAACAAGGAAAGAACATCTAGAAGTGCTAACTAAAAATTTTAATAGGCTTGAGAGTATCAAGTGAGCCCTAAATCCAAAAAATTATGTCTTTGGATTCACTAGATCGATAAAATTTTGGGGTACATTGTATCATAAAGGAGAATAAAAGTGGACCCTACCAAATTCAAAACAATCATGGAAATTCAACCACCTAAGACCCTCTAACAACTTTATAGCCTACAAGGAAAGCTTCATCCCATCATAAGGTTTATTTCACAACTAGAAAACAAGTGCCACCCATTTACCCATCTTCTCCATAAGGGTGTGGATTTCAAATGGGATCAACATTGTGAACAAGACTTCCAACAACTAAAAGACTATCTAGCTACACCACCCATCCTAATGATGCCAAAAGTGGATAATCCATTAATACTATACATTTTAGCAACCTCAACAGCTCTAGGTGCTCTCCTAGCACAACATGATTGGACAAGTAAAGAGAGAGTTATCTATTATATTAGTATGACCTTGGTGGGATATGAATTAAACTACACATCATTTGAAATAGTTTTCCTAGAAGTAGTGTTCACTTCCCAAAAGATGAGACACTACATGCCCTCTCATCAAATAAAAATTATATCCAAGGTCGATCCACTCAAATATTTTCTATCAAAATCTACTCTCATAGGTCACTTGGAAAAGTGGATGATGATCATTAGTGAATTTGATATACATTATGTTGATTAGAAATCCATCAAAGGATAGGTCATTGTAGATTAGCTAGTAGAATCCCTAGTCTATGAAGAAAATCCCTAGATCTTAAAATTTCTAAATGAAATAGTGTTCAGTCTCACCTCAATGAATCAATAAAAATTATACTTTGATGGTTCATATACATAGCATGGATCCAAAGCAGGCATTCTATTCATCACCCTGCAAGGCTATTGCATCCCAAAATCATATAGGTTAGTGTTTCCATGCACGAACAACATAGCTGAATACAAGGCCCTCATCGTAGGGTTGAGGATTGTAGTCTAGTGGAAAATACAAGAACTCAAAGTCTATGGTGACTCCCAAATGATAGTGAAGTAGGTCAATGGTGATTACCAAACCAAAGATGATAAACTGATGTCATTTAAGAAAATGGTGGATAGCTTCATGGATTAATTCATCAATATCACATTTGAGTGAATCCTGAGGATCAACAACCCACCAATGGATGCAATGGCCAACATTGAATCTTTGCTAGATATTCCACACAACAACCTAAAATGTGAGTTTCTTGTCAAGCAGCTTCTCATGCCAATTTTTGATATAGTTGAACCAGAATTTGTGTGTGAAATTGTCGGTCCCGGTTCCCCATGGTATCATGAAACTTTTACCTATCTCCATAGAGGCATCTTCACATTTGACCTTGCCCCCAACCTACAAAAAATGTTTATCCAAAGAGAATCCTAATTCATCCTTATGGGCAACACCCTTTACCAAAGAAGTCTCAAAGGAACGTTATTATGATGTCTTAACCAAGAGGAAGCTTCAACTACCTTGAAAGAGGTACACAAAGGAATTTGTGGGTCACATTTGAGTGGTGTAATCTTGGCTAAGAATTTCTTGAGAATGAGATACTATTGACAAACCACAGAGCAAGAAGCCAATCAATTAGTAAAAAAATGTTTACAATTTCAACATGGGGACCTCATCAATGCACCAATTCAAGAGCTTAGACCCATCACCACACCATGGCCTTTTTCATAATGGAGGCTCGATCTCATAGGTAAAATCACATTGACCTCAAATGGCCATAAGTTTATAATCACAATCACTGAGTACTTCACCAAGTGGATTGAGGCCATCCTTGTGACCTACATAACTAGAAATCGAGTATCCGAGTTCATTCTAAACTATCTCATCTATCACTATGGTGTTTCATATGTCATCATCACAAATAATGGAACACCTTTTAAAACTAGGATGTTCATGATATATGCAACCGATTTAATATCTAACATCACTTTTGAACCCATATTACCCCCAAGGAAATGTCCAAGCTTGTTGGGAATAAGGTGTCTCAACCTTAGAGTCCTAACATTGAATTATTTAATGTATTATTGTATTTATTTATTTTATTTAATTTCCTACAATGTCATGTCATTAATTGGACCCACTGGCTAGGTGGCATCCTCGTTGGAGGTGACTATATGACACATCTTCATCACAAGTGGAGGTAGGCGTCCCATCTTGGAATCATGGACCTAGGACAAGTGATGTCATTTTATGACATATTCTATGATGCGTCATAAGGTATATTTTGCATGGAGAAAGTGTGGTGCCTTAGTGGGGTATGAAAAAAGTGTTAGAGAATAAGTGTGATAGTCATGTTTGACTTATTCTTAGTTTGTTGAAATTGTTGTAAGTGTGACAAGATATTATGACACATGTTATGACAGATTCTATGACAGTTGTAAGGAATCTGTCATAACCCACTATTAGCATGAACTAGATGCCCAAGCTTGGAGAGATGTTTTGCATGTTATGACAACTATAAGAGGTGTAAGAGAATGTTGTACAAATGTCCAAATCATGCCTATGGTGTGAAATATTGTTGCCACATGGGTTTGGACGCCTAACCTCTTCTAGAAGCTTCTTCAAGCTTGTATCTTCTATAAATAGGATGCCTTGCATTGTAGAATGCATAGTTTGTTTGCAGGAATCAAAGTATTGTTGGATTTCCTTTAGAAGAGAAAGATGCAATCTCCATGTTAAGGTTGCAATCCTACAAGTGTATTGTAACCTTATTGTTGCAAATTAATACATTGGTTCGATGCTTTGGAGTGTGGGGTTTTTTACCCGAAAGGGTTTTCCCCATGTATATCATGTTTTCTTCTCTTCTATTCTTTGTGTTTCTCATTCTTGAAATGCTTATTTATATGTCGTTATGTTGAAATTTTCTTAGATCTGAAACTACATCAACTTTCCTAGAAGGGTTAATGCATGGGAAATTAAACTGTTTGTTTCCGCTTTAAGGCATGGTAGTATGTGCTTGTATCAAGATGATTATTATCTGATTTGTTTATAGAGACATAAGATATTGAAGGTGCATACTGGTTCTTGGAAGGATTTTTGAGTTCTTCGTTTCCTTCAAAGTTGAAGCTCTAACAAAACCATCATCAAAAATCTTAAAAATATTATTAATGATGCCGGGCCGGGATATTGGCACCTACAACTAAATCCCCACCCTTTAAGCATACCTTTCAAACCAACATTAGAAGACCAACTGGTGGTACACCCTATTCCTTGGTTTATGGAACCAAATCCATCCTGCTTATTGAGTTTGAGCTCCCATCATTAAGGATTTCATTACAACATATATTCACATACGAAGAATACAAGGTTTCAAGGTTGAATGAACTTGATTTTTTGGATGAACATCATTTGGAAGCTCTTAATCATCTTCAAGCCTACTACAACAAGCTCAAAAGAAGTTACAACAAAAATATCAAAGGTCGATGCTTCCAAGTAGGGGATCTTGTTCTGAAGGAAAACCAAAAGAATATGTTGGATCAAGACAGCAAGGGAAATTTTGAGTTGAACTCATTAGGTCATTTTTCCATCATAGCAAGTTATGGTTTAGGAGCCTATCAACTAGCAATACCTAAAGGGGAACCCTTGCAGGAACCAATCAATAGCATGAATCTCAAAAGGTTTTATGCCTAGCCCATGTGAGGGGTATTCTAAAATCAAAAAATCCAAAAAAAGTAGAAAAAGGTTCAATACAATAAAGAGAAAAATTATCCTCCAGTGAAAACCAATTTGTTGGTGCTTTGGACAAGTACCTTGGTGAAAATCGGGAAAATAGGAACCTTGTGTATATAAGCAAAATATCCCATCTGCCATAGACTCTTTTGTTTATCCTTCACTCATAATTAAATCATCCACTCATTTCATCCATCTCCTACTTATTTATCTCCTCCATCTTTGTTCATATCATAGCTTGGTATTCAATGAGTATCTATCCCCATTAGTACTATTTGGAATTCTCGTAAGGTTAGTTTGTTCTACCTATATTGAGGTAGTCTAACACATTAAACTGGGGGCATATTTCTATACTTGTGTCATCAGATCAGGTTCTTGTATGTTTCCTTAAGGTTATTCTTAAAATCTAAAAACATTTGAAACATGTCAAAATCCAAAAACATTCAAAATATGTCAAAATCCAAAAACATCTGAAACATATCAAAATCCAAAAACATTTGAAACATGTCAAAATCCAAAAACATCCAAAACATCTCGAAATACAAAAAACATTTGAAACATTCTCAATATCCAAAAACATCCAAATAGGTTCAAAACTCCATAAAAAGGTCTAAATGTATTAAAATAAAAACATCATTAGCCATCATGTGCTAATATATCACTCCAATAATCATGCTACGAAGCCTCTATGTAGTTATGTAGGAAAGGCCATCTTTGATGAGCCCTTGAGGCATATGTCTTTCCCTCCTTAGGTCTTGTTCTCTTGGAAAAATCTCTGAAAACTCAAAAACATTTAAAAAATGTGAAAACTAAAACACTTTGGAAAGCATCACACAAAACCCAAAACAACATCATAACATTTGAAAACCTAAAACATTCAAATAGCCCCAAAATACCAAAAATAGCCTCAAAACATTTTAAAATCTCAAAAGCATTAAAAAAATGAAAAAAAAATCACCCATACCATCTCACATTCATGCACAATAAAATTTTGACCGTAATAAATTGATTTTCATCTTCAATCTTTGGTAGCACAAATAGGAACAAATACAACAATTAGTTAAATACAAAACTTTCACTCAAGGTCCTAAGTCTTGATAATTGTCAAATTTGTCAGTTAACATTCATATCAACGGCCTATCAAATAGTTAGAATAAATCAACATCCAATCCATGTCTTATAGATAGATTTTTCATGTACAATAGACATCATCATTGGATATCACCCTAAAACAACTCATCCTTCAGCAAGAGATATGAGTAACATTGACAGTTTGTTCATCTTGATCTTTTCTTATGATTTATCTTATTGGTCCATTTTGATGATCTCTCAATGATGTCTCCAAAATTATTTAGAGAGAAAGGAATGGGGCATTGATCATTGCTTTTATTTGCTCTACTTGTTGGATATTCATGTAATACGACCTTGGTGAATACTTTCCTTGCATGTGCGAGAGTAGTCTCAAGTAAAACAATGGCTAGAACATATCAGGTTCATCATTATTTTTGTGTATTAGTTTCCTTACTTTGATGGCTTTATTATTTCACATGATCAAACAAGGTTTTTGTATGTCAAGTATGAACAAGGATACTTGGTATCTATTTGTAGAGTCAAATTCCATGCATTAGATACAACAACACCCTAGTTCTTCATACCTTGGTGCATCATGTCTATTCTCCATATCAAAAATAAGGATTTCTATTATGAAATTAATCCTAATACAAAAGAAAAAGTAGTATCATCTATCATATCTCATCACATATCCAATAAAATCTTGAATAATCATAAGTTTCTATCTCAATAATAAAATGCTAATCTATTATATCCATCTCATTCTTCTACTTCTATCCATGCTAACATTTCTATCTAGGCATCATTACATACAACAAAGATTATATAAATGCATCCATCCTACATTCATAAACCATTGAATATATCTCATAACATGTACATCCTACATAATCATCCCATATCATATGAAAAGCACAAAAAAAAAATCATCGATAACATTACATTCCATACATACTTCATCCACAAATCATATGCACATGCACATCATATCATAAGCATAATAAAGAAAATAACCATCATCCATCATCAAAGAATAGCATGCATCACATAAGTCATAAGCATGCAATAAGACATCATATATAAATGTCGCACCATCGATCATCCCACATATATATCAAAAAATGAATGCCAAGATACATATCAAAGTGTGTGATATATATCAAAGATATACATGAGTCTATCCATAGCCAATGAATGAGTATACATCAATATAAAAATAATATTTACATTGATCATATAGATATAAAAATAATATTTATAGACATAAAGAGTTATCCTTTTCTCCCTCAACTCAGAGAGGGCTGACATGGTGATGATCAATACTGACCACCTTAGGGACCCTGTCCTCCTGACTAGCCCACCAAACCACCCTTTGACATGTTGGGCCCCATGAAGCTCCTGCATGAATAAATTGGCAATAGCCTATGTGCTAGAACCTACATGTGGTACACTTTCCTATAATAGGTGGCCTCATCATGTATTTCCCTAATATCCTAGGCGTATCTAGCCAGTGGAACAATCTCTCTCTAGGCCTGAGATGTAGTCTCCAACTGTTTTCATCACACAATCTCTTGTGCCAATTGCAGCTCTATCTATTGTGTATGGGTCACCTCTACATCTAGCTATGTTTGGAGTTTATCTCACTCATGTTTGAACCCATATCTCTCCTGGCAGGCTTGGTCTCTCTCATGTCTATATCTATCTCGCTCCTAGCAAGTCTAATCTCTCTCCTGCATAACTACCTATAGCTTCTAATCGAGAGCCCTGGTAGCCATTGCCACCTTCTTCTAAGGTTAAACTTGAGGTGGTGGCCCTTGTGGTGGAACCTATGGTAGACCCTATGGCTTCTATGCTAGAATCTGACCCTTTCCTCTACCACCTTAGCAATTATGTCTCTAGCCCCCTGCACCTCCACCTATCAGATCAGTAAGTCTCATGATTCTATGACCTGCAAACCATGTGCCATAACCTATGGTGGTTCTCATATCATATGGATCCCACTCATATGCCCAAAGAACCAAAGCCAAGCTGTCAAAATTTGTTGTCCCTATCTGGGGTGCCATTGTCAAACCCCACTATCTAATCTCTCTATGGGTGCAGGAAAATTATGCAATGTAATCATCTACGAGGACATTCTATTTCTCCCCAAGCTACTATTGTACCCTATCTAGAAAGTACATATCCATCATGTGTGGGTCACAACCCAAGATATATTAGGTTTTTTATGTTTATGCTAGTTGTTCTTGATCATCATCCCAAGCCTCTACACCTAACCAAGGCCTCCATCTAAAATTTGTCATCTCATCAATGATGCATCTCCAATGAGACAACTAACCTATCCCATGTGATGATTTGTCAGCATAACATCATAACCAAAAGAAAAGGGCTCTCTTGGTTGTCGATCCCAATGAATATCTCTAACAGGCCTGAGAATGATAATGTGCTCCCATGCCTAGATGTGTAGTAAAGTGGATCCTACAAAGATGTTGTTCACATCCCTATTCATGGCTTGATGCATGTCATGGTACAAGTCTTCCAAGATGCATGTACCCACGTAAAAGTAACACTATCATTTATAGTCCACTCCAATACTCTGCCCCAACCAATGTTGAATAACATGGACCTCATGTCTAGAACAAGTCACCCCATGATGAGGCTAGTAGTCACAATTATCATGTCAAGAACCATACACCAGCATAGGGTCATAGGTCTACTGACCATCCTCAACAAGAACTTGGTCACCCATAAGAACCCGCTCCAAAGCTATAAGTCTAAGGATAGCTTCGTATACCACCTGCTCATCGTGAATGGGAACTCTCAAAATGTACAAAACATCCTCCAAGGTAATGGTGGCCTTTCCAATAGGAAGGTGGAAAGAAGAAGTCTCTAAGTGCCACTTCTCAATTAGTGAGGTAATCAATGCACAATGTATGTGTACCTCAGACATGTTGGCAATGTAGAGTAATCCAGTCACATGGAGGAACTCAATATCCTCATAGGAGAAACTCTCTATCCTCTCCAAGATCTATGGCCAACACTCTCAGGAAAGGATTGGAACAAAACTAACCTACAAGCATGATGCTCACAATGTCAATGTTCTAGAAATTTTACAAAAATCCAAGTCAAAAATCAATTAAGAAAAAAAGTGAGCCTTTTTACAAAGGCATCACACTGTCATCCTATAAAAGAATGGAAATTCGATAAAAGCGTCAAAATATAACAATAGTGTTGAACTGGTATAAAAGGAAAAAGCATCAACTTTTGTCTAGCATGTTGAGTTGAACCAGTCAAAACTGTCACTTTATTACAAAAGTGCCAAGATATTTCCAAAGAATCAATGCTATTGTGGATCCCTAACACTTTTGACAAAAGCATCAATTCATGGGACATAAGCATCGAAGCGTGTTTCAATAGTGTCACAAAAATTGTGACATGTTTGTTGGTCCTACTTCTAGCCTACATTTCACTATTTAGAATAATATGTAAGGGAAGTTTGTTGGGGTATATATTGAAGGTCTCACGTCAGTTGGCTGCTAGAACTCGTTGACCTGATATGCACAGTGTATGGGAAAAACTACATGGGCCATCATCTCAAGTGCTCTACGCAATTTGGAAGCAAGAATCTCAAAGTCTTTTTGATCTCCTAAAGCAAAGCATGCAAATGAGCATATATACATAGCCAAACCTAGGGTTTTGTTGTAAGGTGTGTGCCCTTGGTCTCCTTATGTTGTGCAGCACAACACTCGAGTTCATGACATGGCTTAACTACCTCCCATGGATTCATTAACTCTAGTGGTTGTATCACACATTAACAGGTTGATATTTTGGTGTAAGAGCAATTGTCTATGCAACAATTGGTATCAGAGCCTGGGTCATGGGTTCAATCCCCTCGCTTGCACTGGGGGAGATTTTTGCAAGGTGTGCACCCTTGGTCTCCTTGTGTTATGTATTACAACTCTTGAGTTTGTGACATGGCTTAACCACCTCTCGTAGATTCATTAACTCTAGCAATTGTATCGAGCATTAACAGGTCAATAATTTTTTGCAACAACAACCATCTATGCAACTAGTTTTAGCCCTGTAACTCAATTTTCTCACTTGGCATCCAATCCTGATCACTTCATCATGGTCCTAGGACTTATTTCCCATCATTTATATAGCAAAACTACTCCTATGTCTTTTTTATGATCTTGATATGAAAATAAGGTTTTTTGCTCAATCTCTCAAGAGGGTAGCACACCAGCATTCCTTCATCCACTGGGGCACAGTGTGGCATCAAGAAAAATTAGAATTTTTTAAAATTTTGATATGAGCAGCACTAGTTCTTTGAAGCAACGCAGCAGGTTCCTTGCTTCAAAGAGGGGAAAAAATAGAGATACCTGAAAATTTCCTAAGTACATATCACACACCTATATTTCACTTACTAACAACATTTTCTCTCATAATTCACCTAATTCATCTATTTAATTAAATAGTATCCAATTATTTAGTTATGTTATAGTGAATAACCCAAGAGAAATCAATTGTAGCATAAACCTTCATGAGATAGAGAGGAGCACTATGCTACTTCACCAAAGAGAGAAAATGAAATATGAGATGATAAAAATACATATGGTATAGGTTTTTAAAGCCATGAAAAAGGTGATGGGTGAGAAACTTCCCAGCATGGGAAAAACTACCCAAAAGATTAATTAAACATAAGTAAGCTTAAGCGGGTAAATGGTAAAAACCATTTACTCCAACACCCCCCTTAAGTGCAACTTAGGGATAATTATTATACAAAAATGAGGATGCAATATGAGTCCCAACTACACAACCATGTTAGGTACCCATTTACAATGCAAAAGGAAATCTCTCACAACTGGAGAAAATGGGAAAAACCCTGTGGGAAAAAACCTCTCTCCAAAAGAGAGAAAAGAAGAAAAAAATGATGCATGGATAGAAGACTCAATCACACCCCCCAAGGACTACATACATCATGTATATACAATCAATAGCCCCCTATAAGAGGGAAAGAGAGAGACTATGCCTCCCACAATGTGTAATCACCTACAAAAATGGTAAGTGCTTGAAGACAAAACATGATCCAATGTCAACAAACAACTTATCTCCCTTTCGGAAGAAACAAAACCAAATACAAATGCAGGTATGCTTCCCAATCCATATAGGAATTGAAAGAAGGAAGCACAAAGATGTATGATGATGTCTCTGAAATCTTCTCATGTGTCACCAAGACCTTGGAAAATGATGCCACGAACCAATCAGGAACATGCCCAATCACAATAAGAGGTGACAAACAAGGTACCACTGGAAATTGATTCTGAACATTCTCCAGAGACTGAGATAGAGTGAAAATAGTTACAAGTACTAAAACTATCATCAAATAGGAGGGATATACCCTCAAATGTGGATGATCCCACAATACTAGTTTACAATTTTTGGCCAAACTGGACATTGAAATATTCTTTTCTAACTAAATCTTCAATTTCAAGCACCTATAGTGGCTAAACCGTGAAGAATTTGAAGATGATGCAAACTAGTGATTTATCAAATTTTTTTTATAGATTCTAAATATATTTTTTTCAATTTTCTTGGAATCAAATTGCACTTCTTTTTCCATCTCCTTCAAAAACTAGTTTTTTTCAGTAAACAACATTTTTAAGGAGTGCACTCACCACATAACACATAACTTTTTTTCCATGAAGGATAAAATTATATTTTTTTAGAATTTAGATTTGTAAGTACAATAGCTAGTGCTTCTAATTGGTTAGATAATTTTTTATTGAATATTTTTTCCTTAATCAAGTTTCAAAGTCAACCCAAATATAATTCAGACATAGGCGGACCGTATAATGCATAAAATTTTTTGTATGTATCGAAATTCAATTTTATTTTTTTGGATCAAGGACTTCAATATTTGGTGCACTCATATTTTCAAAAAAAAAATGATAATTTTCTATTTTTCCACATGTACAGAACAGAGAGCTTGATTTTCAGTGAAAAAACTATATTTAATAAAACTAAAAAAAAAAATACATAATAAAACCAAAACATATTAAAATTATATTCGTTGGATAGCTCCTTCTAAGAACTACCATCATCCAGTTGAGTATGTGAATTCTCCTCCATTTTCATCCTTAACCCAAGCTTTGAAACGCAAAATTCTAGATTTTTTTGGTGTTAGAGAGTGAGTAGGTGGGAAAAGGGGGGTTTGGGAAAACCAGGGGGGTTCGCTCGAACCAGGGTTCATTTGAACCCCCTTTCAAAACATGTTTTCTTTGTGTTTTTTGTTATGAATGATTGGATAATTGGTTTGCTCGAACCAGAGTTCATTCAAACCCCTTTTTGGTTCACTCGAACCAAAGGGTTCATTCAAACCCCAAAAACCAATTTTTTTTGCATGGGATCGTTTATTGCAACTTTTCCTTCCTCACTCAAATTGTAAACCACTTTTGTGGGTTTACTCATGTGTCTTCCAATTCTGAAATATAAGAATCTATGAACAATGAACCAATGTCTGACAAATACAAATCCTAATCTAGAATACAATGAGATATTGGTTGTGATGAATCATTGGATGTGCTCAATGAATCACCAACACAAGATGAATGGTCCTGATGAACATGAATGATATGATCCACAATAAATGACTCTGCACAATGAATCATTGAAGGTGAAGGTACACCATATGTCCTAATGGAGAAGAAGGAGCATCTAAATAACCCTTGTCATCCTCATCTGAAGATTCAAAGTATTCCAAAACTTCAAACTTCTACATAGTAGCATGATCACAGGATATCTTGTCTGAAAAATGAAGAGGCATAAGACAATTTGAAACAGGATCATCTGGGACTAACTAAGTATTAGGATCTCCATGTATTTCCCAAATTTTAGTCCATTGAATATAAGAACACTCAAAATGATCAATAGCATCCAAAGTGGCATCATCAGTATGCATTGCAATAACTCCTAGGGCATGATTCCTTTTACAATTCCATTCAACTTTCTTACTATCAGTACCAAGAAGGGGAACTAGATTATACAAATGTGGCAACAAATGAAGCCATCTGAGATGTTTTATGATACCATCTCTCCATTGTTTATAGTTTCCCCTTTTCAACATAATCATAGTAGGATGTAATGAAAACCCCATAATCAACTATGACAAAACTCCAAAAATACAAAGACAATAACCTTCAACAATAATTAGAAACTCTCAAATACTACAAATGTAGCCTTCCCAAAATAATTCAAGAAGCAAAAATGCTGAAAAGGGTTGAGAATATATAAAAAATGACACCTTACTAGGTTCTCATGCCAAATCACCAAGCCAAATCACCTGCCAAGCATACAAGCAAGATACAACCTCCTATGAGACTTGATCACAACAATCAAGGGGAGTAAGAGGTTATGTGGGATAATGTTTCCCTCAAAACAACTTCAAAGAACCTCAGGCCCACACACTTTCGTGCATAGCATGAAACCCTAAATGGAAATATTTCAAACAAAACTTTATAAAATGTAAATTTTATCAACGCCAAAAAAGTCGTGAGCAGAGATTTACCATGCCTCCTAAAATGTAGAATTGTGCCCAACCAAAAAGATTGCAAGTCTATGGTGCTTCTAAAGCACACCTCTGCAAATCGTGAGCTTCAATCAAAAGATCGAATTGGACCTCTTTCAGAATGATTTTTCCCTCCAAAAAAAATGCTTCTTCAACAAAAAAGTTGATGCCAAGCCAAAAATAGGGAGTGGTTCCTCAACGCACAAAAGCTCGAACCAAGGAATGGTTCCACACCACAAAAAATCATGCCTCCAATTGTCCTTTCTTCACAACAGAAATTGGCCAGCAATTTGATCAATTTGATGCCCACAAAATCAGCTTCTCCAAAAAAAATGGACCTTAAATGATTGAGAAGATCGGATGCCTTCAAATCGGATACCAAGTTTGAAGAAAAAATAAGCCTCTGTAAAAAATGTGGCCCACAGAGGAAACACACCCTCCAAGAAAGGCCTTCAAATTGTTTGAATGCCCCCTCCAAAATGCTTGAAGTTGCACCTCTAAATGAAGTCCACCTCCAATCGGGTAAAGAGAAATATGCACCCAGGGAAAAAAAAATGCATGCAAACATAATGAATTGTTGCTCACAGATTACACCATGCCCTACAACAACACTCCAAGCTCTCTGAAATGAATCAATACCTTTAATGGGAGAAAATCGTGCCCCTCTAGTCTAGACCACCTTCTTATCATAGAAACAGACCTCCAAAAAATGTAACTAGTCTCCACTCAAAGTAAATCGTGGCTTCCAAGAAGATGAGTTAGCCTTTCCAAAACAAAAAATCACACCCTCCAAGGCATATGCGCCCTGTCGGGAATGGATTGCAAATTGCCAAATCATGCCAAAGGGATTTGCTACACTGGGGCCCTTAAAACAAAAAAATTCCTTCTCAAAAATTGAGAATCAGGCTTCTCAGAAAAACACCTTTCAACAGGTGAGAAAGAAGCCCTTCTTCCAATGAAAAAATACTACCATCAATGGATTAATCAAGCTTCTTACAACACAAAATCATGGGCTAAGAAGAATTAGAGCCTCCACACAACAAGACACCAACAATAGGAAAAATCAAATTTGAGGTCATTTTAAAATTTGAGAAATTTCAAATGCTGAAACAAATGATCTCAAAAACTCTCCAGCGAAAAATCTCAAGGAAGGAGTTGCAAATTGGGTGGCTCTGATACCATGTTAGAGCGAATAACCCAGGAGAAATCAACTACAGCATAAACCTTCATGAGATAGAGAGGAGCACTATCCTACTTCACCAAAGAGAGAAAATGAAATATGAGATGATAAAAATACATATGGTATAGGTTTTTAAAGCCATGAAAAAGGTGACGAGTGAGAAAATTCCCAGCACAGGAAAAACTACCCAAAAGATTAATTAAACCTAAGTAAGCTTAAGCGGGTAAATGGTAAAAACCATTTACTCCAACAAGTTAAATTCACCATTTTCTCCTAGGTACAAGTACAAAGTTGTGTCACACTTTTATAAAGGAAATGGCCAACACTAACCTAACTTTTAAACTTCAATCACTAGAAAGTGGCATATATGTTTTCAATTTTGAAATGATGTAAACTAATAAAATATGTATTTTTTAGTATATTTTATGTTTATATTTATTTGAAAAAATCAAAAAAATTATTTGAATATAGTTTTTTTTAAATTAACACATAATTTAGTTGTTGATAAAATGCTGAAAAATGACGTTACATGAGACATCAAGATTTATATAGTAATTTTTTTTTTTTCCTTCAAATTTTTTGTGTATATTTATAACTGTAAACTTTAGGGCATGGATATATTTTCTTATAATTTTAATAAATATATTTTTTTAAATAAATATTTAAATGTGCATGAATTAAAATGCAGTTGTTTCCAGTCGACATCAAATTTTATATTAAATATTTATCTAAAATATAAAACAAATTATTCTATCTTAATCTTGATTCTTTTCTCTAGGGCATCATTTTTTTATTTTTTTCTAAGTTTTAGTATTTATCTTGGCATGATAATCAACCTAATGTTTTTGTGTTGATAACCTACTTTTAGTAAAAAAATAAAAATTAAATATAAATAATAATGGAAATATTAAAATAAATATATATTTTAAAACTACACTTATGGATCTACAAAAGGGTACTTTTACATTTTAAAAAAATAATTGTTTATATGAGTAGGAGTTGTTGAAATGCTATTTTTTTCAAATAATTGTGTTTTTTTAGTAAATAGGCCTCAAAGTGGTGCTACATATGCATTTAGCCAACAATTTTAGTTGAAAAAGTTGTGGAAGTGTTTAAATTATCTAGAATGAATCTTACTAGATCATTTGTTTAACCAAAATTGATTTTTAGTTATAAATACTAAAATTCAATTGTGTTGATAAGTTGGCCGAAAGTGTGACACAACTTTGTACTTTTACCCTCCTATTAATCAAATAATTAATTTCATTTCATTAATTCACCCTCTTCATGCTAATTTTCTTCCCTTTTGATTAAATAATGTTAAATTATTTAATTAAATGTCATTTTCCTTATTTGACTAAATAATTCCTATTTTTTTAATTAAAGATCTTGATTCCTCAACTTGCACAATTAAATGATTTTCTTAAATTTTTTAATTAGCTAATTATTTCTCAAATTCTCCAACTTACACAAAGAATATTCTCATGGAATATTCCCATTTCAAATTCAAATTCTTCCCTCCACATAAAATATCTCCAACATATCTCCTAAAATTTAGGGATTTGTTAATCTCTCATAAATTATAGACCCTTGATTAAAATCTTTGATCCATGCCTTCATGAATTATGGACCCTTGAATCATTTTTTCATCCATGCCTTCGTCTTCAATTCAATTTACTCCATTGATTAGCATTTTCAATCCTCGCAATTGATTCATTCCAAAAATCTATAAATACTTCCCATTTTACATGAAATGGAGATTCACAACCATTAAAAGCAAACTTACTATACCCAATTCATTACTCATCCTTTGATATTTTGAGCATTCATCCATCAATTCATCAATCTTTTGCATCAACCCAACATGGATTAGGAAAATTGAGCAACCCACATCCAATATCACTCCATTTGCACTCAATCCACAATGGAATTGCAGGTTTGCACCATTAGTTAGGTTCATTGCTTTTAATTTGATGTTTAATGCTTTGAAATTAAATCTTTCTTAAACTTTTAGGCTAATTTCATTGGAGTAGTGTCTTTAATTCATCATTTTTTTGTTTAATTGTTTTACTTCATTGTTATTTGATCAATTAGATTCATATACTTACACAATGAATGAAGCATATTGAGATCCATATGCACTATATCAAAGATATTATCTAGGACCAAACCATTGATCTCCATACTATCCAACTTCGTAGTAGTTTGTTGATAGACTCACCTAACTCTTCACAAAGAGCATGTATGTTCATCTTTGATCTCTTTTGCAAGTGTGATACACTATCATTTTAGGGGTCCTATCTAGTCTTTCTATCTTCCTCCATTTCTTGTGATGGGAGAGGGGGGTACTCTCTCTTGTGCTTTGAGGTATTTTTAAGATTGTTCATTGATACCTAATATGGCTTGTCTTGTGAGGAATTGTATCTTTCCTTACCTCAATTACATTTAACGCTAGGTAATGTAAATAATTATTTCATCTATTATATTAATTTTCTGTAGGTAATTTATTTGTAATTACTTAGGTAGGATAAGATAATAAGGTCACATATTCTGCTTCTTTTGAGGGATTTCACTTTTTTCTTATCCTCTTGGATTTAAAAATTCAAAGGTTGTCCCTTATTTTTTGGTTTTCTTTTCTTTTCCTCATCCTCTTCAAATTTGGAAACTATGAGACTATATATTGTAGCACTTTCCTTCCCTTTGGATAGTTAATATAATTAAGATATATTATAATTTCAAAATTGTGTCTTTCTTATTTGCACCAAATTTTGTCATTATAATGTTGTTTTATTCCTTGGATGATTTATATTGCACATCTTTACACAATCTAACATAGAAATCCAATCACCAATGTTCAAATCTATATATCAAATTCTAATTCGCTCAAAGACTTTAATTTCTCACTCCCAAACATTAATTCAACACTTGTTAAATTGAACCAAAACATAAAATACTCATTTTTCACTTACTTTACTAAATTTTGATTTTCTAACATACGAATAAATCATTTAACAACATACAACAAAACAAAATCTACATTAAAACCACACCTATTAAATATCTTTATTTATTTAAATTTCAGACATTTATTTCAATATATTTAAATTATCATAGATTAGATCATTATTCATCATAGACTAATTAATGATGACCTTCAATGTAGACAAAGTATTTTATTTCTTGAGAATATGTAATTCATATTAATAACAATGTAACTTTTCCAATAAAATATTGTAACAAAACATTCAAATCAATTGTCCTAACACGGATCCATCTCAGTACGTCATCCATAAGAATCAAACCAGAACTAGAAAGTTTGTTGCTCGAATCTTTATTTACTCCTCAAAACACATCTTACTTATATTTGCAAGACAGAGACTAGACATTTGCCAAACAGCTGTGCGTGAACGACATCATAAATGAAGCAGCTTTCAACATAAATTCGGGGAAACTTCTCACTGCCGACGTGATGATCACAAACCATGTCAAACCACCCTCCCCACATGCTATATATGCCTAATTTCCTCAATCTTTTCTTCTCACAACTTTCTGCCCCAAAAACAAAAATAGCTTGTCCACAGGGGATTTCTGCGTGGGGACTATTCATCCACCTTTTTTTGCTTTCAAGTTGTTGGTCGGAGAAAAAAGTGGGGTTGGGATGATGGCGAACTCTGTACCTCTGCCCCTCACTTCTGTAAATCACATATCTCTTCTCTGCAAATCCCTTGAGGACTCCATTAATTTCTACCAGAACGTGCTCGGTTTTGCTCAGGTTAAGCGGCCCCGAGCTTTTGATTTCAGTGGAGCCTGGTAAGAATATGATTAGATTTTAGTTAGTTGTTTTTGGGTTCGATTGTGTGAAAGTTTTTTTATCAACATTTCGCATCACACCGAAATCAATCAGGGTGATAGCAAGCATAAAGATAAGAAAAATGGATATTAACGTGTGATCCAAAAATTGATGGGAAAATCTCTTACACAATCGAACCCAAAAACAACAACTTATCATTATGAATTGTGGAAATCTAATATCGTTAGGAATCATCCATTCTCCTCTGAAACAAAAATAAATAAAAATGTTCTACTGCTGACCTTTTGTCCCATCTATAGCAGAGGCACTTAAATTTTGAGAATTAGAGTTATCCATTCACATGTGAAAGAAAACCCTTGTATAGCTGGGGTTGTGGACTGCTTCCATATTTCATTCCCAGCACTTTGGGTAACAAAGTACTCTTGTCTTTCAGGCTGTTCAACTATGGAATCGGCATACATCTGCTGCAGTGCAATAACCCAGAAAGTTTGCCCAAGAAATCAGAAATAAATCCAATGGACACTCATCTATCTTTTCAGGTTAGAGAAATGATGTTATCTAGATCTTGGCTCTCTGGAATTTTCTTTCTTCTAAATCTCTTCATGATATGAAGATTTTTTAACTATCGTTTGTACAGGCTGAGAGTATGGCAGAAGTGGAGAAGAAGCTTGATGATCTGAAGATCAGGTATGTGAAGAGCAGAGTAGAAGAAGGTGGGGTTTACATGGACCAAATATTCATGCACGACCCAGATGGGTTCATGATTGAGATGTGCAATTGTGAGAATCTGTCACTGGTACCATAGGCTACTTCTGCCATTAACCACACCAATAGAAGTCTTCTTTGTTTAAACATCATGAGGAAGTCACCAGGTTTAGCTAAGGTCATCTTTCTTATTTGACTATCTGTTTGTGTCTGAGTAATAGCAGCAGCAGCAGCTGAACTAGTTGTCTGCTTATAATCACAATAATTTTCAGTCCAAGCCTTCCCATAGCTGCGGGCATGAACATAGATATCTTTTCTTAATCCTATTCTATTTTAGATTAGAAGTACATATTTCACTATATGTACATCTTCTATAATCGTCCCAGATGTTAATGGATATGTTCTCTAATTTTAATATGAAAGATTGTGTATCAGAGAAATTTGGAATTTTCTGTCTATTTCAGTCTATGGTGTAATTTTTTTTGGATTATAGGATGATCTATTTTCTTGTCTGATAATGGATCACAGAATACATTGATGATAAAAAAAAATCAATTATGGCCAAACATTTGTTGTTTAGAATATTCTTAAAAAAGATTTATTCGTTGTTAGACTGCATTGGTACAAATAAAATGATTGAATTCGGTGGGCTTATCATTACGTCATTCCTGTATTTCTTTCTATTCTAAAGCTTTCAACAAGAATTGCATTTATGAAATGTAAAGTCGAAAAGCTCAAAGCAGGCCACACAACAAAACGAGAACAGAAATTTGCTGGTAAATTTTGTGCTGCTGGTTCCTTTTCATTCCTTTACTAATTCTTGACCACTATCTCCTAATTTCAAAAATTAATAATGCGACGACATTGGTAGATGATAAAATGGGAAGACCTTAAATGGCTTATAAGATTTTGGTTTAAACAATATATTACATGTTCATCCTGTTTATTAAGTGGATTTTATTGAAGAAGCAAGTGTGATTTCAGATGAGCCATCTAAACAAATCAAAACTTGTGCTATTTAGACTTATCTATCCATGAATTGTACCTTTTTTACAAGTAGACAAACATATTCACTAATGCATCCCTGATGAAACTATAAACTTGTTATGAGTTATGAGTGGCAAGTTGAGGGTTTGAATTGCAGGGTTGTTTAAGCAAAGCTGATAAATTAATAATATGTGTTGGCACAATTAGTCTTCTTAAGTTTACAACCCTCAATTGGTTTTCTATATAATTTCATGCATGTTAGTAAGTATTAAACCATGAGTTGGAAGTAACTAAGTATATTGAAGAGTAGTTAGTTGTCTTTTAAGTCTATATATCTACTAGAAGTATTAAGTTGTGGGTATTAATTATATCTATCTCTATCTCAGAGTGTCTAGTTTTTTGAATTAGGAGTCTAGATGACCAAATCAGACTCATCATGTCTAGTTTAGAATTTGGAGGACAAGACCATATCTATAATATTATCTAGAGGATATAATTGCAGGTGAGATATAATACTAGTTAGTGCTAGTTTTAAGTGTCAATAATATAGTTTATAGGATTTAATAAAGGTGTGATGTAATAATGTTAGTTTTGGTTTGAATTGGATTTCAAATGCAAGATTTAACACAATAATGTTTTAGATTAGACTATGAATTATAAGATTATGTATTACATCTATAGAAGGTGGGTAATAAGTCAGCTTTGGTATTATTGTTTTTTATGTTAGAAATTTTAAATTTTGAATCTAGAGGGTTGGATTATGTCTATCATTTAGTTTAGAGGATATAATCATAAGTCTAATCTAGTTCAAGAAGAAAATTCTTTAAGTTAGTGTTGGTCAAAAGTGGGATATTTTACATAATAAAGTGTTGGATTCAAAGATTATGTTAATAAGTGAGCAAAAAGAGAAAAAAATGGTGCTAACATTATGCATGTATAAGACCCATGCAAAAGATATATGTTAGATCTGATTTATTAACCTTGTAGCTTCCAAGGATCACCTACAATCAAACACCTATTATAGAAAGAGAAAAAAATAAAGTTATGGAAGTCAAAAGCTATTGATCCAAAAAAGCATGAATCGTTATTAATGTGTTTAGGTAATAATTGATATAATAATGAATTCTTATAAAAGGAAAAAGAAAAAGAAAAAAATAGCATTAGATAAAAACCTAGGTGAGAATAAAGATATATCATGGCACATGTTTTCATCCTATAACATGAGACAAAAATACATGACCTAAGTAAACTTAAGTAGCTAATGTAAAAAGGAACCTATGTAATTAAATAATTAATCAGGTACATGCTCTTTTAGTCTAACAAACCCCCTTAAATGCAACTTAGGGAGAAGCTAGAACCTCTAAATGACATTTAAGGATAGAAAGAAAAAGATGGGTCCCAACAACTAGTTCTAATGAGGTACCCCTTTACAAATGAAAATATCTCCAATAACTAGAGAAAAAGAAAAAAAGCCTCATGGAATAAACTTCTCCACAAAAGAGACATTGACAAATGAAGGACTAATAAGCCTCCAAAAATAACATCCCAAAAGGAATAGGAACATTAAGAACAACATTGAATCACGAAGAAGTTGCAAACAATTGTCAAAAAATCAAGATGAAGATCAAGATCAAAGAGACAAAAATATCTATGAGTGACCCTAATGACACTATTTGAGCAAGGATTAGATGGAAAACAAGCAACAATCTAATATTCAAAGATACAAATGGTACATCAATTTGCACAAGTGACCCCAATGGAACTACTCAACCAATGCAAAAAATGATGCAAGTAAAAAATGTAAGTGCCAATAGTCTGAAGAAAGTAATCAACTAAGAATGGAAGGTCACCTCCATAAAATAGGAATACAAGAATATATATATGGTATGTGTTCCATCTCACCATAATGAATGGTTAACCAATCACTACATTTTTCTGGTACATAGGGACAAAAACTAGATACAAAGCTCAATCCAAATCGATACCAAGGAAGCATTAGCACTAGAAATATGAAACTCCCTCCCCCCATAATGTAACTTAGGGAGAAGCTAAAACATCTAAATAAAAAATATATTTAAAAAAAGATGGGTCCTAGGCTCTAGCAACTAGGCCTAATGATGTACCCATGTACAAATGAAAATATCCCTCATAACTAGAGAAAAAAGAAGAAAACCTCATGGGAAAGACTCCTCTCCAAAAGAGAGAAGACAAATGAAAGACAAAAAAACCTTAAGGACAATGTCCCAAAATGAATAGGAACATGAAAAACACTACTAAAGAAAAAAGAAGCTTCAAACAACTAATAAAAAATGATTGCTATAATGCTGAAACTGGAGGTATTTTTCATGAAAAATCAAAGTTTTTCATACTTGGAATAAAAATTTAGAGCAGTTACACATAGAATCTTAAGAAAGTTCAATAATATGAAATGTAGCATTTTGATTCAAGTTTTCAAATATATAATTTATTCTAATCCCCGAATGATATGAATTAATTTTGTATAGGATGTACAAAAATCACTTTTTTAGGGTCGTAACATGCACATGTATGTCAAAATTGATTTGAGCTAAAAAAAATAAAAATTCTAATTCCTTTTGAGGAAATATGTGTATCATACTAAAGTTTGATAAGAATATTTTTTATATTTTTTTTGCAAAATATATTTTTTATTGTCATAATTGTTATTTTGTATAACCCCTTGTATATGGAAAACATGATTTGAGTTAAAATAGTCATAAAATATATTTTGCATTGTGTGAAGAATGATTTCTTGATTTATTACATATAAATTTTAAAAAATTAAAATTAAAATTAAAAATTATTACAAAATACTAAAACTTGACATTTTAAGTTTATGGACCAATTTCCTCATAAATTAATTAATAAATTGAAAAATAAGGTCAATAATTGGGTATGTGCAGGATCATCATGGAAAAAATAGGCCCTTAAGTGGCAATGAAAATTCAGAAAAATCAGAGTTAGGCAACTTGACATAAAAATTTGAATAAGTTATCTATATTATTTCAAAAATATGTAAGAATAAAATCTATGGAAAATTGAATGTAGTTTCTAAACTACTAAGTTTATTTTATTTTTTAAAAAGTCTATTTGGTGAAAATTTGAAATTTCAATGTAGTGGTACTTAAATTTCAGGGAAAAAATAAGTAGGTGTTTGTTTGACCACCCTACCCACAATAAAATAATAATATTTTTTTATAAGATTTTAGATATAAGTAGAGGACTCGTAATAGGATGTGACATAAATAATTAATTATGATTTTTTATTACAACTTTTAAAAATATAAACTTCATTATGTCATTCTACCTTAACTTGGTGAAACTTCATGAATTTTTTATTTTTTTTAATCCTATAGTATGTGAAGCATAGAATGTGGCAGCATGTTTTGGATTCAAAAAAAATATGATACCATTTGAGAAAGTTATAGGTGTGTTTTCGAATTGGCCTATCAATCAAGACTTTAATTAAGTAATTCTAATAGAAAATGAATAATTATTTATTAAATTCAAAGTAAAAGAATAATTTATATTGGTGGAAAGGTGAGAGTCTCCTCTACAAACCCTTTTTGTTTCATCAATTTTAGCTAAAAATAAAGCCGTCATCCACATGGACGAAGTCTAGAAAAACAAGGTAAGTTGCCAAACACGTTTTTTGTGTTGACTTCTTAGGATTGGCATGTCCAAGCCAAATACCAAAGCAAGCCCGAGGCTAATCCCTAGGAAACAAATTTTGTGTTAGAAATATCGGATATCTGTTTCAAATCGGATATCCGGTTTGGTTTATATGTGATTTTAAAAAATGTTATACACTATAATATATGATT
>VDFB02000015.1:501808050-501826915 GCA_007258455.2 Sequoia sempervirens
GTTGAGGAACCACTCCCTATTTTTGGCTTGGCATCAACTTTTTTGTTGAAGAAGCATTTTTTTTGGAGGGAAAAATCATTCTGAAAGAGGTCCAATTCGATCTTTTGATTGAAGCTCACGATTTGCAGAGGTGTGCTTTAGAAGCACCATAGACTTGCAATCTTTTTGGTTGGGCACAATTCTACATTTTAGGAGGCATGGTAAATCTCTGCTCACGACTTTTTTGGCGTTGATAAAATTTACATTTTATAAAGTTTTGTTTGAAATATTTCCATTTAGGGTTTCATGCTATGCACGAAAGTGTGTGGGCCTGAGGTTCTTTGAAGTTGTTTTGAGGGAAACATTATCCCACATAACCTCTTACTCCCCTTGATTGTTGTGATCAAGTCTCATAGGAGGTTGTATCTTGCTTGTATGCTTGGCAGGTGATTTGGCTTGGTGATTTGGCATGAGAACCTAGTAAGGTGTCATTTTTTATATATTCTCAACCCTTTTCAGCATTTTTGCTTCTTGAATTATTTTGGGAAGGCTACATTTGTAGTATTTGAGAGTTTCTAATTATTGTTGAAGGTTATTGTCTTTGTATTTTTGGAGTTTTGTCATAGTTGATTATGGGGTTTTCATTACATCCTACTATGATTATGTTGAAAAGGGGAAACTATAAACAATGGAGAGATGGTATCATAAAACATCTCAGATGGCTTCATTTGTTGCCACATTTGTATAATCTAGTTCCCCTTCTTGGTACTGATAGTAAGAAAGTTGAATGGAATTGTAAAAGGAATCATGCCCTAGGAGTTATTGCAATGCATACTGATGATGCCACTTTGGATGCTATTGATCATTTTGAGTGTTCTTATATTCAATGGACTAAAATTTGGGAAATACATGGAGATCCTAATACTTAGTTAGTCCCAGATGATCCTGTTTCAAATTGTCTTATGCCTCTTCATTTTTCAGACAAGATATCCTGTGATCATGCTACTATGTAGAAGTTTGAAGTTTTGGAATACTTTGAATCTTCAGATGAGGATGACAAGGGTTATTTAGATGCTCCTTCTTCTCCATTAGGACATATGGTGTACCTTCACCTTCAATGATTCATTGTGCAGAGTCATTTATTGTGGATCATATCATTCATGTTCATCAGGACCATTCATCTTGTGTTGGTGATTCATTGAGCACATCCAATGATTCATCACAACCAATATCTCATTGTATTCTAGATTAGGATTTGTATTTGTCAGACATTGGTTCATTGTTCATAGATTCTTATATTTCAGAATTGGAAGACACATGAGTAAACCCACAAAAGTGGTTTACAATTTGAGTGAGGAAGGAAAAGTTGCAATAAACGATCCCATGCAAAAAAAATTGGTTTTTGGGGTTTGAATGAACCCTTTGGTTCGAGTGAACCAAAAGGGGTTTGAATGAACTCGTCAGAGTAAACGTCCAATTATCCAACTATTCATACAACAAAAAACATGTAAAGAGAAAGACAGCTGAAAAGGGGGTCTAAATGAACCCCGGTTCGAGTTTTAACCCCCGAAGCTTTTCCCAAACCCCTCTTTTCCCACCTACCTACCAATAATACCAAAAATCTAGAATTTTATGCTTCAAAGCTGTTAAGGATGAAATGAGAATTCACATACCCAATTGATGATGGTAGTTTTAGAAGGAGCTATCCACCAATATAATTTTATGTTTTGTTTTATTATGTATTTTTTTTTTTAGTTTATTAAATATAGTTTTTTCACCCGAAAATCAAGCTCTCGTTTCGTATATGTGGAAAACAGAAAATTATCATTTTTTTGTAAATATGAGTACCAAATAATAGTCCCGATCCAAAAATAAAATTGAATTTCATATACAAAAAATTTATGCATTATATAATGGGTCCTATGTCCAATTATATTTAGTTGATGAAAACTTGATTATATGAAAAATATTCAATAAAAATTATCAACCAATTAGAAGCATCACTAATATTGTACTTTACAAATCTTAAATTTCAAAAAATATATTCTTTATCCTTCAAGTGGAAAAAAAGCTATGTGTTATGTAGAGTGCACTCCTCAAAAATGTTGTTTAACAAAAAACTAGTATTTGAAGGAGATGGAAAAAGAAGTGCAATTTGATTCCAAGAAAATTGAAAAAAATATATTTAGAATCTATAAAAAAAATTTGATAAATCACTAGTTTGCATCATCTTCAAATTCTTCACGGTTTAGCCACTATAGGTGCTTGAAATTGAAGATTTAGTTAGAAAAGAATATTTCAATGTCCAGTTTGGCCAAAAATTGTAAACTAGTATTGTGGGATCATCCACATTTGAGGGTATATCCCTCCTATTTGATGATAGTTTTAGTACTTGTAACTATTTTCACTCTATCTCAGTCTCTGGAGAATGTTCAGAATCAATTTCCAGTGGTACCTTGTTTGTCACCTCTTATTGTGATTGGGCATGTTCCTGATTGGTTCGTGGCATCATTTTCCAAGGTCTTGGTGACACATGAGAAGATTTCAGAGACATCATCATACATCTTTGTGCTTCCTTCTTTCAATTCCTATATGGATTGGGAAGCATACCTGCATTTGTATTTGGTTTTGTTTCTTCCGAAAGGGAGATAAGTTGTTTGTTGACATTGGATCATGTTTTGTCTTCAAGCACTTACCATTTTTGTAGGTGATTACACATTGTGGGAGGCATAGTCTCTCTCTTTCCCTCTTATAGGGGGCTATTGATTGTATATACATGATGTATGTAGTCCTTGGGGGGTGTGATTGAGTCTTCTATCCATGCATCATTTTTTTCTTCTTTTCTCTCTTTTGGAGAGAGGTTTTTTCCCACAGGGTTTTTCCCATTTTCTCCAGTTGTGAGAGATTTCCTTTTGCATTGTAAATGGGTACCTAACATGGTTGTGTAGTTGGGACTCATATTGCATCCTCATTTTTGTATAATAATTATCCCTAAGTTGCACTTAAGGGGGGTGTTGGAGTAAATGGTTTTTACCATTTACCCGCTTAAGCTTACTTATGTTTAATTAATCTTTTGGGTAGTTTTTCCCATGCTGTATAATAATTATCCCTAAGTTGCACTTAAGGGGGGTGTTGGAGTAAATGGTTTTTACCATTTACCCGCTTAAGCTTACTTATGTTTAATTAATCTTTTGGGTAGTTTTTCCCATGCTGGGAAGTTTCTCACCCATCACCTTTTTCATGGCTTTAAAAACCTATACCATATGTATTTTTATCATCTCATATTTCATTTTCTCTCTTTGGTGAAGTAGCATAGTGCTCCTCTCTATCTCATGAAGGTTTATGCTACAATTGATTTCTCTTGGGTTATTCACTATAACATAACTAAATAATTGGATACTATTTAATTAAATAGATGAATTAGGTGAATTATGAGAGAAAATGTTGTTAGTAAGTGAAATATAGGTGTGTGATATGTACTTAGGAAATTTTCAGGTATCTCTATTTTTTCCCCTCTTTGAAGCAAGGAACCTGCTGCGTTGCTTCAAAGAACTAGTGCTGCTCATATCAAAATTTTAAAAAATTCTAATTTTTCTTGATGCCACACTGTGCCCCAGTGGATGAAGGAATGCTGGTGTGCTACCCTCTTGAGAGATTGAGCAAAAAACCTTATTTTCATATCAAGATCATAAAAAAGACATAGGAGTAGTTTTGCTATATAAATGATGGGAAATAAGTCCTAGGACCATGATGAAGTGATCAGGATTGGATGCCAAGTGAGAAAATTGAGTTACAGGGCTAAAACTAGTTGCATAGATGGTTGTTGTTGCAAAAAATTATTGACCTGTTAATGCTCGATACAATTGCTAGAGTTAATGAATCTACGAGAGGTGGTTAAGCCATGTCACAAACTCAAGAGTTGTAATACATAACACAAGGAGACCAAGGGTGCACACCTTGCAAAAATCTCCCCCAGTGCAAGCGAGGGGATTGAACCCATGACCCAGGCTCTGATACCAATTGTTGCATAGACAATTGCTCTTACACCAAAATATCAACCTGTTAATGTGTGATACAACCACTAGAGTTAATGAATCCATGGGAGGTAGTTAAGCCATGTCATGAACTCGAGTGTTGTGCTGCACAACATAAGGAGACCAAGGGCACACACCTTACAACAAAACCCTAGGTTTGGCTATGTATATATGCTCATTTGCATGCTTTGCTTTAGGAGATCAAAAAGACTTTGAGATTCTTGCTTCCAAATTGCGTAGAGCACTTGAGATGATGGCCCATGTAGTTTTTCCCATACACTGTGCATATCAGGTCAACGAGTTCTAGCAGCCAACTGACGTGAGACCTTCAATATATACCCCAACAAACTTCCCTTACATATTATTCTAAATAGTGAAATGTAGGCTAGAAGTAGGACCAACAAACATGTCACAATTTTTGTGACACTATTGAAACACGCTTCGATGCTTATGTCCCATGAATTGATGCTTTTGTCAAAAGTGTTAGGGATCCACAATAGCATTGATTCTTTGGAAATATCTTGGCACTTTTGTAATAAAGTGACAGTTTTGACTGGTTCAACTCAACATGCTAGACAAAAGTTGATGCTTTTTCCTTTTATACCAGTTCAACACTATTGTTATATTTTGACGCTTTTATCGAATTTCCATTCTTTTATAGGATGACAGTGTGATGCCTTTGTAAAAAGGCTCACTTTTTTTCTTAATTGATTTTTGACTTGGATTTTTGTAAAATTTCTAGAACATTGACATTGTGAGCATCATGCTTGTAGGTTAGTTTTGTTCCAATCCTTTCCTGAGAGTGTTGGCCATAGATCTTGGAGAGGATAGAGAGTTTCTCCTATGAGGATATTGAGTTCCTCCATGTGACTGGATTACTCTACATTGCCAACATGTCTGAGGTACACATACATTGTGCATTGATTACCTCACTAATTGAGAAGTGGCACTTAGAGACTTCTTCTTTCCACCTTCCTATTGGAAAGGCCACCATTACCTTGGAGGATGTTTTGTACATTTTGAGAGTTCCCATTCACGATGAGCAGGTGGTATACGAAGCTATCCTTAGACTTATAGCTTTGGAGCGGGTTCTTATGGGTGACCAAGTTCTTGTTGAGGATGGTCAGTAGACCTATGACCCTATGCTGGTGTATGGTTCTTGACATGATAATTGTGACTACTAGCCTCATCATGGGGTGACTTGTTCTAGACATGAGGTCCATGTTATTCAACATTGGTTGGGGCAGAGTATTGGAGTGGACTATAAATGATAGTGTTACTTTTACGTGGGTACATGCATCTTGGAAGACTTGTACCATGACATGCATCAAGCCATGAATAGGGATGTGAACAACATCTTTGTAGGATCCACTTTACTACACATCTAGGCATGGGAGCACATTATCATTCTCAGGCCTGTTAGAGATATTCATTGGGATCGACAACCAAGAGAGCCCTTTTCTTTTGGTTATGATGTTATGCTGACAAATCATCACATGGGATAGGTTAGTTGTCTCATTGGAGATGCATCATTGATGAGATGACAAATTTTAGATGGAGGCCTTGGTTAGGTGTAGAGGCTTGGGATGATGATCAAGAACAACTAGCATAAACATAAAAAACCTAATATATCTTGGGTTGTGACCCACACATGATGGATATGTACTTTCTAGATAGGGTACAATAGTAGCTTGGGGAGAAATAGAATGTCCTCGTAGATGATTACATTGCATAATTTTCCTGCACCCATAGAGAGATTAGATAGTGGGGTTTGACAATGGCACCCCAGATAGGGACAACAAATTTTGACAGCTTGGCTTTGGTTCTTTGGGCATATGAGTGGGATCCATATGATATGAGAACCACCATAGGTTATGGCACATGGTTTGCAGGTCATAGAATCATGAGACTTACTGATCTGATAGGTGGAGGTGCAGGGGGCTAGAGACATAATTGCTAAGGTGGTAGAGGAAAGGGTCAGATTCTAGCATAGAAGCCATAGGGTCTACCATAGGTTCCACCACAAGGGCCACCACCTCAAGTTTAACCTTAGAAGAAGGTGGCAATGGCTACCAGGGCTCTCGATTAGAAGCTATAGGTAGTTATGCAGGAGAGAGATTAGACTTGCTAGGAGCGAGATAGATATAGACATGAGAGAGACCAAGCCTGCCAGGAGAGATATGGGTTCAAACATGAGTGAGATAAACTCCAAACATAGCTAGATGTAGAGGTGACCCATACACAATAGATAGAGCTGCAATTGGCACAAGAGATTGTGTGATGAAAACAGTTGGAGACTACATCTCAGGCCTAGAGAGAGATTGTTCCACTGGCTAGATACGCCTAGGATATTAGGGAAATACATGATGAGGCCACCTATTATAGGAAAGTGTACCACATGTAGGTTCTAGCACATAGGCTATTGCCAATTTATTCATGCAGGAGCTTCATGGGGCCCAACATGTCAAAGGGTGGTTTGGTGGGCTAGTCAGGAGGACAGGGTCCCTAAGGTGGTCAGTATTGATCATCACCATGTCAGCCCTCTCTGAGTTGAGGGAGAAAAGGATAACTCTTTATGTCTATAAATATTATTTTTATATCTATATGATCAATGTAAATATTATTTTTATATTGATGTATACTCATTCATTGGCTATGGATAGACTCATGTATATCTTTGATATATATCACACACTTTGATATGTATCTTGGCATTCATTTTTTGATATATATGTGGGATGATCGATGGTGCGACATTTATATATGATGTCTTATTGCATGCTTATGACTTATGTGATGCATGCTATTCTTTGATGATGGATGATGGTTATTTTCTTTATTATGCTTATGATATGATGTGCATGTGCATATGATTTGTGGATGAAGTATGTATGGAATGTAATGTTATCGATGATTTTTTTTTTGTGCTTTTCATATGATATGGGATGATTATGTAGGATGTACATGTTATGAGATATATTCAATGGTTTATGAATGTAGGATGGATGCATTTATATAATCTTTGTTGTATGTAATGATGCCTAGATAGAAATGTTAGCATGGATAGAAGTAGAAGAATGAGATGGATATAATAGATTAGCATTTTATTATTGAGATAGAAACTTATGATTATTCAAGATTTTATTGGATATGTGATGAGATATGATAGATGATACTACTTTTTCTTTTGTATTAGGATTAATTTCATAATAGAAATCCTTATTTTTGATATGGAGAATAGACATGATGCACCAAGGTATGAAGAACTAGGGTGTTGTTGTATCTAATGCATGGAATTTGACTCTACAAATAGATACCAAGTATCCTTGTTCATACTTGACATACAAAAACCTTGTTTGATCATGTGAAATAATAAAGCCATCAAAGTAAGGAAACTAATACACAAAAATAATGATGAACCTGATATGTTCTAGCCATTGTTTTACTTGAGACTACTCTCGCACATGCAAGGAAAGTATTCACCAAGGTCGTATTACATGAATATCCAACAAGTAGAGCAAATAAAAGCAATGATCAATGCCCCATTCCTTTCTCTCTAAATAATTTTGGAGACATCATTGAGAGATCATCAAAATGGACCAATAAGATAAATCATAAGAAAAGATCAAGATGAACAAACTGTCAATGTTACTCATATCTCTTGCTGAAGGATGAGTTGTTTTAGGGTGATATCCAATGATGATGTCTATTGTACATGAAAAATCTATCTATAAGACATGGATTGGATGTTGATTTATTCTAACTATTTGATAGGCCGTTGATATGAATGTTAACTGACAAATTTGACAATTATCAAGACTTAGGACCTTGAGTGAAAGTTTTGTATTTAACTAATTGTTGTATTTGTTCCTATTTGTGCTACCAAAGATTGAAGATGAAAATCAATTTATTACGGTCAAAATTTTATTGTGCATGAATGTGAGATGGTATGGGTGATTTTTTTTTCATTTTTTTAATGCTTTTGAGATTTTAAAATGTTTTGAGGCTATTTTTGGTATTTTGGGGCTATTTGAATGTTTTAGGTTTTCAAATGTTATGATGTTGTTTTGGGTTTTGTGTGATGCTTTCCAAAGTGTTTTAGTTTTCACATTTTTTAAATGTTTTTGAGTTTTCAGAGATTTTTCCAAGAGAACAAGACCTAAGGAGGGAAAGACATATGCCTCAAGGGCTCATCAAAGATGGCCTTTCCTACATAACTACATAGAGGCTTCGTAGCATGATTATTGGAGTGATATATTAGCACATGATGGCTAATGATGTTTTTATTTTAATACATTTAGACCTTTTTATGGAGTTTTGAACCTATTTGGATGTTTTTGGATATTGAGAATGTTTCAAATGTTTTTTGTATTTCGAGATGTTTTGGATGTTTTTGGATTTTGACATGTTTCAAATGTTTTTGGATTTTGATATGTTTCAGATGTTTTTGGATTTTGACATATTTTGAATGTTTTTGGATTTTGACATGTTTCAAATGTTTTTAGATTTTAAGAATAACCTTAAGGAAACATACAAGAACCTGATCTGATGACACAAGTATAGAAATATGCCCCCAGTTTAATGTGTTAGACTACCTCAATATAGGTAGAACAAACTAACCTTACGAGAATTCCAAATAGTACTAATGGGGATAGATACTCATTGAATACCAAGCTATGATATGAACAAAGATGGAGGAGATAAATAAGTAGGAGATGGATGAAATGAGTGGATGATTTAATTATGAGTGAAGGATAAACAAAAGAGTCTATGGCAGATGGGATATTTTGCTTATATACACAAGGTTCCTATTTTCCCGATTTTCACCAAGGTACTTGTCCAAAGCACCAACAAATTGGTTTTCACTGGAGGATAATTTTTCTCTTTATTGTATTGAACCTTTTTCTACTTTTTTTGGATTTTTTGATTTTAGAATACCCCTCACATGGGCTAGGCATAAAACCTTTTGAGATTCATGCTATTGATTGGTTCCTGCAAGGGTTCCCCTTTAGGTATTGCTAGTTGATAGGCTCCTAAACCATAACTTGCTATGATGGAAAAATGACCTAATGAGTTCAACTCAAAATTTCCCTTGCTGTCTTGATCCAACATATTCTTTTGGTTTTCCTTCAGAACAAGATCCCCTACTTGGAAGCATCGACCTTTGATATTTTTGTTGTAACTTCTTTTGAGCTTGTTGTAGTAGGCTTGAAGATGATTAAGAGCTTCCAAATGATGTTCATCCAAAAAATCAAGTTCATTCAACCTTGAAACCTTGTATTCTTCGTATGTGAATATATGTTGTAATGAAATCCTTAATGATGGGAGCTCAAACTCAATAAGCAGGATGGATTTGGTTCCATAAACCAAGGAATAGGGTGTACCACCAGTTGGTCTTCTAATGTTGGTTTGGTGATGAGCTCAATTAATGGCTCAATTTTGATAGGATTCATTACATATTTGTTGTTGCTATCATAGACTTTGACACTAGTTGATATTTTCTATGTTGTCTCCCTTAAAACCATAGATCTTGGGCATAAGTTTATCCTTGTGGTTTTTAATGACATTATCATGCTATGAGAATTATCTATGTTGAATTTAATAGTGGTTGAATGAATGTTACTAAGATAATTATAGATATACATTTGCTTGTGTGTGCTAATGTTGTTGTGCAGGTTTCCATTAGAATGCTGATGTCAACAGAGTCTGCTTCATTGGATAAATTCTTGCCAATTGGTCAGTTACCAAGAAGTCAAGAAGTTGATTGTTGATGCCAAAATTTGATGAGGTAATAGTGTCGTATGGGAAACTCAGTTTATGGGGGACCTTTTGCGCTAAACTAAGTGACCTCTGGATTTTTAGAGAAGCTTACTTCTTCTATAATGGGGGGGTTGGAAAGGGAAAATGAAACAGATATAATAAAATAAAGTCTAACCTAAGGCGATGCACCAATACCTAATGATAGGCATGATAAATCATAGATCTAAGGGCCTGAATGGTGTTGTAGTGTTCTAGAACATTAGAAATTTAAGATTACAACATGGACAATCCATTCATTGACATAAAATAATATTGCTTACATTCCTACTTCCAAGAAGAGTCATTAGAAATGGTCTAGGTCAGCAAACTTGCATTCAACATATATAGAAGTTCTTAAATGAAATGTCCAGATAATAAAAGCATAGTTTATAGTTTGATCAAATAGCATAAAAAATAGAAAGGATGAACAATTGGCACAGTCTGAGAGTTTTTGTAATAAAATAAAACAAAAATAAAGGCCTGACATCTTTTTACTAAAATTAGCATTTTCCTTCAAATTCTGGACCCTTTTCTCACAACAGAGAGAAGTATATATAGCAGGAAAAAACCCCCACTGCTTCGGAGAGCAGCAACAGAAAAGATTTTGCAATCCCCTGGAAATGATGCAAGAATCATAATATTCCCAAAGCAGTTGCAACAAAATCGATCTGGAACCAAGCATCCGGTCACTCCAGGCACAGGTGCATTTTCTGCAAATGATGGTGGTGGTCTCGGCAATGCCTAATAAGAAAAGTGTCACCATCTTGTGCGAATGATTATGACACACAGTGGCCAATAGCATCATTAGGCTCGTTTGGTTTATCGCTCGAATATGAGATCCACTGGCTAGGCACGTGGCAACCTTTTGCTGCCTGTATTAACCTCTCTCTTTCGCCGCTGAGGACCTGTGTTAATGCTACATGTGTTGAATGGGCGGAGCACTTCATCAATCAAGGAGAGAACGGTCACCAACCGGGCACGAAAGAGATGCATGGCAGTGTTTCGCTACCCACGGTTGCTACTTCATCTCTACGTTGAGAGATTTGTGAATAGCCGACACGTATCAAGTGTACACCGTAGATAGAAAATGTGGGGCCTACCAAAACCATTTTAGGAATGAGAGCATCATGGCACCTGAGCAGAGCCCGATGAGGTAGCAAGAAAGTATGATCAAAAGTATCCCGCAATCGCAACACATGGAAGCATAGTGGAGTTTCTTAGAATGCAAAGGAATGCAAAGACTTAGGGTTGCAATAAGTTGACACATGGAGTGGCAAAGCATAACCTAGATAAAAGGTCGAGTTGATTACTTGTGATGAACGGGCCAAAGTATAGAGGAAAATAGACTCGAAGGGAGCTAGTTAAATATTTATTAACAACTTTTGGCGACTATCAAGGGCGTTTCGACTAAGGAACGAAGAACCCAAAATTTCTTTGGTTTATAGACCAGAGTGCCATTTCATTAGATAATGGAGTCAGAGATTGGAAAGAGCCGCCTGTAGAGGCAACCATTCATCCTCAGATGGCTTCACCATGTTGCGTAAATTCTCCTATGCTCCACTTAGATCAATAGTTTCTTTGTGAGGCAACGTATTGGGTAAACCGACCCCTGCTTCATAATGAAATAGTAGCTATGCAAGCCAATGAATCACTCCCTCAATGTTGATCACCGTGGGAGGATGACTGAAATCCCTGAAAGCCTCCGGATCATTTTCCTTCTCTTCTATCTTTTATGTAATTTGCTCGGCTATGGCAATAGAGCCATCTTCAAGGAACGGGGACGACAAACCCATCTTGCTTAACTTAGAGAAACTCCCCTGTATGATGTCCAGTGTCTTGCTCAGAATAGCCATAGTTGCTTTAGTGCATTGGAAGGCGAAGTGGCAATGGATGAACTTATTTTTTGTTTGCGCAGCAGCATCCCGATCTTCAATACCCGCTCTGCAAGTTTTTCATTAGAGACTGAGTATAGCTTGGTGAGCAGATCTTTTGCTTCTAGAACCTTCTCCAAGATGAACCATGGGAACTACTCAATTATATCATGAGCCTCCTAGCTCAGCTTTGATGCCTTGGCGATGAATCATAGGGTAGGCTGCAGTGTTAGGCAAAATGATTTAATTTTTTCCCAATGAGAGATGTACAATTGCCTAACCAATAGAATGATGTTTGGTTGTGTAGGGGGAGATAGGAGAGAGATTTTAAGAGAAGCAATCTCCGCGTCTCTTGAAATAATGGCCTCATCCAATTCTGCCCTTTTCTTTTTCTCGGACGCTAGTTGTTCCACAGAGCTGCTCATTTCTTTATTCCAATTCTCCTCAGCTCGGGAGTGATTTGCTAAGTGTATGTCTAGAGAAAACTTTGTCTCTTGGATTTTTTCTTCTATTTGAGTCTTTAGGCCCTTAAATTCAGCTTATTTTTCTTGTATTTTCTGCTCATATTGAGCCTGTTGGTGCTCCAAAACTTCATTCCTCTACACTATTCCTTAACTATACTCAAGGAAAAGTCGCTCCAACTCTTCATGCTTTATTCGTAGATTCTATTCTGTCTCCTGATTCTTAGATTGTAGCTCTTTTATCATGGTAGGGTCAATAGAGTGAGTCTTCACAAGTTCACCATGTAGTCTATTCATCTCATCCTCTGCTGCCAGTGCTCTTTCTATCATATGGGAAACATCTGCCTCCAAGGATTTCTCTTTTTTCTCCAAAAACCTAACCCTTTGTCTTGTTGCTTTAAGCTTCTCATCCTTCTTCTTTAGCTGGTGGCCAGTTTTAAGGAAGTCTGAAGTGACTACCTGTTGTGTTTCCTCTATGGTTTCAACCTTATCCTATGGTCGGACCACCTTCATGTCGAGCCCTACCGCATATATCTCATAATCTTCTAGGTGCATTTCCCCCTGAGGCTTGGTTACCCTTGGGTACATGGTTGCAAAATTCAATTCATGCCATGCCTCATCATAAAGAGTCTATATTTTTGGCTCAACAGAAGCGATATCATCTTTTTCCCTACACTTTCACATTCTACTTGCGTGTGCCTCCTTTCTGCAATCAATTTGTGTCATAAATTTGGCTGGTGATGAAACTAGTCCGCCTGTAAAAGGAGCACCAGAAGGCAGGGCATAGGGATAGGTAACCCTCATAGGCGCGAGCATTTGTTTCTTCTAGAGAGTGACAGTTTACGGGGAGAAGTGGGGCACGTTCCAAAGTTTGGTTTGAGGCCCAATAGAAGGGCTAGTCACTTGCAATGACTGAATTGGTGAATTAGCTGCATGACTCATAGGCTGGGATGGTGGAGGAGTTGTTAATATGGTGTCAGCCTATTGCGATGAAAGAGGATCCGTAGTAATAGCAGAAGAAGGCATACCCACAAGGGGTACATTTTCGATAAGTGAGGCAAGGAGAGCCTGAGTGGTAGTAGCGGGTGTAAGGGTCCACAGAGGAGTAAGGCTGAGTGGAGTGGTCTACGAAAATTGGGCAAAACCTCCTAAATATGTTGGATTAAAAGTGGAAGGCAGAGGGCCAGTACTCATGGTAGGAATCACCATTGAGGCAGGGGCAGATACCAAGGAATGAGAATCAAGGGAAGAAGGAGAAAATTTTTCCTGTTGACTAGTCGATGGCAGCTCCAGAATTGTCAGTGACTCCTCCTCAACCTCAGGCTCATGGCTAGCTACAAGCACTTTTCTTCTGGCAGGTTCTTGCAGACCTTCTCTGATAATGATCTTTGTGCACTACTATTTTGTAGGTGGGATCTCTTGAGCTTTGAAAGCTATTTCAGTTTGCTACAGTGATAACCTGGCTAGCTTAGCGGCCCAAGTGAGTGTATGCGAGGCCCTTGATATATTAAATCACACATTCGTGGCCACATAGGCAGGTTGTCTGAGGCCTTTCTCCTTCGGCGTAGAGGAGGCAAATGTCGTCACTTCTTCTTCCTACTCTTTAGACTAGCCCCCCGGGTCTCTGCTCTTATTAATACTAGAGCTCGGACAGGGGTGGCCCTCATTCCACCATCTTTCAAATTCCTTGTCATCCTTCAGAATGTCATAAGGGGCATCCAATTGCCTTATCTCTTAGCAATACTTCTAGAAAGCCTCTATTTTTTCAGCAGCCCACTCCTCATCCTTCTTCAACTTATTGTACATGACACACTCCATGTGGACATTATCTTTGGCCACCACCACAGAAAAGTAGAACTTGTGCCATGGCCCTCTAGTATCTTGCATAGGAATATGCACCAATTCAACAAAAAATTTATCCTTGTCTGCTTGCAGGTTACGCCACTTCTCCTAGCAAGGTCGGGGAACATGTGTAACTTTCATGTGCAGCTCTAGTAAGTCATTGAAAGGGTTGTAATCCCACTTATCATTTACCAGCACCAACCCTAAATAAGCCAATTTATCCTCCAATAAATGGTCTGATTGTTTCTTTAACAGAGTTACTGACTTGAAATTCTTCGGACAAGAGAAGAATCCCTTTTTCTTGACACTTTTGCTGCTACAGAAGGTAAAATCAATGATACACACCTGTCGATACATTTCCAGTGTGAGCACCCTATTTGTGACACAAGCCAGGAGTAGGAAAGGTTGACCAGTGAAGCCCTGCATCCGAAGAATCTTGAAATCTATTCCTAAGAACCAGTCACAGGCGGGAGTGAAACTCTGCATATATCCGGTATTTTCCGTATCAAGCCAGATTATGTCACCTTCTTCGATTAAATCATGCAAGACCAGAGTTATAAAATAGCATGAAAATGCATAATAATCATATGATACATAAAGAAAAGGCATCCACGCACTAGTACATTTTGGCCCATTTTTCGACAATCGTTCGTCAAAATTTTGATGACCGTTCGTCACTATTATTCCGTCATAATTTCAACAACATTTGAAACGTCAAAATTCTGGCCCAACATCCTTGTCAAAAAATGGGTCAAAATGTACCAGTGATGTGGATACTAGCTTCCTCTTACTCCGCTCATCGAAAATTGATAATTCAAAATATCGGGCGAAGAAATCAAGGTTTTGATGTAGAAACATGTGAACCAGGAAAGAAAGAAATCTAAAATTTCCCTCTACCGGGTAATTCTTTATTTTCCATATCATTTCATCTACCATGAACTCAGCAAAATCATACCAGCAGGTATCATGCTACTTGCAGAATTGGAATGATGGTCCTAGTTGAAAAGTTTCCACCATCTCATCGGAGTCTTGGCCGCACACAAAAGCTAGCATGGACATGGCATTCTGTAAATCCTCGTGTAACACACCATATGACAATGGAATACATGGCAGTTTAGCAGCTGGGATGCCTTTCCTACCAGTCTCCTCCAACAAGAACTCTGAGTTCTTTTTCATCGCCCTCCATGTTTTTTCTCCTTTGCGAGGGTAAAAGGACTCAATGTTCTCTCTTCTTTTACTTGTGTCTAGGATACATAACATATGCCAGATGGCCTATGGGGTGATGTAAACCCTTAAGTTTCAGCCCTCGATGTAGTGGTGTTAGGGTTATAACGCTGGATGGCAGCGTCAACTATCTCCGGGCAGTAGTGCACTAGTGAGAATTTGTATTGTGGAAGACCACTGTACCAAATTTTCATTGTTGTAGATTTGTCTGCCTTTGGTGCCGTCAACCTTGTGCAAGTTGCTTTGCTTAAGGATTTAGGGTTTTTTGTGAGTCGTGGGTCATAGATATTATCCCATTTCTCTTCAACCCTTTTCTTGTTTTTGCAATCCTTGGGCCTTTTCAACTCTTTTGTATATGCCCTCTTCGGCTTGCTTGGTATACCAGGTGTAGCATATGCGAAATCCTCATAGATATATACATCCTCTGACAACCGTATGGTTGTAAACAACTCCTGGCTAATTTATTTTTGTATTGGTTGAGATGAACTCTCTGACATTTCTCTTTGGATGAAGACCTCTACGAGTTCTGGACTCTACAATTTTTAGGCTCTAGATACGCTTAAAAAAAAACAACTTTGCACCTTTAGCTTTGGCGTTTGTGAAAAGACTTTGAATCATAAGCCTTTTCATGCAATATTTGGTTATCTTTTCTCAAGGTGGTAGATGAAAGCATACTTTTTGCATTTAAGTTGGCATGTACCGTTAATTTTGCAATTCATTCAAAATGAACTACTTGCCATTTTGAGGCGGCAGGAGTTTATTATTGCATTCAACAACTATGTGATATGTTGTGATTCCCTTGAAACTTGAGCCAAAATTTTTCTTTCTAACCTTGCGTTAGTATGTGCCGGTAATTAATATCCTAGTCAGAATGATTATGCCAAAGCAAACGATCATGGCCTGAAAAGATATGGATATTGCCTTGGGCTCTGGGAAACGCCTATGAGATGACACAATAGCCTACGACTGTGCGACTTACCATCAATGAGTGCCACCCTTTTAAATCTAATTAATTAGCTCCTATTAATCTAGCACACATTGAACCATACCTCCACAGATGCAACTGGCTTAGAAATGTGAGCAAATGTAGGCATGCCTTTCAAGTTGGCATCTAGTTATCATCACATTTTCTCAAAATGGATTAGCATGCATCTTGTCATTTTTTCTATAAATAGGCCGTTAAGTAGTGAGGAAACCATACTTAGCATTTGAGCAGTGATAGGTTGTTAGCAAAGTTTTAAGCAAGTTTTCTCATACGCTAGGTGGTAGGTAAGTTTCAACATTGGTTAGAAGGTGTAAGCATAGTGTCAGAATCATGGATACCCCTTTTCGGCTAACTTCTTATAAGTCACAAACAACGTTTCTAGGGGAGGTTTCTACTAGGCAACTGAAAAGAATGACTAAGAATAAGCATTCCCTGGTCTTGGTAGCCATAAAGTGGGTTCTGGGTAAAGACTGCATAGAATATGAGGACAAGTATCATGTGAATACTGATATATGTTCACACTTCATAGCGTCTATGTTAGACATTGGCATTCCTAGGCCCCTCATCTTGAAGCTGGTCAGGGAAATGTTTCCCAGAAAGTACCTCAATGGCCTTGGTGAAGTTGTTGCTCATGCTGCATATGGGTTAGGTTTGCTGTCAGCCAGCGACCTTCGTCGCTATATCAAGGAAGAAGCGGTAGTTGTTTGGCTGCCGTTTCTCAGTGGATTCCACCTTCAGACACATGACTAGCATTGGCAGAGGGTTACCCAGGCCTTGCACTTCCTATTCCATAGTTACAACGTGATACCGTTCTACGACGTAGATTGGTATACTTCAAGAACCTAGTGTTTCCCCTGCCAATGGCGGTTGTGCCGAATGATGTTGTTTCTACTGCCAAAGAACCTGCTAACAAGGAAGAGGTAGATGTTGCCATTGATGCATCAATTGATTCCTCTCGTTCCCTTGGATGAAAACCCTCTCTGCTCCTAAAAATGCCTCCCCGTTTTCTTTATTTCCTGTTGTTACATAGACCACCTGTCCTACAGTTTTGTATATAAGCCTGAAAACGGATATCATTTTGCATACATAAAAGAATAGCTTGAATAGTTGCATACTTTTTGGATTATGGTTTCCCCATCAATTTTGCAATGTAAAAACTAAAGAATATGTATAAATAGATATATATCTTTATATAAAAAAAATCCATGGCTCTTTCTTTCATTCTGTATTTCAGTTTTATGGTCTCTTCTATAGTGTATGTTTTTATTTCTTTGCACCTAGGTATGTTTTATGTAAATCAATCCTGCTATTCCATCCTCCGTAATAATGGGTTAATTCTACAAAGACACAAAACAATTTCGAAAAAGACCGGCCAAAGAAAGGGAAATAAAATAAAAGAACTATTCACATATGTACAAAAATAGAACTCGACAGCTAATGAAACAACTTAAGATGAATCCCATTAACCGAGATTCCTAAGGGTTCATGTTCCATATTTTCTAACTCGAAAGCATTATGCTCCTTGCACCAAATGATTTTAAAGGGACCCTCCCATAGGCTATCAAATTTACCATGTTGACCTAGCTTAGCATCCCTTTTATCATATTTCAGTACTAAGTCTCCACACTTTAGGCCTTGGTCAGAAGCCTTCTTGTCAAACCACTGCTTGACCACTTGTTGATAGTTTGTCATGGCTATTGGGGAATTCTCCCTTTTTTCCTGCACTTTTAACAGCTCGGCAAGCTGAACTTCCATGGCGCCATTTTGTTCTATCTTGAGGGATTTCAACAATTGGAATGTCAGAATCTCCATAGATATAGGTAATAGCACCTCTTTCTTGTATAACAACTCATAAGGCGAAGTCTTAAGGACTTGCTTAGGAGTTATGCAGTTTTCCTAGAGCACTGCTCGAAGGTTTTTATTCCATTCCCTCTGGTGTTTCGAACCAATCCTTTTAAGGAGCTGGAATAGGCTCTTGGTTGTTGACACCGCTAGGCCGTTTCCCTATGGGTAATAATTTGATGATGTTTTGAGGAATATGCCATTAGTTAATGTGAAGCGACATACCTTTGTGCCTAGAAAAGCTCTGGCATTATCAGAAATGATAGTCTTCAGAGAACCGAACCTTGTCACTAGCTCCTCGAGGAAATGTACAATCTCTATTTTTGTTGTGCTTTTAAGCATAATGACCTTCGCCCATCTTGTGAAATAATCCATGGCGGTCAGAATCCACTTGTGTTCGACACTAGAAGCTGGGTTAATCATTCTAATGAATTCTAGGCCCCATTGCGCAAACGACTCATCCACCACTATGGGTTTGAGAGGCATTGCAAAATTCTTCCTTCTGTCAATAAAGAACTGGCATTTTTGCAAGATTTTATCAAATAGTGGGAGTCATTAAATAGTGTAGGCCAATAGTAACCAGCATGCATGATTTTAATGGTGGTGGTCTTAGCAGAGAAGTGTCTTCCCGTAGCGTTGTTGTAGAACACTCCAAGGATCCTCTTTGTTTGCTACGAAGTAACGCATTGCAGGAGAAGACCATTGAAATTTCTTTTGGAAAGGACTCCCTCTACTAGCGTATATCCGCAATTTTGCAGCCGATAGTATCTCCTTTTTTGGGATGAGAGACCTGGAAGATACACTCCTGTTCGCATAAACCTTATTCTA